>CM021100.1:57423911-57825043 GCA_007115665.2 Sequoiadendron giganteum | reverse complement strand
GATCTATCATCCTTAGGAATGCTGCTCTCCTCTATAGTGTTACTCTCATTTGAATCGGAGTGTTGATCCTCCCCCTCTGACTCTGACTCTTCTGCTGAAAAATACTCCATTTGATTTGCCTTAGCCTTGAGAGGGCATTTATGAGATAAGTCCCAACGCTCTCTACACTGGAAGCACAGTTTCTTCTTTCGAAGTTCATTCAAGGTTTCACTGTCTAGTCCTTTTGATCCTTCTTTGGGTTTGTTATACTCTTTCTGAAATGGTTTTTTGTCTTTGTCCTTGCGGTAGGAAGAATCTGTTGAATGGTATTTTCCTTTGTATATCGAAGGGGCTAAATCTCGTGCCCTTTTAGTTGCTTCAGCTAAGGTGAGTGGATCATGTCCCTTCACCCAACCTCGTAATGGATCAGCAAGCCCATCACAAAATAACACCACCAATCTCCTAGGAGAGATATCAGTAACAAGTACCGACAAACGCTGAAACTCAGCGATGTAAGCATCCACAGAACCTGACTATTTTAACTATGCTAGCTCCTTGAAATGTAACTCGAGATCCCTAGTGTCAAATCTCTCAATCAATCTTTTTGTGAATTCCTCATAGGATGTAATCTGATTATGCCCCAGAGTCACCATGCCATGATGCCACCATTCATGCGCAACGCCGCCCAAGTGCATAGCCGCATACTTGATAGCCTCCTCCTCAGGCATAGGATTCAGCTGCAAGTATGTATCTACCTTCTACACCCAAGCTCGTGCGGTCATCTTCCCTGAAGCATCATAATAAGGCAAGGAAAGTTTTCCAACTTTCTTTCTCAGCTCAAAATTCTGATTCCTCCCTCCTGCTCTAGGCATATGTCTCATCCTCAAGTCCATATAATCTCTGAGGGAAATATCTGCCTGAAACTCGGGTCCACTGGCCTCCTAGTCCCTCCTGAACTGACCCTGTAACTCAGTAATCTGCGGTTCGTTCACTGGTTGAACCGGATCTCTAGGTGGGAAGGTGGGTAGAAGAGGTCTCGAGCTCGTTGTTCGAGCCGAGCATGCAACGTGTCTAAAGTTATCCGCCTCATTCCCATTGTTGCCAAGTCCATTGTTTCCATTAATGTTATTCTCAGGACCATTATTGTTGCCTCGGCCTCCATTATTATCATTGCCCCTATTGTTATCGTTTCCCCCATTGTTATTGTTTCCATTGTTGGCATCACCTGGATTAATATTGACGCCCATCTGTCTAGCCATAAGCTGCAACATCATGTCCATTCGCCTATTATGTTCCTGCTGCATACGCTGCCCCTGCTCTAATGTATCTAGTAACTGTTTGAACATTACCTCCCCCTGATCTGGACCAGTATTCCTGCCTCCGCCTAATCCTGTGTTCATGTCATCTCGGTCACCCATATTGTTGTCCTGATCAAAGAATATCTCCTCTGTGTCTGTATGACTGGATTCTATGTCCACCTGCACGGATGAACTAGACTGCGAGTCCGAAATCCTATTTTGTCTTACTCTGGTATTGCGGAGATTATAAGGCCCTTGTCACATGCTCAAACATAAATGCTTAACCTGTTTTTAATTTTTGATTTTAGTGTTTTGACATTTCGTCAAACACTTTTCCCTCTATCTGGCTGTTCCAAATTCCCTATAAGACCTCCACAAGATGGCAGGACTTATTGCTCTGATACCACTGTAATGGACACCCCTGAATGCCCAAAAGACTAAACCAACTGCTGAAAGGAATTTTGACAAACAGTTTGCATCCAACTTCTTATTTCTCCGTTTAATGTTTAATTCCTTTATGACTTCCGGAAATGAGACATTTGTTTGTTTGTTTTATGTTTTGGCATAAACTTGCAAACACACAACATGAACAAGAAGGAAACTACAATAATATGCAATCTAGAAACTGACTATTGCTGGTAAAATATTATTTCAATAAGAAGCAAATACATGGCAAGTTATCAACTCACAAATTTCTACAGCATTATAATGTTTCATCAAATGTTTACAAAATCTGCTGCTACAGTGGTATGAATAGTACCCGTGAATAGTGTCGCGCTACAGTAGCGTGAATAGTGTCATGCTACAGTAACATGAATAGTGCTGCGCTACAGTACTGTTATAATCTACCCTCAAACTGTTCAATATCTTTTTGAAATCATTCCCTCAAAGTGACATAAGCATCGGACAAGTAGAGAGGAAGATAAGAACGAAACCCCCAATCTCCCTGTAGCTGAAAATGCACCCAATCTGCCTGTTAATGGAGCTGATAGCAATAGATTCCAAAAGCCAAACCCCAAGGGAATGACGTCTAGAATGTCACAAGAGAGGATAGACGTCCTCTAATGCCAAGAACGGACCTGCAACGCACACACCAATTTCTTCTCATATTCAACCGTATGTAATGAAGCCACAAACGCTTCCTTTTATTCTATTTCCAAGGGTCGACTCAACTCTCATGGGCAATGTGGGATAAAAGATGTGCAATATAAAACATATATTAAAATATCCCCTTATGTCTCCCTTGGGTACACATCCCCATAAAATAAATATTAAAGTAACACTTTAATATTTTACAATTAAATTAAATGTTACTTTAATAAAACTTCAGGCATTGAAATGTATTAGCAATCGGACTCCGAATAATGCGAGTGATAGCTCGTCGGAAAGCTCTCACCGAGGAGTATCAAATCCAATCACCAAAACTGGTCTCCACTGTGTCCTGCTGACTTACTAAAAATAGTAAGTATGCCTGAAACTGAGTAAATCAACTTCGTTTTGGCCCAAACTGGAAATGACTAGGCCAAAACACTCTAGGATCCCCTTAAACCCTTCGTTAGCCCTGGAGACCATGTAGAACAAGGCTAACGCACACACACTTGGTCAACTACTAAAGTGGGGACATTACATAAACTTTATGATATCATGCCCTAATGCTATGAATGTTGTGGCTGCTATGATAGAATGT
This sequence comes from Sequoiadendron giganteum, assembly GCA_007115665.2. Lineage (NCBI taxonomy): Eukaryota > Viridiplantae > Streptophyta > Pinopsida > Cupressales > Cupressaceae > Sequoiadendron > Sequoiadendron giganteum. Next base: position 57,822,079 of record CM021100.1, on the reverse strand, counting down.
TCATATGCAAATACAATAGTATGTGTTACCTCATTACGAAATTAAATTTTCATTCTTATGTATGTAAACATTGAAGTATTTATTTGGTCATTATGATGATGATATTGTGCAATACTATTCATTTGTATGTGAATCGGTATAAAGGTACTTGTTGCATGTTAGGTACCCGCTATTACATATTGTATGGACTAGTAATACAATGGGAGGAATACCTACCTCTACTTGAGTTTGCATATAATAATTCACATCACTCTAGTTTGAAAATGGCTCCATTTGAGGCATTGTATGGCAAAAAATGGAGAACACCCATCAAATGGGATAAACTAGAAAATCATATGTGCATTTGGCCAAAAATGGAAGAGCGAGTCAAATTGATCAAGAAGTTGAATGAAGCCATTGATAGGAAGAAGAGCTATGCCGATTCAAAGAAAATTGCAAGACAGTTTTTCATGGGAAACAAGGTTCTCCTCAGATTTAAACCTGATACTTTTTAGTCCTTAACTTAGATAGCTTGACTTTATTATAAAGTACTAAACTTTGTACAAAATCCAACATATTCAATTCCAAAAAAGTTGTCCTTGAGCCTCTCTATAGTGCACCAAAGACAACATTCAAAATATTACCTATTGTACCCTAGGAAGTAATAGCCCAACGATATATTTGAGGGCTATAGAGGTTCAAGTGATAGGGATACTACAAATACTTTTCTTGCAATTGTCTTCTCTTACATTTCTTCTCTTCTCTCTCTTTTTCTCTCTCTTTCTTCTTTTGGTGATTTGTTGTGAGACCATAACATTGGTGCGGAGGGGATCACAATGTCACAAGTGACCATGCCTTCATAATCTCAACTGCCCCTTGTGAGGAGATATGTCATTAGACAAACTTGAGACCTTACAATGCCACTCTACTCTCTTGTACCACTTTGCTCTCACATACATCTCTCTTCCATGTACCTTTGAATATACAGGAAGGTGAGAAGGTTTGGTATATAGAGAGGCTTGGTATATTGAGAGAATTGCTCTTCCAAGCCATCACTTTCGTATAATGTGTGGTTTGGTATTGGGGATCTAGGTACTGAAAGGAGGAAGTGATGAAGGTTGGAACAATAAGGATTTTGTCTAAGAGTTATAAGGAAAAATGTATAACCTCAAAATATATGAGACACTAAATTCAATATGTTTGCAAATTTTAGTTATCATGCCATGTGAGAGATACTTTGCATGGGCATATAGCACATCAATCTAAAGTACAAACAAAGCCAAATGCAATTTTGCTACATAATGTCAATGGAGGCATATATCAGTTCAAATAGGATTTGGCAAAGGAGCCAAGACATGACACCACTCCTTGCCAACCGTGCCCAGTAGATATCACCTATCAAGCACAAAAGGCTCTTTCAGCAATTTCTGATGGTAAGACTAAAAAGGCAAGAAATAAGACAAAAGTGGTTTCTAATTTTGCAGACATTAGGGGCAAATCCTTTGGATAAGGCAGCTAATGCACAATAGCCTTTTAGGGAGTCTTCATCGACATCAACTTCTATAATACATGGTCCAAACACAAAAGTGGAGGAAATAATGATTCTTTCTTTGCACCTCAAATCTCACCAAGATCACAACCACTTCAAAGAGTACAAGATGGAAGGAAAGTCCATGAAAAATTATTGAAAGTGGTTCTAAATTTTTGGTTCTCTATCTTGTCATTCCACGTTGTGAAGTCTACATACTAGCAAGATATGATGCATGCTATCGTGGTTGTAGGTCTAAGGCTCAAAGCCTATCATACAAGACATTGAGAGTTGATATGCTCAATGATGCAATACAAAATGTTTAGAATGTTATTAATGAACATCAATAACAGTGTGCAATGACAAGATGCACCATAATGTTAGATGGGTGGATAGATAGAAGGAACCAAACTCCCATCTGTTGATGTTATAGCAGCTTAGGGCTGCACTTCCTTTGCACGAATTCCACGAAGAAAGCATGAATTAAATGAGTAGCCATTCGGCTATTTAATTCATGACTATAACATTTAATAAATGGAGAGGGCCGACCCTATATGATTCGTTTGCATTGATTATCACTTGGGCCGACCTTATTTGTAAATTGTTATTTATTATATTACTTTAGAGGCCCGACCTATCTTGAAGAGGCGCCTCTCTTGTATATATGCAAGGTCTTACTTGTCATTGTATTCATCCATTCAATTCAAGCAAGTTCGCACTTTGTAGCAGATCAGACTTCAAGGGGAAGCATATCTATTTGTACTTAGCATCAAGAAGTGATGCTATTATTCATTGTATTATTTCAGCCTTGAGTAAGGCCAGACTTGTAAAGCAGATCTTTGCTCTTATTTATTCAAAATATAAGGGATATATTTTGCTGGGTTTTTCTCCCTCGAGGAGGGTTTTCCCAGGGTATCTTGTTGTGTTCATTGTCTTATGTGTTGCAATATTATTAAGTGCTTTCATTGTTTAATCTGATATAAGAAACACTAACACCATCAACTTCCTTCTCTCTTGTTATATTGGCACAATCCTATCGATGCATCAGATAGAATCATGGGTGTATGTCCACCAAATGTGATTCAATTTATTATATATGATGTTATTGCTTGTGTGAACAAATATCCCTCTATGTTTTGTAGCCCATGTGTAGCACAATACCTTAATCTAACCCTAGAGGACATTGGAAAACTTGTATGGTTATGGAGGTATTGCAAAAGGCCCACACTATTACCAAGTTCATCTACAATCATATGAGAGTGTTGTGTATGATATGCTCCTTCACAAGAACCAAGGTGCTAGTTTGACCAAGGATGGCATAGTTTGCTACGCACTTCTTTGCATTGTAAACTCTTTGCCAACAAAAAATGAATTTGAAGCAGATGTTCTTTTCAAATGAGTAGATGGAACCTATCTTTCCCAATCAAACGAATGGCATAACAATGGCAAAGTACATTTTTCAACAAGTTTTTGGGATGCAATGAAACAAATCATTGAAATTTTAGAGCCTCTAGTAAAAGTTTAAAACTAGTCGATGGGGATAAATCCCCTATGGACTATTTGTGTTGGCCATGGCTAGGGCCAAGGAGGCAATGAGGGGTAGGAAAATAACAAGGATAGATGTATGCCATTCCCACGTTTCCTCCTGTCCCTTTAATGCAGACTTTAAGTGGACTTCCAAATGTCTAGTTCCCATGTCCATTTCCGCATTGAATTCCCACAAAGGTTCCTAACACCTTTTCCCACTTGTTTCTTCATGCAAAGTTTAATGTAACTTCCTGACATCTAGTTCCACACTCAGACATCCCGTCTCGATGTAAAATGGAAAAAGTAATTAAAAGAAACTTGAAATGTTAACAAAGGAAAGGAAAATATGACTCGATCTAAGACAAAAGCACACTAGGCGTTATTCTACAAAAAAGTCAAATTTATCTTTTGAGTTATAAAGACAAATTTAACACTTGGGAACTTGACAGATCTCATCCATTGAGACATGATTCTTTCAAAGAATAAGATTGCATCAATTATACGTTTGAAAAAAACAGGAAATTATAAAATGTTGAATTAAACAAAATGATGCAAATATACCTTCTTTCCTTCAATGTCATCCATTGTTAGTTGCTTTGCCTTTTTCCCTAATACTTGCACACGATCAAGTGAGAAACCATTTTTTTCTGCAACATTATGCAAGTACTCCAATCCAATCTTTCCAATGCCTGGAAATAGTGAAATAACCTGTGAAGAAGATGAAACAGAGGCTGCAATGATTGAGAGAGGTAGACTGTCATCCACCACAACACATAAAGGAGATGACCTGCCCTGCAACTGCAGTTAGAGCTTGATTTTAGGTAAGGAAAGGAGATAATGAACCTCATAGAAGTTAACAATCAGAAAGCAAAAATTATGAAAATTGTTACTGCTACAGACTCTACAATTTTGTCTTCCATTTGACAAAAAAAAAATTATGTATAAAAGAGTACACTTTACAATACAATTCTCTTGGTACCAAAACACCATATATTTGGAAGAAAAAAAAATAATAAATTCTATGGCAGTACAAATAGGCCTGTGAACATTACTGATGCCTAAAATTCAGAATAATCAATACTGATAGGAAAATACTATTGTTGTACATATTCAACCTTAATAATTCACATATGGAAATTGCTTCAATGATAGGCGAATCTCTTGTATAGAAATTTTAGTTTCTCCTACACAGCCAATGATTTGGGAAAATTGTAAAGCAGAGAAAAAAAATTGTAATTTCACATCTTGGAACAAGCACAGGTAAAATTATACTAATGAAATAATTACATAAAGACAAGAATATACCATGCTAACACTATTCTTAAACAATTGGATATTCAAAAAATCATGCAGAAATTTATCTTCTATACACACTAATCTATTCATGTCAAGAATTAACTAGCATAATAATAATATCATTCATATAAATCAAGATGAACATAGCAATTTCACTGCAATAAACATGAATATCATATGTTGAGCTTATATTATACAGAGGAGAAAAACAAAGCATATTTTATTACATCACATATAAAAACTTTCACTAAACGAAAATTTTCACACAATTTTGTTTTTCCAGACATTTAAACCCTAGAGGAAAGAATGCCAAGCTTTGCCCAATTCCCAGATCATCATGCAGATGACTACACAAGCACCAATACATTCAACCAAACTATCTTTTATAAAACTGAATTGCAAAACACATTTGACTATCCCAATCTAATGTTTGGTTACTGAATGGACCTAAAGAAATTCGTCAACAAGGACATCTATTATGATTTCAACATAAAACTGCATTCTTGAGACAAAGAAGGAGTGTTGAATACACCTTCAGCACTAACTAGTAAATTTGTGTGGATTCTTAGATAGTTCCCATCTACATTATATGTAATATGCTGCCCCAGAAAATGTTAGCACCTTTGGCAAGCTCCTGTAGTAGAAACCAGCGAACTGGAAGTGAGAAAATGCTGGATTTGGCCACCGTAAATCGCTATCTCCACTCCCGATGAAGTTGTTGATTATTCCTCAACCCTATGCGCCACAATCACAAAAATTCTCAACTCCAAACCCTAAACGCCCTCCTTGCAAACCCTCGCACCCTCCTATGAATGGCACGCCCAGCTTCAGCAGAGGTACGGCCAACAAAATGGGGTTTACAATAGCAAGAAACTCCAAGATGTCTTCTTCCAATCCAGCTTGACAAATGGATTCTGAAATGCAAAGCTCTGATGACTGAAAAAGAGAAGAAATGAACACCAATGTAGCCCAGCTGTGATCTTTGTATGAAACCACCAATATATTTTGCAGACTGTATCTCTCAACAATGTAGAGAATGCTGCTTGCAGAGGATTTCATCCTCACAAACCTTGAGAAGAATGAACTCCTCCAAGAACAAGAACAAACTCCACTGTGATGTCCCCACTCTAGTCAGTCACCTAATCCAGTGTGTTAGCCCTTTCTTGGACCCTTGTGGGCTAACTGGTTTGGTTAGAGTGTCAGTGGTACCTTCTGGAGAGTTCGGTCTATTTCATTTTCTGAGATCGTGGATGGGCTCATTGCGTGCCTTGGCAGTACTGGAGTCTGAGTTGCTTCTGACGGCACTGGATTCGGGGAAGTTTGGAGGGAGATAGGCTTACTTAAGTGATTTATTAGAAATTGACTTTAATATTTCTAATTTTCACTTAAATAAGTCTAAAGTGAATATTTTATTGTATTTCCTTTAATTCACTAAAGGAGGTGCCAAAAATCAAAGAGAAACTATGGAAAGTGACTTTAGTTTGTATTCCATAAATTTAAATGATTCAAAACCCTAAAATGTACGGCCTCTTTAGGTTTTGACCTCCTTGGTTATAAAAGAGACTTGGGCAATGAGAAACTCATATTATTTTGATCATTTCAACTTTGCCTTAAGGATTTTCTACCTTGCTTCCTTCCTGTGATCAGGTTGCTGCAAATCCACCATTGGAGAACGAAATCTCTTCAGTGAGTGCACTTTTGAGGCTGTGAGAGATCAGCTGAATTGGTGCTGTTTTAGAGAGCTTCATTTCAAGAGTTCTATAATGTTTCAACAGATTTTTGGAGTGTTCTTCATCAAAAATCAGAGGGTTTGATTGTTGGTGTTCTTCCTTCAGCATAGCAGGCATCAAAGCTGTTTGGGCATACCTTCTGCAGGGTTTTCTGATTTATTTTGGCTTGAGGGGCGTTGGATTTGAGCTAAGACGTGTTTCTTCCTTGGAGAAGCGCCTAACTTCTCAAGGGTTTATCTTCCTCATCTTCAGCACTTTGTATTCCCTCTTCTATAGCTTCAGTTTCACAGTTGGATTCAGACCTTGTTTCATCCTATTTTGAATCTTGTCAGATTTTTCGTGTATAGACTGGCAAATTGGCTTCATTTCTTAATTAAAAAAACTGGAGGCTTTCGGGTATGTTTGTATGTTTTAAATCCATTGTTGATGCAAATAAATACCTTCTGCAATTTCAGTTTGAATAGAATAGCTCAAGTTTTCATTCTATGAGCATTTATATGATGCGCCCCTTCTCTTCTATCTATTAAAATTTCTCTAAAAAACTCAAAAACACAAATACTCTTAAGAAAAGACAGGTTTTGAACAGTGAGCTAGCTAGGCTCATCACAGTGGTATCAGAGCTCTAATTCTGCCAGCTTGTGGAGTTAGAAAAAATTATGAAGTCACACTAGGAGGGTTATGACAGGTACTATTCTCGCAGGGGCCCTATAAATCAAAGAGGTGATGATAATCCTTTTCCAACATTTCCATTTGAAGAATAGGAGGAGGAAATAGACTTGGACAATATGGCTAACAGGGAAGGAGAAAGTTCTCACAAGAACAATGAGGATTTAGAAGCTCAAAATGTGCTAAATGGTATGGTTGCAGGCCAAGAAAAGGTGGCGGACATCCTTGAAAAGCTTAGCACAAATGTAGAGAACTTAACACTTCGGAGAGGCTAGCATACAGGGCATAATCATGAGGGCAGTATCCATGGCGCACCTCATAGACCCATTGTTCCAGCTCGCACTTTTGAGAGGGCAACATGTCCTACCTTCACTAGAAATGATCCAGAGGGTGAGGAAGAGGTTGAACAGGGTGGTGAGTTTAGCTTTACAGATAACATCATGGCTATGCATGATGAATGGGATATATTACCACCAAGAGTTAAGGAGCACCTTAACTTTGACAAATTCATGAATCAGAGGTGTGATCACAACAGAAACAGGAATGACAGAAGACCTAGATACCAGCACAGTGATCTTAGACAAGCTACCAACAAACTCACCTTGGTGAACTATGATGGTAGTGGTAGAGTCACAGCACGTGCTTGGGTCAGCAAGTTAGATACATTCTTGTCTCTACGTCCCATGCCCGAGGAGGATGCCATTAGATTTGCAGCATTACACCTTGATGGCGTAGCTCATGATTGGTGGATTCATGGCATGGCTACTCTTCACCATGATCAGATTACTTCATACCAGGAGTTCACAGATAGACTGGTAGAGAGGTTTGACAAACGTGACCCCGAGCTAATTTTCAGAGACCTAGCACAGCTGAAACAACTAGGTAGTTTGGAGTCATATATTGGAGAGTTTCAGAAGTTGTCAGTTATGGTTACAGGCATTTCTGAGAGGAGGCTGATCATACTCTTTATTGAGGGACTTTTCGAGCCTATGAAGGGATGGATCAAAGCATTTGATCCACCAACATTACAAGAAACCATGAGGAAAGCTCGCAGCATGGAGCTCTCTAATCCTCGAAAGCAATTTGGCACCAAACCTTCTGCTTCTTACAATGAAAATAAATCTGATTCGAAAAGAGCTGATAATGCTGATCAAAAAAAGAAATATACAACACCTTTGGATCGGGAAACAATGAATGATCTACGTAGAAGGAAACTTTGTTTTTACTGCAAAGGCCCTTATGACCTTACTCATGATTGCCCCCTCAAACCTAAAGGGAAAAACAAGAACATGGAGTGGTTTTATGAGGGAGAAAAAGTGACTGATTTTTCTGATCAGCAAGCTCCAATTTATGATACAGATGGAGAAGAGTCAGAAGATGAGGCTGAAATTGTAGTAGAAACTAAGTTAAAGGAGGCTCATTTAACCAGCATGCAAAGAGAAGGATCCTTTAGACTCCGTGGGGTCTTGGTTGGTCAAAGAGTCATATCCCTTTTAGATACAGGTGCAACTCACAATTTTATTGACTCACGTTTAGTGGAGAAGAGAGGAATTCAAACTCAGCAGTTTGAAGGCATTAGAGTCAAGGTTGCTGATGGATATACTCTCAATTGCGAGAGGATGATTTCAGACTTGCCTTTGAAACTCAATAACTATGAGTTTAAGGCAGATTTTTATGTTGTGAACATGGGAGGAACTGATATAGTTCTCGGCATGAAGTGGCTTCATGCTATAGGAGAGTTCACACTCAATTTGATCGACATGAAAATGAAATTCAAAGTTGATGGCACAAACCATGTTTTTAAAGCCATCAAGGACAGCAATGTGAAAGAAATCTCACTCAAAAGAATGGAACGTTTGGTTTGACATGACATGGTAGATTGGGTTGCTGAATGCAAGTTAATGCCTTCACAGTTGGATCAGCAAGCTTCCTCTTACCATCCTGATGTACAGAAACTCAAAATCAAACATACAAAGGTTTTCAATGCAATCCCACCAGGTAGACCTCCTGATAGAGGTATTGAGCACATCATAGAGCTGGAAGAGGGCACAAAACCTATAATGATCACTCCTTACCGGGACCCCAAACGCTTGAAAGATGAAATTGAGAAAACCATCAAAGAACTGTTGGCTATGGAGCACATTAGGCCGCGTAAGTCACCCTTTGCTTCATCAGTTGTCTTGGTGAAGAAAAAGGATGGTACACTTCAAATGCGTATTGATTATAGAGTGTTGAACAAGAGAACTATAAAGAACAGATATCCTATTCCGCGGATTGATGAGTTGATAGATGAGCTTCATGGAGCTTGCTACTTCTCAAAGATTGATTTGAGGATAGGCTATCATCAGATCAGAGTCCGAGAGGACAGAGAGAAAACCGCATTCAGATGTCACTGTGGACACTTTGATTTCTTGGTTATGCCTTTCGGTTTAACCAATGCTCCAGCTACATTTCAGTCCACTATGAACAGGGTTTTCCATCCTCAACTGAGGAAACATGTGTTGGTATTCTTCGATGACATCTTAGTTTACAGTAGATCATGGGAAGAACACATGGTTCACCTAGATGAGGTTTTGTGCATACTTGACAGGAAGTCCTTGTACGCCAAGGAGTCCAAGTGTGCGTTGGGCATGGTTGAGCTTCTTTATTTGGGTCACATTATCAGCAGTGAGGGAGTTAGCATGGATCCAGAGAAGGTTCGAGCTATTATTGATTGGCCTACACCTGAGACATTGACACTGCTCAGGCGTTTTGTAGGGTTATGTGCCTTCTATCGTTGGTTCGTTAGTGGATTCTCGCGGCATGCTGCGCCACTAACTGATTTGACTAAGAAGGGTGCATTTGTGTGGACACCATTAGCACGGGCGTGCTTTGAGAAGTTCAAACTTCTCATGACTTCATGTCCAGTGTTGGCTTTGTCGGATTTCACCAAACCCTTTGAGTTACATTGTGATGCCAGCGGTGAAGGGATTGGTGCAGTCATTATGCAGGATCATCATCCCATAGCTTTCGAGAGCAGGAAGCTGAGAGGTCCTGAGAGGAGCTTTAGCATCTATGATAAGGAGATGTTGGCCATCATGCATGCCATGGCCAAATTTAGGCAATACTTGATTGGTAGTAAATTCTGTGTTAAAACCGATCATAATAGTCTGAAACATTTCCTTGGACAGCGGGATTTGAATGAAAGACAGCAGAAATGGGTCAGCAAACTTCAGTCTTATGATTTTGACATCTCCTATGTCAAGGGTACTCAGAATGTAGTTGCTGATGCATTATCTCATCGTCCTCACTTGAGCTCCCTTACACAAATTTCAGAGGACTGGAGACATATGATTGTAGCTGAGTATGCTAAGAACTCGTGGGCTTCTAGTATAGTGGATGGAACAGTGCAGGATGCCAGATACTCTCTTGTAGATGATCTTATCATTTACAAAGGGAGGATATTTCTAGTTCCAGATTCAGAGATGGGGAACCATGTTTTGAGATCATTTCATGATGCACCCATAACAGGACATCCCGGGTACTTTAAGACCTATAGGCAGGTATGGGAAAGATTCACTTGGAAGGGTCTCAAATCCTTTGTTCTCCAGTATGTCAGGGAATGCCTTGTTTGTCAGCAGAACAAGCAAGAACACACATACCCTACAGGATTACTCCAGCCGCTTCCTATCCCTGAGAGGAAGTGGGAATGCTTGTTTATGGACTTCATTACGGGCTTGCCGAAAGCTCAAGGGAAAGACAACATTTTTGTGGTGGTAGATCGATTGACGAAGTATGCTCATTTCTTCTCAATCACTACTATGCACACAACTATTCAGGTGGTGGATTTGTTCTTTTGTGAGGTATTCAGATTGCATGGTTTGCCTCGAAGTATAGTCAGTGATAGGGATAGTAGGTTTATGAGTAACTTCTGGCAAGTGTTATTCAAGCTATGTGGAACAGAACTCACTCCAAGTACTAGCTACCACCCCCAGATAGATGGACAGACTGAGATAGTCAACAAATGGGTGGAGGGATACTTGCGAAATTACAATTCAGGGCAGCATAAGGCATGGGTGAGATGGTTACACCTTTGTGAGTATTGCTACAATACCACTCATCACATGAGCATTCAGATGATGCCCTATCGAGCATTATATGGTTATGATGCTCCAAGCTTTCTAGATTTGCTACTGAGTGACAGTAGAGTACCTAGTGTTGGTGATCTATTGCAGGAAAACCAGGATATTATGAAGACACTCAGAGAGAAGATACAGAAAGCTAAGAATTAGCAAAAGCAATATGCTAATTAGAGGCGAGTGGAGCGATCTTTTGAGATCGATGATTTGGTGTATTTGATGCTCTAGCCTTATAGGCAGTCCACCCTTCGTAAGAAGGGCACAGAGAAACTTAAGCCGTGATACTATGGACCATTCAAAGTTGTTAGACGGGTCAGTGAAGTGGCTTATGAGTTGGATCTTTCGATGGATAGCAAGGTTCACAATGTGTTCCATGTTTCACGCCTCAAAAAGGCATTGGGACCACATGTGATTCCTTCTATTGATTTACCACCCCTAGATGATGAGGGGAAGTTGATATTGGTTCCTGAGGCCATTCTAGATTCCAAAGAGCGTCATCTTTGGAGAAGGGTTATTAGGGAATACAAAGTGCTGAAGATGAGGAAGATAAACCCTTGAGAAGTTAGGCACTTCTCCAAGGAAGAAACACGCCTTAGCTCAAATCCAATGCCCCTCAAGCCAAAATAAATCAGAAAACCCTGCAGAAGGTATGCCCAAACAACTTTGATGCCTGCTATGCTGAAGGAAGAACACCAATAATCAAACCCTCTGATTTCTGATGAAGAACAATCCAAAAATCTGTTGAAACATTATAGAACTCCTGAAATGAAGCTCTCTAAAATAGCACCAATTTAGCTGATCTATCACAGCCTCAAAAGTGCACTCACTGAAGTAATCCTGCATCTTGTGATGAGCCTATCAGAGGATGCGACTTGGGAGGGTGATAGTGTTTTACAGCATCCAGCTTTGAGTTTGCTTGCGGACAAGCAAATTCAGGGAGGGCGGATTGTGATGTCCCCACTCTAGTCAGTCACCTGATGCAGTGTGTTAGCCTTTTCTTGGACCCTTGTGGGCTAACTGGTTTGGTTAGAGGGTCAGTGGTACCTTCTGGAGAGTTCGGTCTATTTCATTTTCTGAGATTGTGGATGGGCTCATTGCATGCCTTGGCAGTACTGGAGTCTGAATTGCTTCTAACGGCACTGGATTCGGTGAAGTTTGGAGGGAGATAGACTTACTTAAGTGATTTATTAGAAATTGACTTTAATATTTCTAATTTTCACTTAAATAAGTCTAAAGTGAATATTTTATTGTATTTCTTTTAATTCACTAAAGGAGGCCCCAAAAATCAAAGAGAAACTATGGAAAGTGACTTTAGTTTGTATTCCATAAATTTAAATGATTCAAAACCCTAAAATGTACGGACTCTTTAGGTTTTGACCTCCTTGGTTATAAAAGAGACTTGGGCAATGAGAAACTCATATTATTTTGATCATTTCAACTTTGCCTTAAGGGTTTTCTACCTTGCTTCCTTCCTGTGATCAGGTTGCTGCAAATCCACCACTGGAGAACAAAATCTCTTTAGTGAGTGCACTTTTGAGGCTGTGAGAGATCAGCTGAATTTGTGCTGTTTTAGAGAGCTTCATTTCAGGAGTTCTATAATGTTTCAACAGATTTTTGGAGTGTTCTTCATCAAAAATTAGAGGGTTTGATTGTTGGTGTTCTTCCTTCAGCATAGCAGGCATCAAAGCTGTTTGGGCGTACCTTCTGCAGGGTTTTCTAATTTATTTTTTCTTGAGGGGCGTTGGATTTGAGCTAAGGCGTGTTTCTTCCTTGGAGAAGCGCCTAACTTCTCAAGGGTTTATCTTCCTCATCTTCAGCACTTTGTATTCCCTCTTCTATAGCTTCAGTTTCATAGTTGGATTCAGACCTTGTTTCATCCTATTTTGAATCTTGTCAGATTTTCATGTATAGACTGGCAAACTGGCTTCATTTCTTAATTAAAAAAACTGGAGGCTTTCGGGTATGTTTGTATGTTTTAAATCCATTGTTGATGCAAATAAATACCTTCTACAATTTCAGTTTGAATAGAATAGCTCAAGTTTTCATTCTATGAGCATTTATATGATGCGCCTATTCTCTTCCTTCTATTAAAATTTCTCTAAAAAACTCAAAAACACAAATACTCTTAAGAAAAGACAGGTTTTGAACAATGAGCTAGCGAGGCTCATCACACAGCTCCAGATCTTTTTTATCAAAGCACTCGATCAACCTATCTGTGAACTTCTGGTATGTGGTGATAAGGTTATGCTGCAGGGTGTACAACCCATGATGCCACCAGTCATGCACCAACCCATCAAGATGCAAGGTTGCAAACTTGATAGCCTCATTCTCTTGCATGGGTCTCAGAGATAAATAACTATCCAGTTTCTGAACCTAAGACCTAGCTGAGCACTTGTCAATGCCATCAAAGTGCGGCAAAGTAATCTTGCTAACTACTTGTTGGAGGTCTTTGTTCACCTGATGTGGCGGTGGTTGTTGCTGAGGAGCCCTATGCTCAAATCTACCTCCACCTCTGGCTTTCTTAGCATCAAGAAACTCGTGGAAAGTCAAAGCCTGTTTGATCTCAAGAGATAGTGTCGAGTACTCAGCAAAGTGTCTGGTCACATCTGCCACTGTCAAACCACGGGGTGCCTGAAACTCTAGTTGAGGATCCTGCTGCTCTGCCTGCTGAATTGGAGGGACCTCTCTGGTAATAAAAGTAGGTTGTCCAAGCCTACGCTCAAGAATACCTGATGATGAACTCTGTTGAACTGTCACCTGTGGTTGCTCTACCCCTATAGTACCACTCAACTGTCCTATCTGAATCACATAATGTTGTGGAATGATCTGGTCCATCTTACCTATTAGGAGAGACATCATATCCATCATATTATAATGCCTTCTTCTAAATTTTGTTTCAGGACTCTGAGCTCTAGCACGTTCCTTTCTTGAATCTCTAGGTGTCTCCCTAGGAATCTCTTTATTTGCGATAAGTGTTGTGACACTATCCTCACTGCTACTTGAACTAGACCTGTGAATACCCAAAACACCTGAAATTGTATCACCCTCCGGAACCTATGGTGCCTCCCAATGTTCTAGCCCTATTCCTCTTCCCTTAGTATAAAAAATAATATTTCTGCTCATGAAAACTGATACTGCATAGGTTGGCAGGACAACTGCTTTGATACCACTGTAAGAGACCTGGTGTCTCTCAACCCCAAATTGTGCTGAATGATGCAATTTGATTTTGTTTTTTTAATGGTTTTGTATTTTTTTGTGTTTTTGCAAATATATGATTTTTTTGTATTTTTTAATATAAAGATGTCAAGCATGAGAAATTTACAATGGAAATGCAAATGCTGAAGCAAACTAACTTTCAAAAGGCTGCAATAAACTCTTATTTCATAATATAGCATTTACAAACTCATTAAACACAAAAGCATACTCGAAATGCAGTTATAAAACCTGTATAACAAATCTGGAAATGAATTGCAGCAACCCTTAAAATGTATGGCCAGCCTTATTAAACAATTTCTCCTCCTTCAAAATGACTGTAGAAGCCCCTAATGATCCAGCCGCCACCAATGATGCAAGATTTGAGCCAAAAAGGGAGGCATTTTGACCAAGGAAGGAAATGCCCCTCTGCTGGAGTTGTACGGCCTGCAAGTACAACTACTGGTATGGCCAAAAGATGTGTGTTAACCAATAAAAATCACAAATAAATCTTTATTCTCTCTTTCAAATGATTTCCTGCTTCAAACCCTTGATTATTCTTCCCCTCTAAGCACAATTTTGACTTTTGTGTGAAGCCAACCTATTGAGCAATCTTCAATTGATCTCTCACAACCTCAAAATGTTGTTCTATGAAGAGTTTGCGTTCTCCACAGGCTGAAAATGGATGAAATTTGCAGAAATCCTTGTTTCTTCACAAACTCCAAAGCTCTCAATCAAAGACAAAGTTGAATGATCATCATAGAATGAGTTCTATTTGCTTTTTGAAAGCTTTTTACACTCTCCTTGAGAAAATCAACCCAAAAAGCTATTTGGCAAATAAAATAAATGTTTTTAAATATATTTGCTTTTGATGCCTTCAAAACCTTGGTTAATGTGCCATTATAATTAAAATCATTAATTGCCTTAATCATGTGTCATTGGCCCCCCTTTTAAATATAAAGCCATAATATAACTTTATATTATACACTTTTTAAATTAAAATCGTTAATGACATTTTAAAATATTAATATTTCCTTAACCAAATGTCATTTTGCCAAGCCAACTGAACCCAAGGTCAAATTTGCCAAATATTGAATGATCAGATGCCTTGCCAAAGATAGTAACTCCTGATAGCTGACTTACTATAAATAATAAGTACACACCACTGAGTCCTGAAACAATTGCAAAGGCCCAATCAATGGTCGACACTGTAAATATGCTTTGTTCAAGTGCCCTGCTATTAATAGAAACCCTGACTCTCCCAAAATAGTAACTTACTATAAATAGTAAGTGTGCCAAACTAAGACAAATAACATGTGCAAAGGCCAAAACCTGAAACCAGCTGAGGAGTAATGTCTCTAATCACTGGGTAACTGCCACAGAGGACCCTCTATCCATAACTGTCAGCCTACGAGGGTCAAAATAATAGGCTAACCCCTCAACAAACATGATCAAGCTAAAAAGGGGACATTACAGAATACTCCACTTATTCAGTGGGTGAGATATGAGAGATGCAATTTGTTCTTTCCTCCACATTGGCGGTCAACTGACCAGGGGTTACAATGTTTGAAATTAGAACATAAAGTAAATGCAAAAATAAAATGACTGGAACAGTACTACTATTTACAGTCTTACAATGCCAATTATCTTGCAAATTACAAGTGTTATTGCAATAGAATCAAAGCAAAATTAAGGAAGATGTTTTCTCCAACTTCTAACCTTCTCAATTGCTGAAACACAAGCCAAGATCTGAACTACTGGCAATTTGATATAAAAACCAGCAAACTATAAACTCATTACCAGCAAGCTAGGAGATCACTAAAATGCTCATATCTCCTTCAATACTTAACCAAATGACACCAAATCAAATGCAAATGAAAACTAGATGAAGGGCAACCAAGAACAGATCTGAAAACAGAAACAAAACCCTTCAAATTATTATGCACACTTCCCAAAGTTAATTTTGAAAATAACAAACCCTCCTTGACAAGGGTGACTAGATCTAAAAAATTGGATACACCAAAATAATATCTGAAACTTGATGCAGGGGGGTGCCCAAGGTAGGAAAGAAGATATAATCAATACCCAGAATGAAATAAAACTCATACAAGGAGCTATGAATGAAAATTTGCTTGAGCTATGCTCCAACTAGTAACCTATAAATAGAAAATATCATCAAAATCTTCAATAATGGAGCTCAATTTGCAATCTTTGTGTGAGAAGCAGTCACATATCTAGCTAGGTGTTATCTTTCAAACACGAAACTGAATCCTTGAAACTTTGCTAGGAGGTATGCATTCCTCGAAGCCATTCCGACAGCAATTTGATGTAATAAACAATAGATACCCAATGAAACAGCAAAGGACTTCTTAAATAGAACTTGAGGTGACTCTTTAGCTTCCTTCTTTTTCCTCCAAAAAGGATGCCCAAAATATTTTGAAATGTTTTCTTTTTAAAATATAATTAATTCTCCCTCTTCTAGGCGTCCAAGGCTCATGAGCATTTAATAGACTTTATAAAATATTTAATTATCTCACATGAGGCATCCACTCTCAAAGTCATTTAGTTAGGCCAAGGTCCCAAAATGATATTAAAACATTAAATGCTATGCTCCACGGGGTTTCAGGGATGGCGAATACCTGGTACGCTGGCATGAGTTTTTGGTATGGGGGGTACTTTTGGGTCATTTTTTAGGGGACGACTAATAAAAAATAGGGAAATTTTTAAAAATATAGAGAAATTTCAAATGTTCATAGCATAACATTGATAAAGCATTCATTCTAGACATTGTATAAGCTTATTACATATCATTAGACTTGAATTGAGATTTCACATGAGAAGCGACAAACAAATTAATAGAATTCAAATGCTTTTCATTATCAATGTGCATACATATCATATAAGAGTCTGATAATTATAACCAAAATGCCCAAAGGCTCAAAGTCTCAGCTATGAAATGACATGATAAACATAAAACTAAGAAAATATATCGTTGTCCAGTGTCCCTAATCAGTAAAAGGTAGGTCTAAATCAGCATTGCTCTCGTTAGCGAAGCTTATATGACACTTAGATTAGGTCAAGTGTGATGGGGCATCCCTTGTGGGCCCGCCCATAGCTTTTATTTTATAAAAAAACTTGACTTTTAAAAAAAAAAAAAAAAAAATTTCTGGGCCATAGGGTACTACTAGCCGTACCCAGTACGGTTAGGGTACGACTGGGCAATACCCAAGTCCCCTAGAATCTGGCTAAAAGTCCCCTGGAAGTTTTGGGTACTTGGAAAGCAAAAAGGGACGGCCAAGGTACGTTTCTTAGCCATACCCGCATCCTCGTTTCATACCCGGTATGGGAAACGGGCAAAAAGCATAGGGGATGCATCCCCATGGAGCATAGACTAAATGACTTAAATAAATCATTTTACCAAAATGAACCTCAAGATGCTGAAAGCCAAATATGCTCCAAACTGCACTACCCAAAATGGAAACTAAGCTGACTGTCGATGCTACTGCCCAAGAGCATTGCCAGAAATAGAGCTTACTAAAAATAGTAAACTCAAAAAAGTTTTCCAATGTATCTGCATGCCATATTACTACAAAGCTCTCTGAAAACCCAGAAAGGATCCGCAAACCAAATCTCAAAACTCCAACGTGCAACCTTCTGAAAATGCCAAAAATAGAAAGATGACTACCATAAATAGAATTTGCTAAAAATAGCACACTGCTAAAAATAGTAAGTTGTTCCAAACTCATTTTCAGCACAAACCAGGCAGCCGTCATGACTTACTAAAAATAGGAAGTGCCGAGAAAGGTTGTCAGATGGAGATGCATGTTACACCATTCTGAAGCTCTTCAAAAACCCACAAAACTCCACCAGACATGCATCAGAAACTCTTACATGCAAGCCTTCAAAAATGCATTAGAAACCTCCTATACAATAGGAATCCTTAATTTTACCTCTGACGAGCCTATGGGCTTCCTAAAATAGGCTATCAGTCATAGAAGAACATATGGCTAAAATGGGGACATTACAAAAAAACAATTCTTGGACCAGGTAGAATTCCATCAAGCTGCCTTGTAAAACCTCAGAAGGGTTTAGCTACTAAGCTAAATTCTTGAGTATCTAGATTACCACCTCGTTGAACTCCCGAATCATAAATCTTTCGAATTATCGGACAACAATCCATGCTGAGTTACATCCATAGTGCTCGATCAAGTTGTCTCATGAGCCTTGGAAAGGTATATTTCTCAAGATCCATGGACTCCCAAACTATCTAGGAAACAATCTATATTATTTTACATAGAATCCCTTCTTGCCTTCAAAAAGAAAAAATTACAATATATGAATTCTTCAATACTATAAGCTTCCAAACAAAAGAACACAAAAAACAAAACAAATACTTCTTGTACAAAGCACCATCTCTAAGTAAGAAGTTGGCACAAGATGATGAGATTCCTCTATCCTCCAATTTGACACTTGTTCGTCCGTACATTTCAAAGGTAGAATCAGAGGTAGTACTACAATCTCTGAAAGCCTAGGCATATTTGTAAAGCTTATAGTGCAATAAGATGTTGGGTTTAACCAAAATGCATACGTACAATTAAACTGTCTCCAACCAAAAAAGTCTAATAAACCATCTATACAAAATACATTTTAAAATGACAACAAGACAAATATCTCCAAAAAAAAATAAGCCTTCACCTATTTCAATGATGTGACTATGCCCTTTAAAGAGATAATATTTATACAAACTTTTCAATTTCACCTCATACTTCTTTGAGTGTATCAAAAATTCAAGCACTTACACAAAACTTAAAAATCCCTTCTTTGAATTTTCTATATCTTTTCAAAATAATGTCTTTTCAATTATTCAATCATGTGCCACTTCAAAATAAAAATAAAAAAATAAATTATTTCTTACCAAAACCTCCACACCTACACATAGGCTTCCATCATAGACATAAGATGAAAACACTTCAATATATAAACAAAATTTACCACCAACCTCTAAGCAACAACAAATTAATTGTTTTTGATAAGGTAAGCAGGGATTTTGAAAGGGCCCAAACCCGTGTACAAAAGTTAGAAAAGATAGGCATTAAGCACAACAGAACAGCAAGGAACCAAAGAGAAAAAATAACGCACAAAAAGCTAGGATGCTACATAACCATGCAGCCACCAACCCAAATTTAGGGTGGTTTGAAACCAAAATGTGCCAAAGATTTTTGCTTAATCCTATTGCAAGGATCCGACTGCCATAAACTTCTTTCTTTGGAACAAGAGAGATTTTCAATATCACTAGCAGAATCTTTATCCAAACTAAAACCATTGAAGAGAAATCCATCACAGAATCGTCAATAGGAGCTTTCCCCCTATTATCAACATTTTGCGCATCCTCAAAGGAAACAGAACACTCATCAGCAGCAGCAGGCTTAAGTTCCCTTTTCCTCCAAACTGGCTAGTGTTTCTTGCTGCTCGAGCAACTAGTGGTGGCATGACCCACTTTGCAACAACATTGACAACTAACTGAAGAGTCTTCAAAAACAATCCGCTGTACCCAAAATCCCAACTTGGAAGATAAAGAAATTTGAGTAGGGAGCACCAACAACAAATTAATTGTTTCCAACATTGTTTACCAACCAATATTGATGCCTCTATAGAAACTTCAACACAGCAGCAGAAAATTAAAAATGGCACACCATTTTCATCCCATAATGTAATGCAACAGCAAGAAAACAAATTAAAAGTTCAACACAATTTCTACTTGTGCACTCATAAAAATGCACCCTCAATGATTTTAGGAGGAGAATTCTTAAGCGTGGAAGAAATTACAGAAATATTTTAAGCAATTGGTTATAATATCATGTTGAAAAATGCAAGCCAAATTATTGTTAAAAAAATCTAACCCATAATATGCACAACAAACATATATAAAATATAATTATTAAAAATTTGGTGATTACAAAGTATATTTTAAATGCTTATATATAAGTATTGCATTCCGGTACAACTTTCCAAACTACCCTACAGTAAACTAAATCCCAACTAAGTTACTAAAATATAAACCTTAATTTTTCCGATGTGAAGTTCACTTCAACATAGTAACAATAATCTAAAAATTAAATTTCAATTCAAACAATGAAGGTTTCCTATTCCTGACAATTTTATTATCTATGAAGTAGATTGATATAATAATTCAAGGATATTAAAGACATAAAATATGTCCTTTACACACAAACATATAAATGCAAATTAGACTATTCTCATCAATTCTCATTAATGGCTCAACTCCTTTACCTCGGGGCTTTTTGAATGTTATATAACACAAGATGCCGACTTTATCCGTGTTTGTTTACTGTTAGTTCTCATACAACTACTACTACAAATTCTTCTAGAAAGTAGGCAGCCCAAAAGTGCATTGTTTCTCCCAAAAGCTAACTAGAAATCCTATTATGCAATCCATACTTATAAAGAGGTAAAATATTATATCTCTATAAATTCTATCCTCTATCTATGTTCTTATCTATTCGTGGTGCATCTAATTAAAAAAATAGTTAATATTGGTGCTTAATACAAAATCATACCAAACTAGAACCAACAGGCTCCATGCAACTCATAAATTTATTCTTGATGGTGATTTGATTTACCACTCTGTAGTCAATGCACAAGAAATAGGATCCATCCTTATTTCTAGATAAAATCATTGGTTTAGCAGAGGGAATTTTTCTAACTATAGTTATTCTTATGCTCCACGGGGACGCATCCCTTGCCTTTTTTGGCTTGTACCCATACCAGGGACGAAATAGGGATGCAGGGACGACCAAGAAACGTCCCCTAGCTGTCCCTTTTTCACGCCAAGTTCCGAAAACTTTTCGGGGACATTTTTGCAAGTTGCAGGGGACTTAGGGGACAGCTAGCCATACCTGGCATGACTAGGATATCCCTCGACCGTACTGGGTATGGCTAGCCATCCCCTACGGCCCAGCCACATTTTGAATGCATTTTTTTTAAAAAAGTGAGTTTTTTAAAAGCAAAAAAAGGCATGGGTGGGCCCACAAGGACCCTGCCATGCCACTTAACTAAACCTAAGTCTATTATATGCCCTAAAACGGAAAAAAAAAACACCTCATTTTTACATTGGCATTTTGAAGTGAAGGAGAGCAAAAGAAAAGCAGCTGAGTGAAGGAGAGAACAACATATTGAAGAGGAGCTTAGGGCATCATTTCCACCATATTAGAGGTATGTTTTTCATCTTTCTTTTGTATTTGCAATTTGTTTTTAATTTTTTCAAGTTTTTTAAAGTTTTTCAACACATAGAAAGGGCATTGTGGGATTTTTTAAATTTTTTATTTGAACTTGCAGCTTTTTGAAATCATAAATTTTATAAAAATCAATCATGAGCAGCAGTGATAGTGATAGTGAGGATGTTAAAATTCAAATGTAAGAAAGAAGTAGACCTAGAAGTATGGAAAACATTCCCGGGGTGTTCAGAGAGTGGGAATGGAGCAGGGTCAGCAAGTTCAAACCCATTTGAATGTCCATCCAAAACCCTCAAAAAATATGCAAAAGGCCCATTTAACCCCAAAAAGCCTCTACAACAATTTGCAACAAGAGTTGATAAAGATAAGAATTTTTTTTTGGGGGTAGTAGAGTATGGGAGTGTCATTTGTGTGACAAACAATATAGGAGCAGCTATATGAGAGTTTATTGCCATCTTTTGTGGATAGGTGGTCAAGGGGTGAAAGGTTGTAGAAAAATAACCCAAGTTGAGAAAATTGAGGCAACTAGATTGCATATGGAGGGGGAGGCATTAGGTAAAGGGGTTTCGATGGAGAGTTTGCAGCCTAGTGTGGGAATGCCTACAGGATCAGTGTGGATGTTGCTTCTCAATCTCATGTGAGGGAGGGTTCTACTAGGGGAAAGAAGAGAAGTATGAATGTTGTAGATATGTTTAATATTACAATACGAGATGGGGTTGATTCCTCTATTGCTAAGTTTTTTATGTTAATGCCATATCATTTCATGTCTCACCTTTCACCATATTTTAAACAAATGTGCAAAGATATTATAGCTATTGGTCCCTCATATGTTCCACCTGGAGAAACTAAGCTACGCGCCACCCTTCTTGATAGAGAGTACTCCAAGGTGAGTGTTTTGATGGAGGATATGAGACA
Organism: Sequoiadendron giganteum; assembly: GCA_007115665.2. Lineage (NCBI taxonomy): Eukaryota > Viridiplantae > Streptophyta > Pinopsida > Cupressales > Cupressaceae > Sequoiadendron > Sequoiadendron giganteum. The sequence goes on along the minus strand of CM021100.1, from coordinate 57,799,875 downwards.
AACATGGATGAGAGATAGTTGCTCCATAATCATGGATGGGTGGACCGATATCAAATAATGGCCACTCATCAATCTTATTGTCACTAGTTCAGCAGGCTCTTATTTTCCTAGAGCTATAGATTATTGGGGCAAAAGGAAGGATGCAACCTTCCAATTTCAGATTTTGAGAGATGCCACAGAGGAGGTTGGAGCCTCTAATGTTGTGCAGGTAGTGACCGATTCAGCCTGTGTATGTGAATTAGCTAGATTGATGGTGGAGAGTGCTTATAAGCACATTTTTTGGACCCCCTATTGTGTGCATGCATTGAACAATACCTTGAAGGACATTGGAAAGATAAATTGGGTGAAGACAATGGTTACAAAGGCTAGAGATGTGCAAATGTTCATTTGCAACCATCACACTTCACTTGCTTTATTTAGAACATTTTTTAAGAAGGAATTCCTCAAGCCCTTGGAGACTATTTATGCCAGCTACTTCATTTTATTCGAGAGGATGATTGAGGTCCAAGAGGCTCTACAATTAATGGTGGTCAATGTAGACTGGGATAGATGGCATGAGTCAAGCACACCGGAGGGAAGAACTGTGAAACAAAAAATCTTTGATGATGACTGGTGGTCCACAATGAGGTAAGATTGGCATTGCTGATTTTATTATTTATTTCTTAATTTTATTATTGTTGATTTTATTATTTATTGCTGATTTTAATTTTTGTAACCTGTTTGCACTTGTAGATATGTTTGCCCCTTCATCCAACCTATTGTGCAAGTGATTAGATATGCTGATACCGACTCTCCTAGCTTTGGAGAGATTTATGAGACCTTTGATAGCATGCTTGGATAGATCAAGCAAGCAATTCATAGCAAAGACCCTACTTTGGGATTTTATGAGGAGCATCTTAGGCCCATCGTGATGCGACGGTGGGACATTATGAACACCTCGCTTCATATGGCAGCCTATGCTCTCAATCCCAAATGGTATGCACCAAGACTTGGGAGAGTGCCTCCATCTCATGATGAAGAGGTGAAAGAAGGCTTCATGAGGGCCCTTACAAAAATGTATTCTTCAAAGGAATCTACTATACTTCGCACACAGTGGCTGCATTTTCCAATCTTTGTGGTCCAACCTTCAACAATCTAGAGGCAAGGACATCTAGAGCTACATTGGCTCAAAATGACCCTATTGGATGGTGGACATGGCATGGGAAGGATGCCCCGAAGTTGAGAGTATTTTCCATTTTTCTTCTTTCATAGGTTGTTAATTCCTCTATTGCAGAGAGATATTGGGCCACATATAGCTTTATCCAATCAGTCAAGAGGAAAAACCTTACCTCTAGACGATCGGAGAAGTTGGTGGTTGTACACAGTGCTTTGCAGCTACAGGATCACCAGTCTACTGAGTATCATCAAATTTCAGTCTTACATTGGGATGTTAATCCTGAAGATGCTATGCAGATTGAGGAGGAGGAATCACATGAGGGATTGGTTGGGGTTCCATTAGTTGAGGCAAACCCTTCTATTGACATGGACACTGACAATGACTTAGACTTGAGCTCTGATGGCGAGGGAAATGCTGATTTAGACCTAGCTTCTATTGATTAGGGACACTAGACAGCCATATATTTTCTTAGTTTTATGTTTATCATTTTCATTTCATAGTTGAGACTTGGAGCCTTTGGGCATTTTTGTTATAATTATCAAACTCTTATATGATATGTATGCACATTGATAATGAAAAGCATTTGAATTTTGTTAATTTGTTTGTCGATTCTCATGTGAAATCTCATTTCAAGTCTAATGATATGTATTAAGCTTATGCAATGTCTAGAATGAATGCTTTATCAATGTTATGCTATAAACATTTGAAATTTCTCTATATTTTTAAAAAATTCCCTATTTTTTTATCAGTCGTCCCCTAAAAAATGACCTAAAAGTACCCCTGTACTGAAAACTCATCCCGCTATACCCTACTGTCCCCAAAACTCCATGAAGCATAGAATTATTCCAATTTCTAGAAACTCTTTTCCTGTCTAATTCCCATTTGTAATGTTGTAAAGAGTAAGCAATACAGAGAGATTCCTAGATGAACCATAGAAAAAGGTGTATGACTGTTGATATCTCTAACTTAATAAATTTGAATTTCCAAGGAGAATATTGATCTAATTTTAACTCTCATATATAAATTCAGTGAAAATTGATATATTCTAGGAATAATTTATTGTAACAGGTTTCTTCCTACAAAAAACAACATGCAACAATGGTGGTTAACAAAAGAGATTAGAAAATGTGCAAGACAGGTGATTGAAAGCAGGGAGAGGACTGTTCAGATTCGAAAGTCAGTGGACTACGGTACTGATTTACTTGGACTAATGATGAATTCCAACAAGGATCAAGGAGGAAAAGTGCAGAGTAACATTCACATGACAACAGATGAAATAATTTCTGAATGCATAACTTTCTATACAGTTGGAAAGGAAACTACAACAATCCTCTTGACATGGACCATGATCTTGTTGGGAATGCATCAGGACTGGCAAGAACTAGCACATAAGGAGGTCTTAGAAGTTTGCGGGAAAAATGATTTTCCAAATGCAGACACTGTGAATGGCCTAAAGATTGTAAGAATAAATAGCATTAACCTTATATAGATTTCATTTGCCTCCTTGATGGTCTATAACATGTTTGGTTTCCATAGTATTCTATTTGAACTATTTGAAATGCTGGAATAAATAGCAGAGGAGGGTTTGCAGTCACTCCGTGTATTCCTCAAAACTATTAAGATGAAATTTGATCATTAGATTAATAAATGGTGTACCCTTACTATGTAGATGGGGATGATTTTCAATGAATCCTTGAGACTTTATCCACTTGTAGTGGCACTGATTCGACAAACGGATATGCCAGTAAAGCTTTGCAGACTCTCAATTCCTGCAGGTGCTCAACTTCATATTCCAATCCTTGCAATGCACCATGACCCATCTTTTTGGGGAGACAACGTGCACGAGTTCAATCTAGAGCGGTTCAAAGAAGGAATTTCAAAAGCTGCCACGCATCCAATTGCATTCATGCCATTTTCATTAGGCCCCAAGATTTGCATTGGACAGAATTTTGCACTGCTAGAGGCCAAAGTAGTACTGGTCATGATTCTTCAACGGTTTTCCTTCATGATTTCACCTAATTACATCCACTCCCTGGTCCATTCGAGCATGCTTAGGCCCTAATATGGAGCTCAAGTCATTTTCCACATGAATTAAATTAAAAATGATGAAGAATCGTGAATTTTGAAATTTTGAACTCCGACAATTTAGATCATGTGTTTTGAAACTGTAGTACGTAAATAGATGGGTTTGATATAAAGCATGGTACAATTTATAAAATTTTAGTGTATGATATTTGATGATATTATAACGTGAATTGGTTGTGCAACGTTAATGTTGTATAATTAGATTCAATAAATTCACAGGCCAATAGCAATTTTGTCATTTGGCCATTTTCATCCTACAATCTTAGTTAAAAGAGTTGGGAATTCATATTAAAGTTCAAGTTTTAAATTAGATTGTTAAAAGAATGCATGTTATATTTACATACATAGTATATGTTCAAAGATGGTTTGTGATGTATGGCTGCCAATTCTTGCACTTGGTTGCAAAGAGAACAATTTTTTTGGACTCTTGCACTCGGATGAAAAAGTGCGATTGCATTTTGTTTTTTCTTTAAATATATTAATCCTTCAAATTTTAGAGTGACAATATTTGGTCTTTTAATGATGTATTTCAATTTGGTTCTTTTTGGATCAATATTTAATGTGTGAAAGTGTTTTTTTGAACAGCAGTGAACTGAGTTTTTGCGCGCTATAGGGTAGGTTGTGCATGCTGCTATTTAATCTTGCATGTGTTAATTTTTGTGTGCACGCTCTAGGGTAGGTGGTGCATGCTGTTATTTAATCTTGCATGTATTAATTTTTTTCTTTTTAAGTTTGGTTTTCTTCTATTGATAAGTTGGTCTAAAGTGTGCCACAACTTTGAACTTTTTTTTTATATTAAGTATAAGGAGAACAGAAAATACAAAGCATATCCAAAAGATGGTTATCCCATCAACATGTTCGTGGAACTTTTTAACAGTATCATATCATCCCCCTTTACATTGTATATCTTTGTTACAAGGTATAACAAAGAGAGTCCCCAATTACTGTAGCAAAAATAAACCCAGATCCTTCCCTTTACAAAGTAGTTACAAAAAAATGGTACGCCATCCGAGAAGTATTATGAAGCACCTGTATCATATGGGTTAGTTACATCATATAAACACCAGTATATACAAATATAATTGAAGGTAAAACATTAGAAATAGACAGGAAAACTTGTAGAGGACTGGATAACTACACAACCTCCTGGCACCCCCTCAGAGAAACTAAGGCCTGCGCTGCAACCACCTCCTCTGCTGAAGGTGAATTTACTTGGTGTTCCTAACCATTCCCTACGAGTTGGACACCTGCCATATCTTGCCGGAAAGCCTGAAGAGCCCTGAGAAACACTTTGACATTTGGATGTCCTTCTAGCCACATATGCCCATACCTTGCATCCATGATGTCTATAGAAAACCTCTTGTCCTATAAGTAGTTCTAGAATTTGTCCTTGGAAAGAGCCACTGTAATGTAAACCTGCATAGCAATATTGAAAAAGATGAGTCTCCGAGAAGACTCAGTAAGCAACATCTTCCTTCCTTGAAACATATCTTCATTCCTTGCTTTCCAGATTGACCACAAAATACTAGAAGATAAGCAAAGCCAGAATAATTTAGCAGTTTTCCCCATTTTGATGTTATGATTGAACAAAATTCTCTCGGGCAACAACTTCCCATCAGTGGCCCAAATTTCTTGCTTAGAGCAGAACATTTCCCAAACTTATTTAGCAAAGGAGAATTTAAAGAAAATATGAACAATTGACTCAGGGACTCTACACAGTACAAACTGAAATATCATCACTTTTACCCTTGAAAGAAAGCTTCTGTAAAGTCAACAACCACCTAAAACAAGAAAGTTTAGCTTCCAAATGACTGTTCCGGTTGTTTTTTAGAGTTTTTTTCCATTGCTCTTTGTCCCATTGTAAGTTCCAGATTTGGTTTAGATGATTAGTTAGATTAATGTGGTTTGTTAAAAGATTGTACAAATCTTTAACTTTACTGTTCTTTATACTAGACCCATTTTTCCATTGAAATTATTTGTATTGTTCGGTTCCATCTTTATTTAACACAAGAAAGTTTAACCAGCCACATGCCTCTCTAAAGATTGTGTAAGTCCTCCAATTAGAGGGGGGGAGGTTGAATTCATTATTTAATTCATTCCATCCTTTCAAACTCTCATTCTCAAGGATATCATTAAAGAATCTAATTCCTTCGGTAGCCCATCCTTTTGCAGAGCATCCTTGTAGAAGAGCTAGTGTTTTCCCTTTATGTTTTAAATTCCACCATATAGATCTGAAGGAGTGCACAGTCCCCAAATCCCCATTGGTGAAATGTTGATTATCAAGACGAATCTTCATCACTTCCTAGGCCTTCCAAATAGTCTTTAAAACATTAGACCCTGTAGGTGACATGGTTTCCAAATTGTTGGAGTTGAGAAGATACAACACCACAGAAGTCCAAAAGATCTTTGCAAGCAAATAACCTATTACAAGGAGAAACAAAGAGAAGCAACAAAAGAAATGCTCAAGAATGTGGAGAAATGTATTCACCTAAAAATGTAAAATGAATAATGATACAAAAGATAGTTTTCAACTACATATAGATGAAAACCCTAAAAAAGGAAAACCCTAGGCTTGCACAATAATAATTAATAAAGTAATTAATTATTATTTACCTAATGTTAGCTTAAGTGAAAAAGAGTTAAAAGGAAACTTTACGTAATTAAACAAATATTGTTTAATTAATAAAGTAAATGTCCAATTACTCTAACACCCCCCCCTTAAGATAGACATAGGGAGAAGCTAAAACCTAGAAGAAGCTACTGAAAGCAAAAACAATGGGTCCCGGCAACAAGGCCAGATTAGGTACCCATGTACAATGAAATCTCTATGAAATGGAGAAAAGGAGAAAACCCCGTGGGAAAAACTCCTCTCCAAAAAGAGATAGAACAACATGCTGAAAGAAACATGAAGGAAGGAAGGAAGGCCTCATAAAGACCCCCCAAGGACAACTTCCTTCACCCCAAGCATAGAGCACAACTGAAGATAGCGCGGAGATGCAAAAGGTTTCGTGAAGATGTCTACAACCTACTCGGCAGTGGGAACATACTCCAAGATGAGAGAACCATCCTGAATCAACTGTCTGATGAAATGCATATGAAGCTCAATGTGCTTCGTCCACTGATGCTCCACCGGGTTGCACAAAATGTGTATAGCACTCTGATTGTCACACCAAAGAATAGTGGGACTATCAGGAGGAAAACTAAACTCAGTCATCAACTGACGAAGCCATAAAATCTCCTAACTAGCGAGCACAGCAGCTCGGTACTCAGCCTCTGTAGATGATAATGCATGAGCAGTCTGCTTCTTGCACGACCATGTGATAGGACTAGAGCCAAGACAAAAAACAAATCCAGAAGTAGACTTCCGATCATTGACATCACCAGCCCAATCTGAGTCAGTGTAGCCAACAATGTGAGGATCCCCTAATGTGTAGTGAATGCCATATGTAGTGGTGCCCTGAATGTACCTCAAAATATGCTTGGCAGCTTGCCAATGACTCTCATGAGGATCATGTGAGAATCGAGAGACAAGACCAACCGCAAAGGAAAGATCAGGACGAGTGTGAGTCAGGTACAACAAACTACCAACCAAGTGCCTATAAAGTGTAGCATCTACTGAAGGAGTGGGGCAAGTAGTAGTCAAAACAACCCCTAACTGAAAAGGTGTGGGGACAGGCTTGCAATCAAGCATGCCAAAGCGCTGAAGCATATCAAAAGAATACTTCTGCTGGTAAATGGAGATCCCCTCTGAAGACTGAATCACCTGAAGACCAAGGAAATAGTGCAGAAGGCCAAGATCTATCATCTCAAACTGCTCCATCAAGGCTAGCTGAGAATTCTGAATCATAGAGGATGAGCTACCTGTGATGAGAAGATCATCAACATATAGCACAAGAATCAAGATCTCACCCTCAAGATGCTGAATATAGACCGTGTGATCAGAATGACAACGAGTGAAACCAGTGGAGAGCAAAAAAGAGTCCATCTTCTCATACCAAGCCCGAGGGGCTTATTTGAGACCATATAATGAATGTTGAAGTCTGCAAACCAAAGAAGAATCATGAACAAATCCCTGAGGCTGCTCCATGTAGATCTCCTCCTGTAGGTCACCATGTAAGAAGCCACACTTCACATCCATCTGAAAAATGAGCCATCCCCTAGAAGCTGCAAGTAATAATACAAAGTGAATAGAATTCATCTTGGCGACAGGGGTAAATGTCTCAGAGTAATCAATACCCTCAACTTGTGAGAAACCCTTCGCAACAAGACATGCTTTATACTTATCAATAGAACCATCAATAGCATACTTGGTGTGATACAACCATCGGCACCGAACTATCTTTCTGCCCTTAGGAAGAGGACAGAGATCCCATGTATTATTCCTCATCAAAGAAGAATACTCCTCCTCCATGGCACTATCCCACTCAGGGTGACCTGTCGCCTCTGAAAATCTCTGAGGATCCTCTGAAAGAGCATGAGTCAAAAGACTAGAACCCGTAGTATAAGAATGAGTGCAACGAGTGTCTAAAGGATCACCGGCCATAGATCCTGCTACCTCAATAGTAAAGCGAGCCCATTTGGGCCTCTGAGGTGGAGCAAGGGGAGGTGGGGATGGGGGATCATCAATATCCTCATCAGAATCCTCAAAATAATCTTGAAGAGCTGTAGTGGGTGGAGTAGGTAGTGAAGTGGACACTGGAGACAAGGTATCAATTGGAGGAAGGCGCTCATCAAACTGAATATCCCGTCGAAACAGGACCTCTCTGGTATCAGGATCAAACAACCTACATGCCTTAACATCCTCACAGTAGCCGAAAAATATGAGGGGTCGACTCTTCCGCTCCATAGCTCTCCTCTGAGCATCAGGAATAAAAGCCCATGCCTCACTACCAAATACTCGAAATGATGAAATATCAAGCTTGTCATGAGACCAAGCCTCCTCAGGATTCATATGTCGAATCGCCTTGTGAGGCATCCAATTCTGAATATAGTTGGCACAATTGACTGCCTCAGCCCAAAAAGATGAATCCATGGACTTGGACTGAATCATACAATTATCCATCTCCCATAAAGTCCTATTCTTTCGCTCAATGATACCATTCTGCTGAGGGGTGTAGGGAACAGGAAACTGATGCTGCAAACCATGCTCAGTGCAAAAATCTCTTAAGGCCTGAGTCACATACTCCCCCCCATTATCTATACGTATCCGTCAGATAGAAAGACCAGACTGCTTCTCTACAAATGTCTTGAAGACATGAAAGAAATCAAAGACATCAGACTTGTACTTAAGAAAGTACAACCATGTGCGTCTGGAGAAGTCATCAATGAATGTGAGTACATACTTGGCCCCTGAAAAAGAAGGAGTGGGAAATGACATGAGGTCACTATGAATCAAATCCAAGGGTGCCAAAGCACGAGTGGTACTTCCCTTCGGAAAGGGATCCCTGTGATGCTTGCCAAGCACACAACCATGACAAACACCGTCAGTGCAGAAAATCCGTGGAAGACCAAGAACAAGTGACTGTGTACTCATCTGCTGAAGATATCTGTAGTTGACATGGCCCAAACGCTCATGCCAAAGCTGACTCACTGAATCTGTATGTGCTATAAGAGATGAACCTATACCCTTAGAAGGCGCAAATCCATCAAATCGGTAAAGAGGAGATGCAGTATCAATACTACCAGTAGCCACAACCAAATCAGAATCATGGAGGTCCCGAATAACCACATCATGTGGTGAGAACTCAACTGTCTTACCAGAGCTAGTGTGGCAAATCTGATAAATGGACAAGAGGTTCATCGAAATGTCAGGAACAACCAAAACATCCTGTAGAGTGCCCCCATTCAAAGAGAAAGAACCTGAACCCAAGACGGAAAGCTGTGAAGAGTCACCCACTGCAATCTGTGAAGTACCACAAGAGGCAAGAGAAGTGACCAACTGCTGAGTGTGTGTCATATGGTGAGAAGCACCAAAGTCTAAAATCCAAGTGGACCCATTGGTCGATGCTCGTGTAGTGAGAGCATTACCCTTCCCGGTGGTGGAAGAAGAAGAAGACTGAGGTGAGGAGATGTGTTGCTGCTGCATGGCCTCCTTTAAAGCCTCTAATCATTTCCAACACCTGGAAACTGGATGACCTTGCTTGCCACAGAAACTGCAAGTGTCTCCTGATTTCTCCTTAGTCTTGGAGGAAGACTCACCAGACTTCGAAGATTTCCCATGTTTTGGATTAAATGGTGGTTTAGAATTAGACTTAGGAGGCGGTTTGGAGGAATGCTCACTACCTACAAAATCTTTCTTGGGCCTTGGTTTTTGCTTCTGTTTCCCCTTCGGTGACTGAGCAACCAATGCTTTGCTCTTTGAACCTGAGAGCATATCCATCTGAGAAAGGTGAGACTGTTCTCGAGACAATCGCTCACAAAATAAATCAAAGGAAGGCATGGTAAAACTGGCACCCAAACCATCTATGGTGGAGTAGAAGGAGGAAGCAAATATCTAAAATGGACCACGAAGCTTCGAAAGAATCAAGGAAATGCACTCTGTGTCTATCTTGTTCTTCCCACAACCCTGTAAAATAGTACGGATAGTTTTGAACTAGTTCAAAAAATCCTCAATAGTGGGAAATGAATCAGGTAACAAGGAAGTTAGCTCTGCCTCAATCTGTAATGCACGGAACTCATTAACGGCCCCAAAAAGTGTCTGAAACTTCAGCCACATGGCTCGAGGAGTGAGCAAAGCATCAAGGTGAAACAAAAGACTGTCTGAAACATGCATGCATAACAAACCCATAGCCTCATCCATCTTGTTCCTGTGCTGCATAATCTCAAAAGGACGCTGCAACTGAGGCTGAACCTCATCTAAACAAGACCATAACCCTCGTGACCTGAGTAGCCTCATCATACGAGACTTCCAAGTGTGATAGTTATGTGATGTGAGTAGCTCAACTGAAGAGTCTGCCATGAAACCCTGCACCTGTACCTGCTTGTGTTTTTTATTATTATGTGATCTTTCAGAATAGATAGAAGATGTAGAAGGGTTTGTATTTTTGAGAGTTTTGGTGTTTTGGTTTTCTGATATAAATGACAGAAAGCAAGAGAAAAAACACCCCCCACAAAAGATAAACCCAAACCCTAGTACAAACTGAGAAGAAGGAAGCAATGCATAAGAAAAAAATACTTCAAGACAAATTCTCATGTACCTAGTGAAAATTCTGATAAAATAGATCACATCACTGAATAGAGCATGTTGAGAGCTTTCCAACGCCTATTCAAGTTTGAAAAACGGAGTCCGTTTGCATCTTCTATGACCCCGGAAGTGAAGAAAGAAGACCTCACTTTGACTGGTAAAAAATATCTAGACTGGTAAAAAAAATTAAAAATATTTCTATACCATCAGATTGGTGCCATTCTCAGCTTTTCAATGCATCTTCCTGTTGGAAAAACGGAGCTAGGATGCCCAAGTTATGCCCATTTGACCAAAAATGACATAATAGGGGGTTGGAGAGAAAAAATTAGCCCTCAAGGGCTTAAAATTCGGTGGCCCCAGGGAACATGGTGGACCGGGGGCAGGCGCGCAAGAGGTAGCGGCGTGCAGGCAACGCGACTAGTGGCGATTAGGTGGCACTTAGGCAGAGCAGACCGGGTGGCGGGTCGGCAAGGGTGGCGGTGGCCGCTTGGCCGCGGTCGGTGGTAGCCACCAATGGTGGTGGCCGAGCGGCGCTCTGGCGGCATGGCGGTTTAACATTGGCCATGCACAATATAAACCAAAAAATAACTTTAAAAAAAAAAAATTTCCGATTTTTGTGCGTTTTTTGCTCCGTACGGCCCTAGGGCAAAAAATTTTTTGCCTTCCAAATGACTGTAACCAAAATCGACGATTTGACAGTCAATTTAGGGGTTTTTGGGTGCTACAAATCCAATGGCACTATCCATTTGAGCCCAAAGTGAACCAAAAAAATGGAGTATGCTGAATCCACCAAAAAAAAAACTTTAGAACCCTAGATTTGCTTCCAATGCAAAATCTCAAAACAAGAACAAGCAGCTGCAAATCTGAAGCTCTGATACCATGTTGGAGTTGAGAAGATACAACACCACAAAAGTCCAAAAGATCTTTGCAAGCAAATAACCTATTACAAGGAGAAACAAAGAGAAGCAACAAAAGAAATGCTCAAGAATGTGGAGCAATGTATTCACCTGAAAATGTAAAATGAATAATGATACAAAAGATAGTTTTCAACTACATATAGATGAAAACCCTAAGAAAGGAAAACCCTAGGCTTGCACAATAATAATTGATAAAGTAATTAATTATTATGTACCTAATGCTAGCTTAAGTGAAAAAGAGTTAAAAGGAAACTTTACGTAATTAAACAAATATTGTTTAATTAATAAAGTAAATGTCCAATTACTCTAACACAAATTGCCAAGGATATCACTGAGAGGTAGAGCTTTCCAATCCTTTGCCCTCTTAGGAACAACACTACTTATGTTTTGTCGGATCAAGAGCTTCCAGGGTTCCTTTCCTTCCAGGGCCCCTATGATCCGTTTTGAAGCAAGAGCAATTCCTTGTAATTTTAAGTCTTTCAAGCCCATCCCACCTTTTTCTTTATCAATAATGCACCACTCCCATTTAATTGCATGCCTTTTATTTTTCCCTTTGCCATATGACCAGAGAAAGGCTCTTATTCTTTTCTGAATATCATTAATTTGATAAGAGTTAAAAAACTAGATAGATGCAAAATAGATACTATAAGAAGAAAGAATATTCTGACAAATTTGGAGACGACCGACTAAAGAGAGAAATTGCCTATTCCATTTGGCAATTTTCTTTTCAATCTTCTCACGAATCCAAAGCCACATTTCCTTTAGATTTGGCTCCACTGCAAAAGGAATCCCAAGGTATCTCATAATTTTATGAGGGCCACCCCACTATAAACCAGTTGCATTGAGCCAATCCGGGAGGCAATCCTCCCAGCCTAAAAGCCAGGATTTAGAAGGAGCAAGTTTAGCACCTGAGGCTAAACAAAAGAGCTCCAACTTTTTCAATAGGTTATCAAAATTCATTTCCTCCAAATGTAGCAAAATAGTAGTATCATCTGCAAATTGAAGGTTGATGAGTTCAGTTTCATCCAGAAGCCTGACACCCTTAACTTTTGGAGTTAAGGAGCCTTCTCTTAACAAAAAATGGAGTGCATCCGAAGCAATGACAAAAAGTGCAAGATCAAGGGGGCAACCTTGTCTTATAGACCTTTCCAAGGGGATCTCCTGAGTGAGCACCCCATTGACATCAACCTGAGGAGAAGCATCTTAGAAAAGAGTTTTAACCATATGACAAAAGGCCTCGAGAAATCCAAAATCCTATAACATTAGCAATACAAAGTCTCATTCAATCCTATCATATGCTTTTTCAAAATCAATCAGTAGCATTGCAGCCTTCTGATCAGAGAATTTTGCCCAATTCAAAGCTTCCCAACCAGTAATCAGGTTTTCCAAAATATGCCTCCCTTTTATAAAACCTGTTTGAGTAGAATTTATGATGGAGGGGAGGACAAGGGCCACTCTTTTAGCTATAATTTTGGCCAAAATCTTATAAGAGACATTCAAGAGAGTAATGGGCTTCCAATTTTTGATTAAATATTTGTCACCTTCTTTTGGGATTAGCTTGATCACTCCCTTATTGATATTACTACCAAGAGATCCTTTCTCAAAGGCCTCATTGAAAACCTAGAGAAGGTCATCACAAATCCAATCAATAAAAGTTTTAGAAAATTCAGCCAGAAGTCCATCAGCCCCTGGAGATTTATCATTTTTGAGTGAGAGGATAACCTTTTGGATTTCCTCTTTTGAAATTTCTTTCCCTAGGTCTTTTTCCATTTCCTTACTGATTTTCTTAGGGATGAGATTCTTAATGAGGTTTCTTGCTTGAGTATTGCCTTCCTGCACCTTATCTGAAGAAAATAGATCTTTATAGAACTGATAGAAGTGGTTTCTTACCTCCTCTTGGTTAACCACAAGTGCTCCCTCAACTGAGATGAAGTCAATCTGCTCCTTGGCCTGCTTTTCTTTAATGAACCTAAAGAAGAATTTTGTCCCCTTATCCCCATTTTCCAACCAATTCATTTTGGCTCTGACCCTTAGCCCCTTAATCTTACTATTCTGAACCCTTCTGAGAGACTCTTTATTTGCAGTCATTTTGGTAGCCAGGGTTTCATCTTTAGGGTTGCATTGAATCTCTATTTTTGACTAAAGAAGCCTATCCTGGAGTAAGGCTTCCCTCCTTCGGCTATCCTTGGCTTTCTTCTTTCCAAGAGTTTGAAAGAGGGCCTTCCAACCTTCCAAATTTAGTGACCACCTATCAGTAGAGGACAGTGACTTGTACTGCTTATTGATTTGTCTGAGGCAAAGGATGGAATTCCTGCAATCCATATCCTTGAGGAGATAGTTGTTGAGGCAAAAACTTTTGTTAAGTCCATCCACTTTAGGCACTCCACTTTTCAAACAAAATTTGGCTCTGATAGGATGATGATCTGAGAGAGAATAAGGGAGTACCTCAACCTTACAACCTTGAGACACCAAGGCTGCTGAAAAAAAATCCTTATTAGCATAAAACCTATCAAGTCTACAATAGACTCTTCTGCCACCTTTTTGAGAGTTACACCAAGTGAACCATATTGCTTTGCAGTCTTTCTTCTACCCTTCTATAGGATCCTCCAACCTTAACTTGGATTTCATTCTCTACTAATAGAATCTTTCATTGCACTTCCATTCGAACCCCACTCCACCCCATTTATCCTCATCCTTCTCCACAAAATTGAAATCACCACCTGAGATCCAAGGGATCTCTTGAAGGGAGTATAACCAATTCCAAAGGGAAATTTTGTCCTTGTACTCATTAGGAGCACAAACCGATATTGGGTCCACTTGTTTGCCACCAGTAGGGAGGCACATCCTTTGCCTTTTTCATGTCTGGTAGAGAATTGTGTAGCATCTCTCCAAATAACTTTTAGATTGTTATCTAAGTTGAACCTAGTGGCTTTAACTTCCTGTAATAGGACAAAATCTTTCTCCTTTTTTCTGGGCTAGGAATCTCCTAACCACATGCTTTCAGTCAGGGGTTTCCAACCCCTGGACATTCCAAGAAATGTAGTTAACTTCTATTCAGAACATTCATTAAGAGGAGGACTCCTTATTGTTTCTAAAGTTGTCAAAACATTTAGGAATCCTAGCCTCTACTTCCACCCTTTTTGCATTGGGAGGGATGATTCCACTAAGCTTCTTCCTTTTATCCTTCTGAGGATGGGAGGATTGAAAGAGGATTAAAGGGTTAGAATTGGCAATACCTTTTTTCTTTCTATACCTTCGAATGTTCTTTTTCACAGTATTCTCTAGATGGGTAAATTCCCCATCAGTTATATCCTTGGATGAAAACTTAATGTCCTCTACAAAGTCCATGCCAGAGTGTGATGCATATTCTTCTAATCTCATCATTCCACCTATGGGGTTGGGAAGTTCCTCTGAGTAATTAGGTATTATCAATTCATCTACTTTTGTGTTCCCTACTACAAAATATATAACACTATGTGATCTTGCTTTTACTGAATTTTCCTTATCTTTATTAATTTCCCCCTCCCAGACATCATCTAGGTCTCGAAGGCCATTCTTAATTTTTAGATCCTTATTAGGAAGCAATACTGCATCCACAACACCTTGGGGTTGGAGGCTAGCATCTAGTGTCAGGTCCTCCCCCACGTTTTATTTAAAGAATTTTGAATTAAATGTGTAGATTGATTTATCTGAGGCACGATTAGGGCCTTTAGAATTTTTAGTCTACCTTAATTTTAAAAGAGCAAGTTGTTGTGCATTCGGATTTGTGGTATTTTCCATTTTATTTTCTGCTTGGTTGCAACTAGGATCCAGACCCTCATTCTCTTTTAAACAATCTTCATTAGGATTTTGTTTTTTACCAGAACTGATTTCTACTTTGCTTAGCAAGGAATCTAGTTCCTCTTCAAGGATTTTATCTTTAGAGATGGGAGAAGTTTCAACAGTTAATTTACTTTGCAATTGATTGATCTAGGAAGGGGATGGAGAGCCTTCACCAAAAAGAGTTTAATGGACCCCGAGATTTCCTTCCTTATTTTCCGCACGCCCCTCACCATAGGCGGTTTGATTATTTTTATTAAGATTGTTTTCGTTGAACCCACCTGAGGTGGATTTCAAGTTTGATTTGTTTCTAATCAGAGGACAATTCCTCCTGATATGGCCCTCTCGCCTACATAAATAACAAGTGTTCAAACGCCCAAGAACTTCGATACCACAACAAATATTACTAGACTTCAACTGGATTTCAATTACCTCCGACAAATATTTTCCTGGTGATAGAGAAACCAACACTCGAGCATCCAAGTGCGGTAAAGGAATTTTTGTATCATCAATTTTTATAACATTCCTGTAGGGTTCCATGATCAATGAAACAAATTTCCACAACCTTGGGGGGACATGCTTAATTGTCAACCAGCATGGGCTAGAGAGGGCCAAGACCTCATCTTCCACTGCCTCAGGGTTCCAGGCCAAAGCCCTAAACACCACCAAACCCATGTTCCAAAATTGTTTTTTAATTGCTTCCACTTGTGCATTAGGGTTAAAGAAAAACACAACATACAAACCTTTTTGAATCATTCTACAATAATAGAAATGTAAACCCAATTTCCTTTCCCAGACTTTGGAGAACCATTCCTCCATATATTTCCTGTTCGGAACCCTAGTAGGGTCAACAACCACAATTTTTTTTGTAGTTCTAGCCAATTTACTATCCTCTTCCGTAATTGCCTCATCCAAAGCAGAATTCAGAATCAAGACATCCTTCAAGGGAGGAACAAAGGACAACTTATCTTGTTGTTCTCCGTCATTCTCTTTTGCTGGCCCAGAACCTTCACGCGAGAATTTAGCACCCACCGACAGTGAATTTCTTTCACCTGCGACAATATCTCAGAATGATTTGAAAGCACCATTATTATAGGAACGATTCGCTGCAGCAAAAATGTTATTTCCCGGAGGGTCCATACCACCATCCATTGAAGGCACCAAGCGAGGAGTAATTACACATGTAGACGCACCCAACCACAACCGCCAACAAGAATATCACCGAGCAAAGAGGACACCCTAGTGTCAGCAGGACGCATGGGAAGGACATCCAACGAAGGCACAAGCATGGAGGAGGGCCGAGCCTCCTCCATGGAAAAGATGTTACACACGCATAGAGAATCCCCTGCACAAATGAAAATCAACCCCTAAGTTGCAGACCATACATCCTCAATATCTCAGTTCCTAAAGTTTCAAAAAAAAATAAAAATAAATAACTTTGAACTTTCACTTGACAGGAGTTCGTTTATTTGTTTTTGTATTGATTTTCTAGTTATGTTTAAATCTATCTTGAGCTATATTTAAATAATCCCTTGTCGAAAGATCTTATATTCAAGTGGGATATTTTGTTTGTCATCAAATATTTGATTATGAAGTCATTCCTTTCAAATAAGGAATGTTATAATTATGGACATCTATTTTTTGACCATTCCCAACTTAAATTTCATATGATTCTTCTAAGAAATTACCACAAGAGGACAAAAAGGGTAAACAACAAATTCAACAAAATAATCAAGGGTCTATTGTTGGTCCTTCTAACTTTGATGGTTTTACCATGGCTCATAGGAAAGGTAAAGCTCAACCTCTCCTCCTTAAGGATCCAAAGTCAATATTCACAATAATAATATGGTTGTTATCTTGGGAGAAATAACTACTAGATTTTAGATGACCAAGATGGAAATGAAGAAATGATGGTAGCAAATAAGGGAATGATGAAATAATGCAAGTCAAGAAAGTCATAGTAAACTACAAGGTGCTAAATTTTTCAATGAGAAGCAAGATAATATAGCACAATATTTTTTTCTTTTTGTGGGGGTTTTTGGATTTACCTGTTGCCATTACTAATATCCACCATACGATTTCCTTTGGTGCCAAATAAGTCTTTTGTTTCTACTTAGAACCCTCTTTATTTTTTATAACTCTCAAACTATTGAAGTTCAAGAGACTCTTATTGTCTTTGATAAGCTTGAATATGTACTTAAAATCCTTGTCATGGACTATGATAAACAAAAAATATTTCTTTGTATCATGTAAAAGATAACTTGAAATCAAAATATTTCAAAGAAAATAAGATTCATGGAACCAAACTAAAAGGGAAGGAAACTAGGTTGTTGATTTTTGGACAAACCAACTTCTAATTGGAATGACATCAAGGCTAATACTAGAAATAAATAATATTTCCCTATATGAGACATGAGTAGAGACTCTAGTGATTTTTCAAATGTTGACAATAATGCCTCACTTGATTCTTGAATCCTACTATTGTGTTTCTTTCTTTTTTAATATAAGGGAAAACCTTACTTTTGAAACTCAGCACATGTACAATCATCAAGGGAAAAATATCTTACACCCTATCTATGGGTCTAGAGGGTTTCTCCTCTCTTACTAATTGTCTATTGTCAATCCATCTAAATTTTCTCGATTCTCTAGAGTTGGTGTGTCACGAGTCGTTTACGACTGACAAACCTACTTTGTAATCAGTTGTTTTAATATATTTTTGCATTTATGTTAAAAAATATTATACTCCAACTTAGATGGATGGTATCTCTCTTGCATTTAAATTGACTAAATTTTGACACTCAATCTCTAATACATGATACTATTGATCATCTTCTAAGGAGCATGAGAATTCACATTTTTATGTATTAGCAATCACTAGAACATATTTTAGCTCAAGCATGCACTAAAGAAGATAAATAAATTAATATTTCAGCCAAGTCATTGGTTAAGCAACATTAAGCATAATAAGGAGAATGATTTTAAATTGAACATTGACCTTCATAGAAATTTGTTTACTAACCATGTAAATTATTTATATTATTTATATTATTTAATATTATATTGTAAAGGACAAAAGTGTATACCTTGTCATTTCATTTTTTGTTTTATACTAACTTTTGATCTAGTCATAAATATATTTTTTAATGTATATTTAACGTATTTTTTATGTGCATGTTGACCCTAACTTTAAACTTGATATGCTCAATTTATCACTGTAGAATAGGATTAGTCCATCTCAATAGGTTTATGTTACCCTATACTAGATTGTAAGCATGGATCTATCCATTTGATAAGACCACCCATGTGGCCTAACTCTCTTAATTATTTTCTCTTTCTAAAGCCAATCCTTTCAAAGAATATAATCCTTACTTATTGGCTCACACACCCAACACTTTGAATTAAGCAACATGGATCTTGTAATTTTAAACAAGACCTAGATCATTAGTAATCATCAAGGGGATCAAGGAGTCATCAAATACATAGGAATTATAATTTTTCTTGCATTGCATCAACACTTATACAAGTGTATTTACACAATTGAATCATCATCTAGGCATCTTGCATTTCTACATGGTGTGAATTGAAACTTGTTCCTTAATAATGAGGATTGATTAGTTATCAAATAAGTTTAACACTTTATCTTTGTACACTATTGTCTTTACTAGGTGCTTCTCAGCACTACTCGTCTTTAGATTCAAAAATACCAAAGAGTAGAGGACTAAAGCACATTAGGAGTGTCAAATTGTGGACAAGACCCCATCCAATAATAGAGAAAACATTATTGAAAATATAAATGTAATTTCTCAAATAATACTAATTCAAATTTCAAAGCTAGATTCCAATTATTAGTCATAGTCTACATCAAAAAACTAGCCAATGATTACCTAAGAGCAGCAAACATAACTTATCACATCCTAACAAACTCTTTATCATATATATTTATCAATCTCAACTCAATAATTTAACTAATTTGAGGTAACATTTTTGTCCAAAAGGTTATACTTATTATTTTTCCATTATTTAAGTTTGATTGACTATTCCCTATTTATATCATTTAATTAGACTATAAATTAATTTAAGGTATACTTATTTCCTTACATATATACATATGATTTCTTATTGATTAATTTCAAGTAACATTTTTTTGTCAATGGTTATACTTATTATTTCTTCCACTATTTATTTGTAAAAGGATAAATAAGCTTAATAACATCTATAAGCACATCCACTTCAAAATTTGATTACAATCACTTTTTATAATTTTAGAATGACTTCTTGTTGACATGTGTTAGCATTTTATGTCATTTCATATAAACAATTAGAGATGATTTTATGTTTTATGTTTTAGGGTATTATCATTAATGTAAGTGTTATGTAGAAGTTTTTTTAAAATGTTGTGTATCAATCAGTTTCGGTTCATCATAATATATAATTAGCTACTATACAAGATAAGTGAACAATTATAAATAATAAAGAGATTATGTGGATTTGTATTTTTGTATATATAATATTATTTTCATTAGATCTTGATTTATCTTAGTGTTTATAATGGATACACAAGTTTCATATGCAAACTCAATGATTTTAAAGGATTGGCATTGTGAAAGGAAATTTACAACCACAATAAACTATTTTCACATAACCTCACGAGAGAAAAATATACAAACAAGTATTCAAAATCCACAATGCAAAATAATATACAAACATACCATCAAGATGACACAAGGCATACCAAGGAAAAACTCTTATGAGGGAAACCCTAGCCCCAGAAACACTCACACTAAACACATTATCTCACAAATAATGATTAAATATGCTTGTAGAGCCTCCATGCAAGGCTTTTGAAACATCAAGCTCTTAGACTACACTCCATGTAGACAAGAAAAATAGAAGCATATAAATACACATCCCAACCCCTGATTTCTCTCCTCACATACACAACCTACAAGAGATGCCTAGAATTAACCTTAGACAAAAAGCCAAAGGTTATGACAACCAACCTCAACAACTACTCATGTTTTATTTATAGAAATAAGCTTGCACAAAACTACAAAGTGGTATTGCATAAGCCATATGTGCCTAATAGTATGAACTTACAAAACTATGTCCCCCTCATTTACTTTTTGGTATCATGTTTCTCAATTGGTACTAGTTTCTCCCAATATTAAAAATAGTTTTTCAATGTGCAACCTACATTAAATAGTTATTCCAATATTAAATACAACATACAAATGGCCCCAAGAATGTCTAACCTTTGTGATGTACACTTCCTAAAAAATTTAGATGCAACATAATTAAAAATTATGCTATAAGCATTATGCAAGGTGTACAACACATTTTTCCAAATAGTTTTTCACTTTGTTGTATACATTGCATAAGGGACCAAAAGTAAACTCAATTGTCAAGGGAACAATTCCTATAGTCAACATGTTTTTGTAGACACTAAAAATTGGTCTAGGCCTGCGACTTCAATGTCTTCATAATTCGTACCTTCATTGTCATAATTAAATAATTTTAATTATTTAATTATATGTCTAAAGTCATTTGTCCTCTATTAATTAAATAACTTCAATTATTTAATTAATTCATTTTACCTTTATTCAATCTTGATTAATTAAATAAATATTATTTATTTAATTATACCGCTAATTAAATATATCTCCTTTCTAAAAATTAAATAAATTGTTATTTAATTTACCCTCATCACATTTTTGACTATAATTAAATAATCATCTAAAATTATTTAATTATTCTTTAACCTTTTCTTCAGTCAATTAAATAAATCTTTATTTATTTAATTTAAACCCCAAATTTTGAATGTTGAATGAAATGATGATTTAATTCATAAAAATAATTATTCCTAAAATATTCTTCTATAATTAGATAATCGCTTAGTTATCTAATTAGTCATTTACCACTTAAGTTGAGATTTAATTAAATCAGTCAGTTATCTCCTGATTAAATATCTAATTGTTTCTAGCAAACAAACCTTCTGTCTTAGTCAATCGGTTATCTAATTTTATTCTTCTGCATGAACAATTTTATTAATTAAATATCTTTGTTTTATTTAATTAATTCATTTGTGTGTTCGAACAGACTGTTTCCTCTATGCTAATTTTTATCTTTTACATGCAATCATTATTCTTTTGAGTTTCGAACAGTCTTAACTGAAGATTAAATTTTTATTTAATCTCAATTCCCACCTTTTATGCTTTATCATTTGCATTATTACTAACACTAATCTCTATTGCATTTCATGTCTTCAATCTTGATCGTCGATTTACCTTTTAATATGAGCTTGTCATTCAAAAATCATTTTTTTATAAATTGGTTTGACCTTCACCATTATTACTCCTAAAATCTTATGTGTTTGGAAGCAACTTTAAGAATCTTCAATGTTTTTGTAATCATTATCAATAGGCCATATTTGCATACTTAAGAGAAATCTGAGGGAAATTATCATACAACGACAAAATGAAGAAGTGCAATGAAGGTGATTCATGGAATGGATGAGACTTTTGGTGAGATTGTTCTTGTGTTTATGCTTTATATTTTCATTTTTCTTTATTGTTAGCTTATGATTAATTTGATTTTATTGCATTGTATTGCTTAATCTTGCTTGTTTTCCTGTGTTACATTGGTGAACTCGACGTGAAGACACAATCTTCAAAAAAATCCATAGAAATTTTGAGTTTTGCAAGCACATGTATGGTGAGATGCATTTGTTGCACAAAACAATGCAATTGACACTTTGAGGCACATATGACTTTTTTTGATGCATCTAACATTACACAATGCATATGTGCCTCCTTGCAACACATTTGACTAGTAAAATAATTTTTTGTTGTCCGAAATTCCAAGTTTGAATTTTTAAATTGCAGTTTTATTACGACTAATTCAAAGTTTGTAGTGTGTGTTCTTGAGGATTTAACATAGTGTTTGTAGGACGTTTCGTAGAAGATAACTATTCAAACCTTTTTTGCAAGATGATTGATGAAAATAAAGATCAGACTACTAATGAATTGTTTTGCAGAACGCTTGTCGAAGATAATTTTGAAACAAATTGTCTGAGTAGATTAGAAAATTGTCATTTAGGCTTAAAATTAATCACTATCTACTGTGTTTGGTGTGTTTGCACATTTGTTTAGATTAAAAACCTGATTCAATAATAGAAGTATCCTATCCCCTTACGCATTCGTGAAATCTTGGGTGTAAGAGAAACTGTTATTGACTCTAGAAATTGGGCCTTCCTTGGTGGGAAGAATTACTCACCCCAAGGTGACTCAAATCGGCAATGAAGCTTTCTAGCCAAGCTACTTGCGAGCGATATACAAATGTGAATCCTAATGGAAAACTTAGGATTATATGTGTAGATTTTTTATGCAGACAAGTTTATCTTGCCTCAGGCATAGCCACCTGAATGGGTGCCCGTATTAAGAGCCAATTATTTTTAATAATCAAAAACCTTCTATTTGTTGGTGCAAGAGGTTGGATCTTTGAAGCCGTCTCATGTTCATGCGGTTCTTAGTAGAGATGAAATTTTTTCCATGGGAGTTTCATGGGAACTAAAGCTTGGCTAACCCGATAAGTGAGTGTCATGGCGAGGAGCCAGTGTGATCAAGCTTCTAATCATCCACTCTGAATAAGCGCAACTAGGGAAACCCAAGTGAGAACTCAACATATATTGTCACTGCCAGCCTTAGTATCGTACTTGTCTATTTTTGAATTAAACATTGTTCATGTCAAAATCAAACCTGAAATATAGTGTTTTCTAAGTGTTTTTATTTGCCAAAATTTGATCATAAAACATAGTCAATCAAACTTGTAATTTACTAGAAAACCGTAACTGTTAACCAGAAACTCACAACCGTCAAACTAAGTCGCATTTTATCTACCAAAAAGTTGCATTTATCAAAAATGAGTCCAATCTATCATTTACCAAAAAATTTAGTCGCATATGTTTATCAGTCAGTTGCATCTGTCACAGTGAGTCGCATCTGTCAATTTGAAAACCACATATGAGATCACGAGTCGTATATGTCAAGTCTGTTAATACCTTCGATACTGGAAAAACTCATTTGAAATCCTTTGTGACGCATGATCTAGTGAGTCACATTTTCAATCTAGAATGACGCATATGCTCTGTCACAGACCCGATCCTTATTTTACCAGTACAGTCTCTGAGTCCAAAAACCTCATATGTCAATCTACATGGCACACTTGATTTTGTGAGCATCATTAGCAGTCTAGAATGAAACAATTACCTGTCATAGTCCTGAGACATTAGTTTACCTATATACCACATCTGACATTAGGAACCACATCTGATAATTCCTGCGATGCATTTGTAAAGTTGAACAGCATTTTCCTGCTAACCAGAAATCTAGAATTCACTATCACAGTCTCAAACCAAATAGTCATACTAGTCTCTGATTTCTCTTTTCATAGTGATCCTTAGAAAAAAAACCAATTTTTTTTCTCATACTTTGCATGATTGCATCCTTTAGGTATCATTTAGCTATAGTGATAGGCATCCTAGTTACAAAACTTAGTTACATCTTAGGATTCTTTATTACTTTCAGATAGATCAAACTTTTAGGAAAAAACACTTTGCAAATCTTTGAATAGGCCAACTTTCCACGCTTTGGAAAAACCCTTGCTTCAACGAACATTGTCATTGAACCTAGTCACTTTCCAACATATCTTTTGTCCTACACATGAGTCCTTCCAGCTCATCAGTCTAGTTTGGGAGCTCACCTTATCTTTTAGTCCTAGTCCTACAAAGGTTCCTTGACAAAACTAAGTTGTAGTCTTGGTTAAACTTTAGGTGGTAGGTAATCTCTTTTTTTAGAATCTTCCAAAATTGATTACCTTAGAAGCTTGCTTAGAATTTTGCATACTTAGACACAGTCATCCTAGAATGCCATCATTTTAATCAACATTTAGTATCCTTTATTTGCCAAAAAAAATACCAAAAACATAGTTGCACTAGCATTCATTCCTTGTATCCAAAAAAACATAGACTAAGATCATATCATTCATAGACGTAGTTTTGCATTATCCCCATTTTGAGCATATCTTACATGGTCTAAACAAGGTCCAAAAAGAAACAAAGAGAAATGGTTGATCCACAAGACTACATCAGTTTGTTTTCAAACCCAGTATCAGGGACATCTAGACCTCATAGAGCCTTAATGGAAAAATTCATCACTAGAGACCCACAAGGACAAATTTTAGTTGAAGACATAGATGCAGTTGTCCAAGATCTAGAATTTGCATCTTTTGTAGATGAATGTTTGGCAAATGATACCTAGAAAAATTGTTAGTAGAAGGTGCCACACTACCTCCTAGATTTGACATCCACAAATTAAGAACTTCATCTACTCAAGGGACATCTAGTGCCTCTATTCCTCAAGTAACTACAACTATACCATCTAGAATACCTACCCAAGCTGCCACAACAGTACATACAACACCATTTGGTACATTGAGCATGACACAAGGCCTCAATTTTTTTGTCAAAGCATCATCGTCAAATCCCTTTGGCAGCAAAACTAGAAGTAAAAGGCTTGGAATAAGCATAAACATGTCAAATGCTATACCAAACATCAATACCACTAGTGCTATTCCACAAGTAGGGGTTTCACAAGCAGGGTATGTACCTACACTGAATCAAAATCTTCCCTTCATACCCACATTGAACTATAATTTGTCACAAAACATTGGGTTTTAGAACACCTACATAGACCCTAACAACGCAACCGACACGTCTTTGACACAAGTAGATATTCTGCAAATGCAAATGCAAGCCCTTCAACAAAAAATGGACAACATTGAAATGTTTGGAAAATAGACCTTTTCAACACAAGATTTATGTCCATATCCCTTCGACAAAGATCTATACATGACACCCTTCCCACACGGATATTTTATATCAAACTTGCCTAAGTATAATGGGAAGTGTAATCCTCTAGAACATATAAGGGAATGTTCTACATCATGCATGGACGTAGCATATGACCCCACGTAGCGTATGAGACTTTTTATGTGAACCCTCGTTGGGATAGCACTAGAATGGTTTTCTAAACTGCCATATGGTATAAGGTCATGGGGTGAATTGGCTGAAAAATTTATTGAACATTTTGCCTTTAACATTGACAACAAAATCATGATAGCTTCCTTATGTCACACCACACAAGAAGAAGGAGAAAACTTTATCACCTTCTTCTAGAGATGGAGGACTCTAGCTAGTTGATGCCCTATTGAAATACCAGAGAAACAAAAGGTCACAATATTCCTTGAAAATCTTAATCCAAAATTGAGAAGTGACTTAAGAGTACACTATTGTACTTCTTTTGTGGAACTAGTACAAAAAGGAATTATACTTGAGAAGTCTCTCATTGACAAAGGTGACATT
The DNA here is from genome assembly GCA_007115665.2 of Sequoiadendron giganteum. NCBI lineage: Eukaryota > Viridiplantae > Streptophyta > Pinopsida > Cupressales > Cupressaceae > Sequoiadendron > Sequoiadendron giganteum. Next base: position 57,774,298 of record CM021100.1, on the reverse strand, counting down.
AAGACGACAAATAGGAATCCAAATGTTCAACACCAAAACACCCCCAATGATAAAAAAAGAATTGGTCCCGAAATAAAAATGTAACTAATGATGGTATTGTCGATGCTAAGACTCTACATGCAGGGCCAATCATTATGTTTAGAGTACACAATCACTCTCATGACATACCCAACATTTCCAATCAAACAAAAAAATTTGTCCAAAATACACAACAACCACGACCACAAAGGAGGTCTCCAAAATGTGAGTTCACCCCCCTAGGGGAACCGATCGAGTCAGTCTACAAAGAACTGATAAAACAAAAACTCATACAACCTCAAGAGTCAAGAAAGTATGATCCTAAAAATTTTAAGCCCTCTTGGTGGGATGACAATGCTTTTTGCGATTACTACCAAACTAATGGCCACATTCTATCACAATGTTGACAACTAAAGAACATTATACAGGAGCATGTTGAAAATGAAACCATAGAAGTCAATGGGTAAAAAAACTCCACAAAACAGTGACCACAAGGTCTTTTTAGATCCTTTACATGACCATGGGAAAGGAAAAGTATCTAGTTCGAGAAATAAGATCAATAATTCGGCCAATTATACTAATTCTAAGTATGACTATACCCATGGAACAATCATAAATCACATTTGAGCTGCCGATGAAAATGTGAACACTATTACCATAAAGAGAACCCTCGAATGTGTTGTCAACACTCGTTGAACTAAGATAACTGTCCAAGGTCCTCCAATGCAGCAACAACCACAGTCCTCCAAGTCCCAGTACAATTTTCTTGAGTAGTTAGGCAAGACCCCAACACATATTTCAATCTTGGAACTGATGACCATATCACCCGACCATCGGGCTATTTTAGACAAAGCCTTGCAAAGAACGATTGTCCCCACCAACTTAGATGTCAATCATCCAAGAGATGGTCAGATACTTAAACAATTCTCATCATGCTACCTCCCTGAACAAGATGACTCAACTGAGAAGACAAATCATAATGACCTGTTACACCTTGAAGTTCATGTTCACAAAATAAAAATTAGACGAGTTTTGGTAGACAGAGGAGCACGGTTCAATATTTGCACCTTGAAATTGGTTAAGGCATTAGGTTTCTCAGAGGCATGTGTAGATAGTACTAAGAGCATCATCATTAAGGCATATGATGATGAAGAGAGATCATATAAAGGAGTTGTAATGCTCCCCATCACAATTGGTCATGCGGTTATGGATACTAGTTTCCAAGTCTTGGATCTCGTCCTTCCATACAATATTTTATTGGGTAGACCATGGATACATGCTATGAAATTCATCCCTTCCACATACCATCAATGTCTTAAATTCCCATACAATGGCACCTAGATCACGATAGATGGTGATCCTAATCCTTTTCAGTATTACACTAGCCTATGTGAAATACCCCAACGACAGGTGCCTGTTAATCAAGAGGCTTCATCATCCAACTCATCCCAGTATGTTGATCCATCCACTCTTTCCAAATCATCCACTTCCCAAACACCATCTTCCACTCCTAAGGTTGAGATCCAAGATACGAGTTGTGGAGAATATCATATGAAAGCATCTTATTGTATCAGCCAATTAGTTCCACCTAAGTCATACGATCTACCAACAATAGATAGGAGACAATCCATTATCATAATACATGTTCCTCCTACAATGAATTTTACAAAATGGAGTTAAGTAAAGAAGTTATGGATCAAGAAGATGTGAACTCTTGGCTATACATAGATGATAATGAAGAACCTCCTTTGTCTGCTAAAATACCTACATATCAATATGGAAAAGGTTTCATGATAATGCAAAGAAAAGGATATGATGAACATAGTGGGTTAGGACTACATCAAAATGGAAGGATTGAACCAATCATTAACTCTCAGTGACCAAAAGGCCTAGGACTAGGATTTCAACTGATTAAGATTGGTGTTCCTAATACCTCAGCACCATCACAAGAGGAAGTAAGTGCTTCTAAAGATTTGGCAAGGTCACCATAGCCTCAACTGAGATGGAGGTCTCACAAGACTCTAAGCCCACACCGTTATGGCTTGCTTCACACTTGCTATGTGGAGTTGATGGAGTGCTACTACTGCAATGGAGTGTTGAGGCGCTGCTTGAGAGTGAAGTGAATGCTAGAAATGTTAAGATATGGATTGAGAATGTGTGTAGAGATCAAATGAAGTGAGAATGGATCAATTTGAAGGAAGAATGAGGAAGAATTAGACATTTTTTAGGTTGATTGGTTGAAGAGGGGCATTACAATTCATCCCCAATCTGGAGTGTAATGCCTTTGCCAACTTCATATGTAGGAATCCATCAGGGACGACAATGCATCATGCAAAAATTCACACATCATGCATGCATCCCCAAAAATTATTCTCACCGATACAACAGAAAGATGACAAGTGGAAGGAAGGAAATTGGGTGATGTGGAATTTCTCCTTCAAATTTGATTTTCTAAGGTGAGGTATGTGAAAGGGGAATTTGCGTAAGGGGTGAAAATTCGCTCCTATACATTTTTCCCCCACTTTAGAGAGCATGAATACTAATGAGTGCTTTTCTAAAGTAGATCAAAGAGTTAGCAAAGTTAGAAATTTATACCTGAATCATCAAGGAAGCAAACCATAATCTAGCGAACTCAAAAGCACAAGGTGAGCAAAGGACTCCATAGGTACTCTCCTTGGGTAGTTTCAAACAAAAATACCCCATAGCCCCATATAACTATGAAGCTACACAAAGTACATTGAAGGCCCTCGCACCAAAAATGCACAAATCCCATTGGATGAAAGTGTCTCACAGACCCGTAGACCTGCAAGGAGGCAACCCCCAATATCTATCACATGGAGGAAGCCTCGATAAGTAAGTTCCTTACAAGACCACAGGCTTGCAAGAAGGCAACCCCCAAGATATCTCACATGCAGGAAGCCCAAAGAAGAAAGCACCCTACAGGACCACAGACCTGCAAGGAGGAAACCCCCAAGATCTCTCACATGGAGGAAGCCCAAAGAAGAAAGTGTCTTATAGGCCCATAGACCTACAATGAGGCAACGCCTAAGATCTCTCACATGGAGGAATCCCAAAGAAGAAAGTGCCTTACAGGCCCACAAACTTGCAAGGAGGCATCCCGCAAGATCTCTCACATGAGGGAAACCCAAAAAAGGGGACTCCACAGAGTCAAAAAGTGGCTTCATAGGTGCACCTACGAAGCAACATGTTAATCCGTAGATAAAACATGTCAGGAGACACAAAGCAGCCATGCCAGAAAATAAGCGAAAAGTCAGGCAGACTGTTGACAAGGTGGAAAGATTTCAAAGGGGTCCCTCAGGAACCTGATGTGTAAAGAGGCCCACTCAAGGGACGCATTGTTTGAAAGTGTAACAAATATGTTTTTTCTCAAATCGATTCACCATCAAGGAATCCTTTCGGAAGATGTTCAATTCATCAAGAAATTCAAAAGGAAGAAAATCACCCCTCATGAGGAGAAGGTTGAAGCTTCTCCCATAGGAAAATGCTACTCCCTCCTCGGAGGAAAGTTTTGAAGCTCTTTCTTTATGAACCCATGATGAAGGAAACACATTCCGTTAGGGGTCCAAGTCGTAAATTCGATATTTTGAAAAAGTTTGCAAAGATTTTTGAGAAAAGATTCGTTGGCAACAAATACATTTTTTGAAACTTTTGAGGTTGATTTTATAGCCCCCACTTAGGGTGGTGTGTGCTAAATGCAGAGGCATGTGACAACCTAAGGAGAGAAAGCAAGAATGAAAAAGTTGTTGTGGCCTGTGGGACATAACAAGATGTCACTATGGTGATGTTGTCATGCACATCAGGGACAACACATAGACACCAAAACATCACAACTCAAGCAAAGAAGAGACAAAGATAAAAAAAAAAGTAAAAAGAGACAAAGATGTCACAAACAAAGGGCATAGGGGTGATCTGATATTTCGAGGTCAGAGTTGCTCATGAATATATATATAGGTATAGAAATAGTATATTAATGAAATGTCATCAACTTCAGACTATATCAAACCATGTGAAGAATGAATGAGAAAACAAAGTAAAGATAAAAAAATTGGGTCAACATGGAAGGGGAGCCTAAATGCCCCCAACGCTTTGCATCATCCCCAATTTGCTGAAAATCAAACACAAACATGGAAGAATGATGATACATATAAAATAAGGTTCACGACATATCACTCTTGTATCCAAGCACCAACAAGGGTGACAAGGGTTTTATAGAAACACATAGCATAGTCACAGGGGAACACATTACAACAAACACACATCTACTCTAAAGATAAAGAAGAGGCCTCCCCCTAACACTCATTGACCAAGAGGTCATTTTCTTCCCAATCTAGATAATTCTAAGGGGAAGGAGGACAAGCTTGCAATGGTGGAATATTCAGGGGAGGAGCTTTCAACCCTCCCACAAAAAGGCCTAAGGGAGAAGGCCCCGCAAGGTCTTCTTTGCTTGGCTCTTGTGGAGCTATAGCTAGCGATTTTATGAAGATCATCGACAAGGTCGAAACTTCATCTAGAGAGTTAAACATGTACTTTATAGGAGTACCATGTCATACCTCAATGGATGAAGAGGGTGGCACCCAAGATTCACCGCTAGGCTCGTTGAGTGACTTGAGAGTGGTGAAAAACTCAGGACAAGCCGAAGCTGGCTCCATCACTAGAATGAAACAAGCTAGTGCATGCCCACCTTTTGGAGAAGGTGGGATCCTCTTACGCCCTTCATTTCTAGAAGGGCCAACCTCTACCCTCAGCTTCATCAGGGGATGCGAACTCCCTATAGACAAGGTGAGAGGCATAGAGGAAGAGGAGAAAGCCACTATAGATACCACTGAAGTATTTGGCATATCCATGGGCTTAGGGAATGGTGGAATGTATAGAAGGGACATCAACAAGGGCAGCTTGACCGAAGGAGTGATGAAAACCTACACCTTCTTAGGGTCAGGTGCACTCGCAGTAGGAGCCAAAAGCGAGATCAAACTAGATTGAATGGAAGCAAAGAGGAGAGAGGAGGACACAACAAAAGGACTTGATACAGGGGTGGTTGACTCCTCTTCCTCTCTCCATAAAGCAACCTGCTCAATTGCCAAAGCCTTTTTTTGACGCTTGCACTCACGTGCAAGGTGGTTTTTGTGACTCTTTGAGCTAGAGGACGAGAGTTGCGAAGGGACATAAGGCTCCTTCTCATCCATAGGAGTGTCCAATATAGTCATTTCTAGCAGAGCGATAGGCTCTTGAATGGGAGCAAGAGGAGTAGATTGAGAAACAATAGGAAGAGATGGCTCTAGTGCATCGACAATGGGCCTCTTCCCATTTATTGCTTTGGGAGTAGAAGTGGTAGGAGGCTGCTAAGGCTGAGACATAGAGGATTCCCCACTGAGACCTTTTCTCTTGCCATATTGAATGAGCCTAGGCTTTGTTGGAAGAATAGGAAGATCAAATGTAGGACACTTAGGCTTTTTCCAAGTGGGCACTATAGGGTTCTCTTGTAATAACTTAACAAAATCTGATGTCGGCACAATAGGGAGAGAGGGAGCGTAAGGTTGAATAGAGGAAGAGGAAGAAGAGGGACCCTGAGAGGGATTTTCTTCTTCTCTTCTACGAGCCTTGGTGATATCATTAATTTCTTGTAGGCATGCCCTATGTGAAACAACATAAGATGATGGAGGGTACTTCACTCTAGGTGCTAAGTGCCCTTTCTTGTACCTTTGATATGTTTGGTACAAGAGGTCCTTCCTAGGTAGGAGAGGATTGATTGGCACATGCCAAAAGTGATATAAGGAGTAGCTATCACACATGACTAGTGGTTTATAACCAGTGTCATGAATCACATGCACTGAACCCCCATGAATGAACTTCAAACACTTGTGCACAACTGAGGGAACTGGGTTCATAGCTACTAGCCAGGGGATACCCAACTTCACTTTGAAGAGCTCAAACCCTAGGATTATGTCAAATAGTAGGTTTACAGATTTAGGTCCGACAAGGATTGACAAAATGATACTACCAAGGGGAGGTAAATAAAGTTTGTTATGTGTATGGATGGTGCTCCTAGGTGCATTATACCCATCTTTGCATAGGAAGTTAATTAATATAATATCCTCAATTATGATATTTATTTGAGTCATCAAATCAACAAGACCACCTGGTATAGTGTTCCCGTTGATTTGAACAGGGATATAAAGAGGATATGGTTCTCTATTGAAGCCCATCGGTAGGTTATGTGAGGTGAAGGTCATACTTGGACCACTACTCGTAGGCTGCTCAAAGGGGATAGATAAATGTAGGAAAGAGGCCATCACACACACTAAATGATATTCTCACAAAGCCCCCCAAAGGTTGTAAAACAAGATAGTGACCCAATTAAGGTCTCGGTGTGCAACACTTATAGAACCTTCCAAATATGCCTACTAGGGGTCGTAGGTTGGGTTGCAAGGTGAAAATCCCTGCAACACTCACACCTACAATGCTCCTAGAACATGAGGAAAGGAGCTTTCAATACTACACAATGGAACTAAAATGATTCACATCAAGTTCACCAAAAATGTAAGAGGGGGACCAACCATGTCAAGGCTCTAGGTCATGGAGAGCCAAGAGCGGAGGGTTACCCTAACTTAACTCACTCTAAAGGCGTGTTTTAGACAGGGGTCGAGAATGATGAGCACTATAAATTACTTTTGTCACTCTTTAGACTTGAAATCCAAGTTTAGGCTAGGAAAGTTGGTTTTCAAAGTCAATACTAAACCTCAGACAACTCTCTATTTGAGGACAACATCACAATTTTGGGATGATAGTGTGACACACTAGCATCTCTTTGGTGTGTTGTCATCCATACGACGAGAAAACAAGAAATATAATATAAACTACCTAAAAATAAACTAACAACCTAGCTGGTTATTTTTGAATGAAAAAAATAAAATAATAAGATGTGAAAAGTACAAATGAAGATGATAGAGAAAATAAATAAAAGCTAGGGTGATGAAGATGATCTCACAAAAATGCCTATTTTCTAGCTAGCTCCACATGTACGTTCACCTACACACAAGCAAGAGGGAAAATTTTTGGGGCTATATAGGGGCCTACCTCATTCAAACCCCCATTTTGGTGTTTCCACCTCCATGAATAGCCAGAAAGCAACATAGTAGAAATATGCAATAAAGGAAAGAATAGGGAATAAAAGAACTATTAAACAATACAATGCTACTCAACCAAATCACAAAGGAGAGGAGCGAAACGTAACCACCTCCACCCAAAAGCTCACTAGCCAATGGAGGAGAATATGGACTTAGCAAGGTCACCACAACCTCAACTGTGATGAAGGGAGGTCTCGCAAGACTCCAAGCCGACACTTCTATGGCTCACTTCACACTTTCTATGTGGAGTTGATGGAGTGTTGTTGCTGCAATGGAATGTTGAAGTGTTGCTTGAGAGTGAAGTGAATGTTGGAAATGCTAAGAGATGGCTTGAGAATGTGTGTAGAGATCAAATGAAGTGAGAATGGATCAATTTGAAGGAAGAATGAGGAATAATAAGGCATTTTTGGGTCGGTTGGTCAAAGAAGGGTGTTACAATTCATCCCCAATTAGGGGTGTAATGCCTCTACCAACTTCAGACGTAGGAATCCATTAGGGATGGCAGTGCATCACACAGACGTCTGTGTGTCACATGTGTGTCCCCAATGAATATTCTCTCATCGACACAATAAACAGATGCCAAGTGGAAGGAAGGCAGTTGGGTGATGTGGAATTTTGCCTTCGAATTTTATTTTCTAAGGTGAGATGCGTGAAAGGGGAATTTATGTAAGGGGTGCAAATTCAATCCTATATAGTGACTTTGTGGATGTTTCATGCTTTCATTTTTTATTTTTATTAATGTTCTTTGGTGATTGGATAATTTTTCTTCAAAATTTTAATAGAATACTGATTCACACCCCCTCTTAGTATTTTGAATGTTCAACAATTGGTATCAAAGCTTGTTTCCTTCAGAAAAGCCTAATATCTTGAGGAAGATCTTAGAAATTTGAACACATGACTGACAAGAAGTGTCCTATTCCTCCAAAATAAATTTCTGCAATTGAATATGAAGAAGATGACTACATATTTGACAAAGAAGAACTTAAAACTGCTTTTGAAGATCTTGACAGAGTTGAAACTGAGAACAAAAGTTTGAAGGAAATCCTAGGAGAAGCAAATGAATGCATCAAAAAGCTGAGAGAACAAATTAAGAAGTTCAGAGAAAGACATAGGGAATTCAATGTACAGTTGAAGCAACAAAATGAATAAATCACTAGACAAAAAGTGAAAATGGAAGAAAAAGGAAGAATTTAGGAGTTTCTGAATGCATTGGTACTAAACAAGACTAAAGAATGCTCAAATCTTGAACAAGAAGTGGTAAATCTTAGATCTGGTCTCAAAAAGGAAATAATACATGAGGATAAATTCAAAATAAGTACTACAATTGTTGATGAATTGATTGCAATTTAGAAACCCTCTAAGGACAAAGGTGGTTTGGGACTTGAAGAAGGACAAAGTTCAGAAGAAAATAAGACATCTAACAATGTTGACAATCAGAAGTAGACTCAAGGAAATGAAAGTCAATTCATAAATTGAAGAAGCAATGCTGGAAGACCTTCCATCAAACAACCAAATTCTCATAGGTACCCATCTTTCAATGGTATTTGTTTTTCATGCAATAAATTTGAACATAAGGCAATAGACAATAGATGTAGAAGGAATTAGAATGTTGGATTCTTCTTCGTACAATATTTTGCATGCGATAAATCTATACATAGAACTATTGAATGTAGAAGTCAATGGTTACTGCTATACATGTAATAAATTTTGACATAAAGCTAATCAGTGCAGATCAAGGATGAATAGAAGTCAGAGAAGTGTTGTATGCTACTTTGGCAACAAACCTAGACATATTTCAAAAGTTTGCAGAAGCAAAAATAGAAGACAGTCTAATTTGGTAAAGAGGAATGAACCTGTGAAGAAAATTGATCCTATTGGAATTAAGAAGGAAATGGAAAAGATATGGAGAAATAGAGAGGAGTCTAAGAAAAAAGATGAATCGGGAACTTCAAATTCATCTATGCCTCCCTCTAGCATAAATAATTCACTTGAAAATTAAACCAAGGAATGGGCATAGGAGGACCAATAACATAAAATTCTAATAGCCCCTAGGTAATATGAGGTGTAAAGGCTTGGCATGAAGATATATCATGAAAGAGGAATTTTTGAAGCTATAGAAGAAAGTTGCAGAAGAAAATATTGCAATGCAGCAATTTGTGAAGCTTGGAAAGATGTCTATGCACACAATTTTAGGAACATCAACTTTTCAGTCTAAAGGGTTTATTGCAAGAGTTAGGTCAAATCAGAGAGTTAAATTCATTTGTGCAAAGGAAATTCATTTATTCCAAGGTATTCAAAGAAGAAATGAACAAGAAAGAGGTGTAGAAAGGTTCAAAGTGTCATCTAGAAGTTGAACATCAAGACTCTAGTTCGCCAAGATATTCAAGAGGTATTTTTACAAATCCTACATACTTTTTTTCCTAAGGAACAATTCACAATGACTACATCCTATACTTAAAAGGCATTTTTCTAGAGTACTATTGGATGATCTCTTGGGTGCATTCTCTCGCACTCCTATTGGGGTTTTAGCTACTAAAAATATTAAAGCATATATCCATGAAAAATTGAAGAGGTACCACCTGGTAGGTTATCTATTTTATGGATAAACGAATTGGGAGAAAATGATGATGATGCCCTAAAACCTAAGTACAAAACCCTAAGTGATAAAAGATTAGATATCTAGTGGAAGTTTTCAAATTTTGAATATTAGAAGTATATAAGAATAGTACCAAGTAGAATTCATAGCCAACCCATATGGATTACGGACCTCACTCAATAACAAAGTAAGAAAATATGGATGTAACTAGTTTGTGGTCCACCAGACCGATTCTTGATCAGAAGTCAATCAATACAAAAGATATAGTGGAGAAAACTAGTGCCACTCTTGAACACAAGTAAATTATAGTGACCTCTATTACAAACCCAATGGTTAGATTTGTAGCTATACTTATTGGTCAAAAAATTTACTAGTCAAATAGTTTTGGCACTATCCCTCCTATTGTAGTTCATATGGTCCTTGAAATGTTTGAGAACAATGCTGACTATGACCTTTGTGAGTTTCTTCGAGAATAATTAATGGAGAACCTAAGAGACATTAAGAAAAGGAAGAAGATTAAATTCCAATATGAAACCTTGGTGATTTTCCTATTGCTCTACTTCATGAAAGAAGTACTAGTGGTTGGACATGTAAATCTGACAAATGCAGAGCCAATTACACATCAAATAGAAAAGTTCATGATAAATATTGGAAATTTAGATGCCCAAGAAGAATCCATTGCTTCTTTCTTTGGAGTATTTCAACATAGAATTAATAAGAGAATGAGGATTCCTAGAGAAGTGGTGAAAATATATTCAAGAGACATTAACTTTCTAGTCTCCATAATTTTTTGCTTTATTGAAGCAATCAAACCTAGGGAAGTCTAGATTTTAGAATTGGATTATGAAGTATCTAAAGATGAATTAGTTAGCTATGCAGAAGCTCTTTTGGGAAGTCCTGAAGATTTTGAAAAAATAGAGGTGAGTGTAGAGGCCTTCGGTAGCTCTAATAGAGTTGGTAAGAAGAGAAAAGTCACAAATAATCCTCTCATTGTTGGAACAATCAAACAAGAAATTATTGATATTGAAATATTTCATGATGATTAGTATGAGCATGAGATCAGTGTTAGGTCTGCAGAAGCACAAAGTTTGGATGAAGCAATAAAAGCCCTACAAGAGGTAATCCTAGGTGCAAGTATTGATGTTTCATTATCCAATATAGATAATCTAAACCTCTTGGTCAAATCCTTTAAAGATTATGTCCCCAAATTAAAAATTCAAATTAAATTTTAAACTGGGACATGGGTTGAAAGAAAGAGTCTGGTAAATATCTCAAAGAAATGTACAAAAGCACATTAAAAAGTCACAAAATTCTTGAGAGAAGTGTAAGACTATGGGGAAGAAGTGAGGAACATACTGTCATATTGCATGAAATGGTCAAAAATCACTCAAAGTATGAAGGATGACATGAGTACAATTGAAACTCAGATAGACATGGTTGCATATTCTTATAATCCAGTGCAAGAAAAAGATGATCAAACTTGGAACTCTATAATGGAGCTTCATGACAAATTCTTCACCTCACAGAGTCAAAGAGATGAAATGATCAAGAAAAATATAAATTTAAGAGACTTAGTTAAGGCAAAGTATATACCGGTCTTGAATGCTCTTGGTAGTGTTGATAAACTCTCAGAGGTAAACCTTGAACCCAGAACTCCAAAACAAGGAGAAGAAACTCTACTAGAACTTGAACTTCTATATAGGACTCTTACTACAACTAAGAAATAGTGGGAAGAAGAAAAGACTGAATGGAAAGACTCTTTTCAAAAGCTTCAAGGTTCTACATCCTTAGGGTAACTATCTATCATGATTTAACAATTTTTTTTTCAAATTTTGATATATGCACACATATAAGGAAAAAAAAATTGGGTTAACCTCCTAAGGGGGATCTTATGAATTTTTGGCACACCCTTTTCCATTGATGTCAAAGGGGAAGAGAGAAGAGGAAAGGGGTGTGATGGAAATGAAGAGGTGAGATCTCCTATTCGTATTATGCATGTTGCCATCAATGACAAAGGGGGAGATCGATTTTGGACTATTGGCAATATAGGAATGAATTTCATAATATTGCTTGATCCAATGTTTTCATTGATGTTAACATTGTTATGATCAGCTTAGTATGTTTTGGAAGTGCTACAAAAGATACATGTACAAAATAAGTTGGTCCGGTAAATATGGTTGTATAGAAAATTAGCTAAGTGCTACTGATTGTTTTGTGGTTCAGTGCATCAATTTTTGGGTCTGCACTCCACCGCACTAAGTGATCTCACTGTACATTTTTAACCATGGTTTGAAGACTATTAGAATTAGGTAAAATCAATATTTTATGATGTTTTATGAAATTACCTAGAAGTTATGCATGACAGATTTTAGCTATGTGTATTGCAGTCATTTCTCTGTTTAGTATATCAGTGTGGGAGATAATGTATTTCTTATAAGGAAAGTGTATCCTAACAATGAGCCCCTCTAATATAATATATTGTGAGCTAATCCTCATTGTGGTTTTTCCCATTTTGGGTTTTCCAAGGAAAAATCCTATTGTTCATGTGTTATGTGACTTTGTGCATGTTTCATGCGTTCATTCTTTATTTATGTTAATGTGATTTAGTGATTAGATAAGTTGTGTTCAAAATTTTAATTGAATACTGATTAAACCCCCTCTCAGTATTTTTGATGTTCAACAAAGACTACATTTAAGACTAATGAAGGATTTTATGAGTGCTTAGTGATGCCTTTTGGATTTACCAATGTATTGAGCACTTTCATGATATTGATGAATGAGGTATTGAAGAAATTATAAGGAAAGTTTTTCATTGTTTACTTGGATGATATTCTAATTTTCAGTAAGACTAGAGAAGAATATTTGTGGCACATCCGACAAGTATTGAAAAGATTGAGAGAAGAGAAGTTGTTGATTAATGTGAAGAAGTGTAGTTTCATGAAGGAAAAGTTGGTATACTTGGGACATTATTTATGCTAAAGGATTCAAGATGGATTTGGAGAAAGTGAAAGAAATTTTAGATTGACCTAAATAGGTAAACATTGGAGAAGTCAGATCTTTCCACTGATTAGCTAGTTTCTACTGAAATTTTATCAGAAGTTTTAGTAGTGTTTGTAACCCCATGACAAAGATAATGAGAGGAGATAAGAAGGATTTCAAGTGGACATTTAGAGCACAAAGAAGTTTTGAGTTTTTGAAGAAAAAGGTGACATAGCAACCAAAGTTAGCATTACCAAATTTTGACAAGGTATTTCAAGTTGATTGTGATGCAAGTGGAAATGCAATTGGAGTAGTATTGAGTCAAGAAGGAATAACTATAGCTTGTTTTAGTGAGAAATTGAATGATGCCAGAAGAATATACTTAGTTTATGATCAAGAATTCTATGCCATATTTCAAGCCTTGAATAAGCAGAGACATTATTTGTTGCCTAAATAATTTGTGTTGTACAAAGATCATCAAGGTTTACAATATTTGAACAGTCAAGGAAAGTTGAATTAGAGACATATGGGATGGGTTGAGTTCTTGTAGAGTTATACATTTGTATTGAAACATAGGAGTGGCAAGTTAAACAAAGTTATAGATGTATTGAGTAGGATGAATTTTTTGACAAAGATGAGAGTGCAAGCATTGGGATTTGAAGAGTTGAAGTATATATATGAAGGTGATGCAAATTTTTGTGAAGCTTGGAGACTACGTACGGAAATAGCAGTGATAGACCAGAGCCAGTGGTTGGACTATTTCATTCAAGAAGGTATGTTATTCAAGAGAAAAAAATTGTGTATACCGAGGAGTTCAATGAGGGAGAATTTGATCAAAGGAAAGAATAGTAAAGGATTAGCGGGACATTTTGGAGTAGATAAGACAATAGGTTTGGTGAGTGAAAATTATTTTTGGTTGTAGATATATAAGGATGTAAGGAAGTATGTTCAAAGTTACAAAAAAAATCAAATTACAAAAGGGAGTAGTCAAAATATTGGATTGTACAAGCCTTTGATAGTATCGAAGAGACCTTGGGGAGATTTGAGCATGGATTTCAGTTTGGGACTACAGAGAACACAAAGAAGTTATGATTCTATTATGGTAGTAGTGGAATTTTTTCTAAAATGACACATTTTATTCCTTGTAAGAAGACTAATGATGTTGTGCATGTTGTTGACCTATTTTTCAATGATATTATGAGATTGCAGGGATTACCTAAGAGCATCATTTCAGATAGAGACACCAAATTTATTGGATACTTTTGGAGGAAATTATGGAAGAAGATGAAGACAAATTTTAAGTTTAGTTTAGCATATCACCCACAAACAAGTGGACGGACAGGAGTAGTGAGTAGTAGTTTGGGTAACCTATTGAGATGTTTGGTTGGAGATAAGGTAGGAAGTTAGGATATAGTTTTACCATAGGAAGAGTTTGCATATAATAATTTAGTGAAGCTGAGTTTAGGGAAGACACCATTTTAGATTATTACAAGACTAAATCCTAGAGGAGTTGCTGAGTTAAGGGACATCAACATGGAGAATAAAAGGAGTGCAAAGGTAGAAGAGTTTGTAGATTTCATGGAAACATTGCATAATCAAGTTCAAGAGCATTTGGAAGACATGAACAATCAGTATAAGGAAAAGGTAGATAAGCACTAGAGACATAAGGAATTTTTTGTTACAGATGAAGTAATGGTATATTTGAGGAAGGAGATATTTCTAGTTGGTACATACAATAATTTGAAGACGACGAAGTTTAGACCATGTAAGATACTTAGGAAGTTTGATTCTGGAATTGCATATCACGTATAATTACCGAAGACATTGGGTATGTTGGTGTTTTAAAATTTCCCAGCTAGGCTTTGAATTTCTCTAAGAGGTAGCCAAGCTCTATAATAAAAAACACAAAGGCTAGTGGCCAACTAACGATAGTTAGTCGAGGACTGAGATCTCCTACACTTTTGGATCTGTGAAACCAAAGAGGGTTTTCCTGAGTGTGTTCATGAGAACATTCTATGACTGGTAAGAACACTTCTTACATATTACAATCCCTACACACGCAATGAGATAGTAATTACTCTGGTGTTGGTAGACCAAATAATAATAACATTTATCTTAGAGCAATGGGACTGAAGGTTTTGATATAAGATTTGCATCTCATAAAGAGAAAGGGTTTAATATTTTGGTTTGTTCAGATCTTGGACCACCATGCTTAGAACTACATCCCCATAGTAATCCTGAAGAAAATAGCCAGTGCCTCATCCATTGGGAAGGAGTCATACAAAACATAATCCATATATTATGGACATATCACCATAATGATTTACATCATGTGAATTTTAGTTTTAAAACAACACTCCTTAGCAAATCCTGAATATATAATCATAAATATGCAACTCATTTTCAAGCAATTTGATTAACTCATTGAGTTAAAGCAGGGAAATGAAGAACACATTCAAATATACCATTGAAGGTGAATGAATATACCATTGATTAACTCATCCATAATTCATGACATATAAACAAGAGAGCAATTGTATTAACCAATTTTTTCTAGATTTGTTTCAATATCAGTAATTACAAAAGTGTAGCATACTTATTTTATACCACTCCCAACCTAGAATGACTTCATGGATTATATCTTCAAAAGGAAAAACCTACAGTAAAACTAACTGTACATATCCTAAGCAACAAGACACATAAAAATTGACCCCTAACAATGAGCCGTGAAATCTACTTTATAGATAGGAGAGAAACAAGCATCGGGCTCCATTGCTAATTTCAAAAAAATGAATTTTATTCTAACTAAAATTTGAAATTACATTTCAAAACATTCCTCATCATTAGCAAAAACCATAATCGATTTGAGGAATCAAAACGGTTACACCCCCGTAACCAGCCAGAGAGAAAAACAACTTTTTTTTCCAGGCACGTGCACATCCACATCAACAAAAACTAACCACTAGGAAAGTAACACCCACCAACCATAATCACCACCCATTAGATATTATTTGTTCAACACATGACCTCGATACATGCGAGCACTTCTGGTTCTCACTTTCGTATGAAGCGAGACCATCTTATTTTTATCCACACCAGTACGGGTTCCAATAACACGACACAAAACCATTGCAGTTATTGGTGAAACTGCAAGGGCCTCTTCATCCACTCCCACAAGCTCAGTCATGGCCACCAAGTAATATCGGTAGTCTGAGTCTATCTTGGACTCGTTGCCATCAGAACTTGAAGAAAGCACAATAGGGGACTCGCAACGCCCAGGCCCTTTGCCAATATTTTGAGTAGCAACGTCGGGCATACCAGGAACAAGTTGCTCCTCCTCGGACTACGACCTCCTGGCCTTTACTCTGGCACTTTTGTGCACCGTGGATTTGTCCATTGAAGAAAAATAGCTCGCGGAATACAAGAGAAAATCCACCTCTTACAAAGAACACAACTCAAAATGCAATGATAACAGTGGGTAACTTAGCAAGCATTTATATAGTGAATTGGTGTGAGGGATATTGATTTCTCAAATGCAATACGAGCATTTGAGTGATTAGTGGCTGATGTAGCCACCACAAAATTATTCTAGGCTCACGAAGAAATGGCATACAACCCATCATTGCACTTATTAGGAGGGCATCGTTTGCACACAAGAAAATAAGGAGAAAATCCATTGGAAAACCCGCACCATTAATGAAAATAACTTGCAAAGCACAAGAACTCCTTACATGGATGAATAGTAACCCATGAAAATCGAACCGTCAATGTGGAACAGACGTGGCAAGTCAGACAACTTGGAATGAGTCAACGATCGTTTGAAAATCCATATCATCGCCTAGAGAAAACCGTGTCCAATCACAACTCAAGAAGACAGGAAATTGTGATTGAGCAGTAGGCCCCACCTAGCCTCTGTTGCTCCAAGAGCCGAGCCATGTGTCACCCCATCGCAAAACTTGCAGTACCCCTAGGGCATTTAATCTAATCGTGCGAGGCCTGTGAGGGACGGTCATCATTAATCCCTTTTATTAAAATCTCATAGGTAGAAGATGCCCACTTGTCACTGGTGGTCCATTGGGAAAGGGCCCCATCCCTTCATATATGACAGATGGCAGTATCTCACATACCTCGCACCACCTGAATGACATCAGCAGGAAAACTTGCAAGGTCTACGAGGAACGGTCCAGATCACCTGTGATCGGATGGTTCACCAAGCTAAATGTATATAGATATATAATAGTGGTGGGGCCAGCTGGAAAACCATCGGCAGCACGAATATTAAAAGCCAAAGTGGCAGATAGGAAACCAATAGGTTAGGTGAAAAGGGGTTGATAAGAGCACAAAGGAAAGGCTCAATCAGACAACTTAAGTGACCAGTTACCTTTGGTAGCAAGTCAACGTTCAAATATAACGTGAGGGTTTCAAAATTTTGATAGGTAATATAAACCCTAAAGCCTTAAGCCTCCCTTCTTACAATTTTTAAAAGTCCCACCAGTGGCTCCGACTGGGGATGTATTCCCCCTACGGGCATAGCAAGAATCCAAAATCTTTGGCTTCGCAGACTAGATCACCGAATTACACAAGTGGCTTGATGAATATTTCACCATGCTTTGTCAATTGGACTTGTGCATACTAGCTTGGTGGCCCCAGGCCACCAAACAAGAAAATTAAAACTTGCCTTTGTCAAAAACAAAATTCTTTGGTACTTGGAGTAAACCAAGTCTATAGTCTTCACTTCTTGACTGTTTAAAATTACTGGGGTAATCAATATGCCTGGAAGTATCATAATGTTCACTAATACTCCCCTGCGCCAATTCAGTCGGTGCCCTGTACCCAAACTTTAAAAGAAACATATGACCATGATAGAATTTCACCTTACTCTGCCCTTAGTCATATTTCATCGGATACTTACTCAACTGAGTTGAGAAGTAGAAACATTTATAGCTTATCAGGTCTATAACATCACACGCCCAAGAACCATCATCAGTTTGTACATCAAACTGAAAATTCTCATACAAAACTGTGTGTATGTTATCCATATTTCCATTGCACATAAAATATGATACATAACTTGGGGAATCCTCACCTTGCAATTTCCCACACAAGCTTGGTTGCCAACACTTGAATTTTGTCAATTTGGAATACATCTTGGCATTACAAATGTTGGCAATACTAGCTACATTAGTCTCCAGGGAATGTGTAAAGACATTCATCTCAGGCCTCTCAATATACATCTTCCCCTGCACTTCTTCATTCATTCCCAAATGAAAACCACAACACATCCATCTCATCTTCACATAGACAATCAGGAAAATCCATAGTACCAATATATTCATCAATATATTGGTTATCTCCAGTCATATTCTTTGGATTAAATACCTCATTGTTTCCCAGTTCCTCAACATTTATTCAAAAAACTTGTTCCATTGCCAATATACCTAGAGTATACTCCAGACATTCATCATTTGAAAATTGTTCTGTTACCTGGAAATAAGTAGAAACATGAGGCATCATTTTACCATGTAATTATGGTAAAAGGAGAGGCTCAACTTCATCCTCGGTAATGCAAACATCACCTCTAAAATCAAAATAATTGGTCTGTAACAGGATCTCAGTGACATGTGAATTACAATCAAGATAGGGAAAGATAGTGGGTGTCTCAAATAATCCTTCATCACTTTGCCCTTCAAATTCCTGTGTAGCTGTCCATTTCTTCTCAGGAGAGCAAGTATGATCTTCATTGTGTGTAAAAAAACACTCGGTTGATTCTGCAATCTCAATCCATTTAAGGACTTGGGCTAAGTTAGCATTTTTCAATTCTTCTGGTAAAGCACTCAGCCTCGGCTCATAAATTTCATAGAACAAGTCAATGCACTCAAAATCATTAGGTCTAAGACCTCTAGGAATTTGTATCAAAGTGTCCAGAAATCTTAAGAAAAATTCATTTGGTGATTCTTCCTCTTGTCCCCTCATTTCATATAGTTCTGGCACAAAAGAAGTTTGATCATTAGTATTCAAATTGGACTAGCCATCAGCTTGGATCTCATCACCATCAGGCTGTAATGGTGGAGATATGAAATTTGTCAAAGCATTCTTATTATCATGACGGTTTTGAGCAGTCAACACTGAAATTTTAGCAGTATTAGTTAAAACAGGGTAATCAATACTTGCAGCCAGATACCCTTTCATCATTGAATATTTCAGGTTGTTTTCAATCTCCATAGCCATGTGATATGCTTGGTACAGGGTTGTAGGTTCTTTATCCCTTAAGAAATAACCCATCCTTTTGTCAAATGCACCAAGATATACAACCAAGCATTCAACTTCATTTGGTCTGACCTCTCTAGGGATTTCTCTTAAAGCTCTTGAAAATATGAGATTAAAATATGGGACTAACTCATCTTCCTTCATATAGATACCCATAAAACCCTTTCTTAATACATTGGGATTGATTCTTTCACCAAATTGTTCGATAAAAGCTATCACCAAATGATTCCATGAGTTAACAGAACATGCGGGTAAATATGAAAACCAATCCCTGGCATCACCCCCCAAGGATTGTACAAACAACTTCATAGAAACATCCTCATGATTGATTTTATAATCTCCCATGACATCTATAAAGTCCCATAGATGCCTAGAGGTGGATTCAGTACCTTGCCCTGTGTATTTAGGCAATAACTTCCTAATCTTCTTAGGAATTAAATTTGGGAAACCATTGATATCACTGAAACTAAAAGGCATATACCTTTGAATCACAAAACCCCCTGAAGGGGCTAGTAAAACTTGTTCTCTTTGCATGTTTACTTTAAACATATCATTCACTATTTCAACCATGATTCCATCAATGATTGAAATAATTTACATCTTACTTTTTAGAAGTATGATACAACATGACATATTTTGCAAATTCCCTTACATACTACATTATTAGAAGTATGGAAGATCTAATCATTGTTCCTTTCTTGATGCTAGAACATCTAGTTTGGAACCATTTTTCATCCTTAACTACAAACACCCTTCACAATCAGAGTAGTGATTTACTTAAAATGAAAATTCCTAGTAACATTGGAAGTAGTTGTTAATCCTCTCTCCCTGACAATAAAATGTCATAGATCTGGGATCTTTTCTTCATGTATCAACTGGTTCTTCAGACAGATTTGCCACCTCTTTCAATAGAGAACTAAATTTCAAAAAGAAAAAGAAATTTATTTTCAAAGCTTATCACATTTCTGGGGTTTTCTCCACAACAGAGTCATACCTCAATTATTCTGAAACCATCTTGCTAAAAAATATCTTCTAGATCCAAACCTATCACCATCCAAGCATAGCATTTAGATCCACAAAAACTAATGACCTCAGATAGCCGCCTCCAACTGTTGTGGTTCTTCCTTCCCTTTTTCTTTTAAATTTCTCAGAAGTTCTCCCTAATAGAACCACCATTCAACTACTAATTCAAACAGAGAACCCATTTCATTTAGTCCAATCTTTACGTCAATAATTCAAATGCAAATTAATAACAGGATTGTCTGCACCCAAAACTCCTGAATCCTTTGCCAATGGGACACCACAAATCATGATACTTTCAGGTTTGTTCCAAACACCTTATTTGTGAGGTCACAAAACTTTCACTACTACATTCAGAAATGTAAAATCATTTGACTCTATGCAATGACTCTTAAGGCTATATTTTGCAATCATAATTTGGAGAAATAAGTCAATAATCTTTTACCTCTGGTTACATAAATAATTCAACACTTTAATGACTCAATAACAACACTGTCTATAACCAAAAATTTTGAGTTCATCCCCAGCGGAGTCGCCATTCTGTTTGTGTTTTAAAATTTATCAGCTAGGCTTTGAATTTCTCTAAGAGGTAGCCAACCTCTATAATAAAAAAACACAAAGGCTAGTGGCCAACTAACGATACTTAGTCGAGGACTGAGATCTCCTACACTTTTGGCTTTGTGAAACCAAGGAGGGTTTTCTCAAGTGTGTTCATGAGAACATTCTATGACTGGTAAGAACACTTCTTCTTATAGATTGCAGTCCCTACACACGCAATGAGATAGTAATTACTCTGGTGTTGGTAGACCAAATAATAATAACATTTATCTTAGAGCAATGGGACTGAAGGTTTTGACATAAGATTTGCATCTCGTAAAGAGAAAGGGTTTAATATTTTGGTTTGTTCAAATCTTGGACCACCATGCTTAGAACTACATCCCATAGTAATCCTGAAGAAAATAGACAGTGCCTCATCCATTGGGCAAGATTCATACAAAACGTAATCCATATATTATGGACATATCACCATAATGATTTACAACATGCGAATTTTAGTTTTAAAACAACACTCCTTAGCAAATCCTGAATATATAATCATAAATCTACAACTCATTTTCAAGCAATTTGATTAACTCATTGAGTTAAAGTAGGGAAATGAAGAACACATTCAAATATACCATTGAAGGTGAATGAACATACCATTGATGAACTCATACATAATTCATGACATATAAACAGGAGAGCAACTGTCTTAACCAATTTTTTCTAGATTTGTTTCATTATCAGTAATTACAAAAGTGTAGCATACTTATTTTATACCACTCTCGACCTAGAATGACTTCATGGATAATATATTCAAAAGGAAAAACCTACAGTAAAACCAACTATACATATCCTAAGCAACAGGACACAGAAAAACTGACCCCTAACAATGAGCCATGAAATCTCCTTTATAGATAGGAGAGGAACAAGCATCAGGCTCCATTGTTAATTTCAAAAAAATGAATTTCATTCTAACTAAAATTCGAAATTACATTTCAAAACATTCCTCATCATTAGAAAAAACCATAATCGATTCGAGGAATCAAAACGGTTACACCTCCATAACCAGCGGAAGAGAAAAACAAAAAAGCGTGCCAGGCACGCGCACATCCATATCAACAAAAATTAACCACCAGGAAATCAACACCCACAAGCCATAATCACCACCCATTAGCTATAATTTTTTCAACACATGGCCCTGGTACAGGCGATCGCTTCTGGTTCTCGCTTCCATATGAAGCAAGACCATCTTCTTTTTATCCACACCAGCACGGGTTCCAGTAATATGGCACAATACCATTGCAGTTATTGGTGAAACTGAAAGGGCCTCTTCATCCATCCCCATAAGCTTAGTCATGGCCACCAGGTAATATTAGTAGTCTAAGTTCGTCTCGGACTCGTTGCCATCAGAACTTGAAGAAAGCACAACAGGGGACTCGCAACGCCCAAGCCCTTTGCCAATATTTTGAGTAGCAATGTCAGGCGTACCGGGAACATGTTGCTCCTCCCCAAGCCGCGACCTCCTGGCCTTTACTCTGGCACTTCTGTGCACCGTGAATTTTTCCATTGAAGAAAAATAGCTCACATAATATAGGAGAAAATCCACCACCTGCAAACAAAACAACTCAAAATGCAACGATAACACTAGGTAACTTAGCAAGCATTTATATAGTGAATTGGTGCGAGGGATATTGATTGCTCAAATGCAATATGAGCATTTGAGTGATTAGTGGCCGATGTAGCCACCACAAAATTATTCTAGGCTCATGAAGAAATGACGTACAACCCATCATTGCACTTATCAGGAGGGCATCATTCGCACGCAAGAAAATCAAGAGAAAATCCACTGAAAAACCCACGCCATTAATGAAAATAACTTGCAAAGCACAAGAACTCCTTACACAGATGAACATTAACCCATCAAAATCAAATTGTCGATGTGGAAAAGACTTGGAAAATCGGATGACTTGGATTGATTCAATGATTGTTTGAAAATCCACATCACCGCCTGGAGAAAACTGCATCCAATCACAACTTAGGAAGACAATAAATTTTGATCGGGTGGTAGGCCCCACCTAGCCTCTGTTGCTCCAAGAGCTAAGCCATGTGTCACCCCCTTGCAAACCTCATAGTACCCCTGGGGCATTTAATCCGATCGTGCGAAGCCTGCAAGGGACGGTCATCATTAATCCCTTTTATTAAAATCCCATAGGTAGAAGACGCCCACTTGTCACCGGGGGTGCATTGGGAAAGGGCCTCGTATATGATAGATGGCAGTATCTCGCATACCTCGTGCCACCTGAATGACATCAGTAGGAAAACTTGCGAGGTCTACGAGGAACGGTCCAGATCACCTATGATCGGACGATTCACCAAGCTGAATGTAAACAGATATATAATAGTGGTGGGGCCAGATGGAAAACCCTCGGTGGCACAAATATTAAAAGCCAAAGTGGCAGATAGGAAATTGGTAGGTCAGGTGAAAAGGGGCCAGTAAGAGCATGAAGGAAAGGCTCAACCAGATAACTTAAGTGACCAGTTACCCTCGGTAGCAAGTCAACATTCAAATATAACGTGAGGGTTTCAAAAAGTTGATAGGTAATATAAACCCTAAACCCTTAAGCCTCCCTTCTTACAATTTTTAAAAGTCCCATAAGGGTATATCACCTATTTTCAATGTTGTAGAAATATATGAGTTTTATGAAGGATAATCAAGTGGTAGTAGTAATGAAGTGGATTTTAAGGAGAAATTACCACATCTATAACTAGAGGAGATTTAGTAGATTTTGGATACCAAAATCGAAAGGAGCACAAGGAATAAGCAATACAAAGAATATCTTGTGAAGTGGAAAGGTAGACTAGTGGATGATTCATCATGGATTTCTTAGTATGAGGTGAATTGTCTTGGTTTTCCTCTTAGCCTTGTAAAGTGAGGGACTCACTTTTCTTCCAACCTCGTGTGTCTGATGTACGAGCATCCCTAGTTGTAAAGCAATCATGTATCAACCAAAAATAGTTATTTTCTTGCATTGCATTCAGTAGCAGTTTTAGTAGTTCATTTCACATTTTACCACATCATTGTTTCTTAGCTCACATAGTAGTATATAGAATTTTCACATTGACATCTAGTACATATCCATATTTCACATCATTTTCATTTGTCTACTAGAAGTTATCGCTCATAATTTCACTATGTTACCAATCATAGAATTTGGGGCTAACTTGGTCTAGATTTCTTAGTGCGGACCTATTCCAAATCATGTGGACTTTAATATGAAACCATACAATTATCTTGGGTTCATTGGGATCTATCTTGGAGATTCACAAGTCATATCTTTTCACATGGAGTTATCTCTTCATGTTTTGTGGCCGATATTCATATTTGATCATTCATTGGGTTATCAAACCTTGTGGCTAATGTCGACCTATATTGGAGCTTGAGAAGCATTTATAATCATTTAGGATTGGGAATTTAGATTAGTAATTTAGGCTAATATTTTGATTCATTACATTTTTGCATAAACCCTTCGGGGGCATGTAATAAGGCTTGTTGGATAGTTTTATTATTGAAAGCCCTTGTGGTAGGCCTGTGAGTCTTGGATATTTTCCCTTGTGGCCTATGTTACATGGAAAATTATCAATTCAATGATATTTCATGTTTGTATATTAATTTTTTGTGTTATTTCTACTGTTTTGACTCATTGTTGCACGATTCAGACTATTCCTTTTGGAACCCTCCTACCATGACTACACCACACATTTAGGTTTTTAGAGAAATGCCTCCTAGGAGGTAACTAGATAGAGTATTTGAGAATGTTATTGACTTAGAGGAAGGAGCTAAACTATTTATCACCACTCCTTCTTGCCATCCCAGAAGGCATAAGGATAATATTAGAAAGGGTATTAATGAGCTCCTTTATATGGGCCATATAAGACAAAGTTTGAGTGCATTTACTTCTTCACTTGTTTTGTAAAGAATAAATATGGGACTATGAGGATGCGTATTGAATACCAAGCTTTGAATAAGAAAATTATCAAAAATAGGTATCCAATTCTCAAGATTGATGAATTCATTGATGAATTACATGGTGTAGTCTATTTTTATAGAATAGACATTAGATCAGGGTACCGTGCCATATTATTATCACGAGGAGGATTTTCATAAGATAAATTTCAAGTTTCATTATGGACAATATGATTTTTAGTCATACCATTTGGTTTGAGTAATGTTCTTGCTAAATTTCAACCATGTATGAACCAAATGTTCAATAAATAGTTAAGGAATTTTATCTTGGTCTTCTTTGATGACATAATTGTTTACAACAAAACATGGTAATATTTCTTGAGATATTTGGATGAAATTTTGAGTATTTGGGAAGTGCAATATCTTTTTTCTAAAGAATCTAAATGTGAGTTTGGTATGTTTGAAATTTTATATTCAAGGCATATAATTATCACTAAAGGTGTTCAATCTAATCAAGAAAATATTTGTGGATTCTTGGATTGGTCTACTCCAAAAACCTTAACATAGTTAAAAGGATTAATTGGTATTTGTAACTATTACTACATATTTGTGTAGATATTTTCTTAGTTAGCAACTCCATTGACTTATTTAAAAAATAAAAGGTTTTCACATGGTCTAATTTAACACAACAAACTTTTGACAAACTTAAGGAGGTGATGAGTATTTATTCTATGTTAGTCATTCTAGATTTCTCTCTTCTTTTTTTTATGAGTGTGATGCTTTTGAGGAAGGGGTTGGGGTTGTTTTGATGTGGAATAAGTATCCTATTGCTTTTTAGAGCCACAAACTCGATGGATTTGAAAGAAGTTTCTCCATCTATGATAAGGACATGGTGTCCATAATGCATGCTTTGGCAGAGCTTAGAAAATATCTTGTTGGTGGAAAATTTGTGATAAAAAATTATCATACTAGCTTGAAGTACTTCCTAAGTCAAAAGGATCTCAATGAAAGACAATATAAATGGATAAGTAAACTTCAAGTTTATGATTTTTTTATTTAATATGTTAAAGGAAAAAAGAGAAAAGTGATTGATGGATTGTCTAGAAAATCTACTTTGTGTTCTATGATTGATATTACAATAGATTGGAAGGTTAATTTTTTTATAGAATATTCCAAAAAACCTTTTCCAATAACATATTAGAAACAAAATTGAAGGATGACAAGTATGTAGTGGTTAATTAACTCATCCTTTACAAGGATGGACTCTTTTTGGTACTCGAATCTAAGATAAAAGAAAAAATTTAATGGTTGTTCATGATACTCCTTTGGCTGGTCATCAAGGGTATTTTAAAATTTGTAAGAATATTGGAGAAATATTTACATGGAAAGTAAATAAGATAATGCTCTTAAGAACATCACATAATGTTTAGTTTGTTAGTAGAACAAAATAAAGAAATAATTTCCAACTGATTTTTTTGTAGCCCATATCCATTCCCAATCAAAAATGAAAAAAATAATTCAATATATTTCATCATTGGACTTCCTAAAGTTCAAGATAAGGAATGGATTTATGTTGTAGAGGATAGAATCATAAAATATGCATGTTTATTTGTAATATCTTCATATTACAAGGCACTAAAAGTTGTTGATTTATTTCAAAATATGTTTAGACTCTATGGGTTGCCTAAAAGTATTGTGAGAAATCATGATAGTAAATTCCTAGGCATGTTTTTGCTAGAGCTATTTCATTTGGTAGGAATTGAACTTACTCCTAGGTAAACCCACAATAGTGAGTCCCAAACTTGGGACATTAGAGTTTTCAATGTGGATAGAGGTGAAAAATAGGAAACACATTTGTTTGAAGTTGAGTAAAATATTACCTTCATTCAAAGGCGAACTTCCATTCGAAGGTTTAAAATATAAAAAACTTTAAAATGAAGGTAATTTCCATAAATGGAAAAAGGGACCTTTTCTTGAAGCTCCCTTTTTTATTTATGGAAATTACCTTCATTCAATTTTTTTTTTTAAATTTTTTCATGGAAATGACATCTTCATTCAAAATTCCTTGAATACCTTCAAACAAAGGTCCTAAAAGTGACCTTTTCACCTTACACCTCATATTTTCCTCAAATATTTTTTTTACAACATTGGGTTTGACCAACAAATGGAATGAATGTGACAAGATAATTTGTAGGATCGTAGCACTCAATATAAGCTTTCCAACAAGTATAATTTTGAATGTATTTAATTTAATTATTATATTTATTTTCTATTTTCTAGTGAACATTTTTTAGCAATCGTTTCCACACACATGAAATAATATTAAAATAGATAATAAAAAATTATAATTGATTTCCACACTAAGTATTGATGTCTTTATTTTAAAAAAA
Organism: Sequoiadendron giganteum; assembly: GCA_007115665.2. Lineage (NCBI taxonomy): Eukaryota > Viridiplantae > Streptophyta > Pinopsida > Cupressales > Cupressaceae > Sequoiadendron > Sequoiadendron giganteum. Next base: position 57,747,376 of record CM021100.1, on the reverse strand, counting down.
AGAAAAAAATTAATTCAAATACACACAAAAACAATTATGTTGTATGGAAATAACCTATGTCTAGATTATAGTTAATCTCACTTCAAAAATTTATAATAAAATTATAAAACACAAAATTATGAAAAAGATATCTATGCAATAGATATTATTGTTACGAATCTATATTTAAACATATATAATTTAATCCTCTCTACAAAAAAAATTATGATGTATGGAAGTAACACCACTTTTTAGAAATATCATTAAATATTAAAAACAAGTTATGAAAAGTACATACAAAAAATCATAAATTATTTTTTAATAATTTTTTTTTTATAATCTACACATAGAATCTCAAAAATCACTAGTTCAAATCATCTTCAAATTATTAATGGTTTAGTTGCTATAAATGCCAGAAAGTAAAAATTTGGTTTAAAATGTTCATTTCAATATCCCACTTTGACCAAAAAGTGGATCACACTATTGTGGGATCACCCTCCTAGCAATAGCTACCACTCCCAAATAGATAGGAAAACTAAGATTGCAACTTGAGAAATAATGTTTCTAGTTATCAAAAGGCATGGATCATTTGGATCTACTTGGGAGAATATTTTTATAATCACCTATCACATGTCTATGAAGACGACATTATTTATGGATTTGTATGGTTGTGAGGCTCCAAATTTCATTGACCTTGTTATTTTGACACAATATTCAAAGGGCCAAATATTTGATTTAGAAAAACTCTCAAGAACAACCTTCAAAATGCTCAAAATTAGCCAAAAATGTATGCACGTCAACATTGTATTTAGTATATTTTTAGGTTGGTGACATGGTCTACTTGAGATTACAACCATGCAGGAAGTTCTATCTTAAGAGGAGTGGAGAAAAGAAACCAAAATCAACTTAATTTATTCATGGTAAAAATTTACAAGCTCAAGAGCCAAAAATGGATATATGACTTCAACCAGTAATAAATGCTACCAATCAACATAATTTTGAAAAATCACCTTATATCACTGGAAAATACACATTACCAGATTTTTGGCAATATTTTGTTTCAAAAAATTTCCATTTGGATCAAAAGTTATCTCAATTTGAAAATTTGGCCCAATTTGGGCATGTGCAAGCTAAATAGGTGGAAAAATAAAAGGGGTGCCCCCAACAAGGCAACAGTAGGGCGGTGTCACTCCCTTAGGCACTTCCTGTGATAAGATCATGGCATGAGAACCTTTGGTAGGGGCAAGGAAGGTTTGATTGTAGGTTCGATGAAAGGTAATGAATGCACAAATAGAGGCAATAAATATTGGCAACAAATGGTCAACAAGATCGAAAAATATGACAGTGCGATGAGCATGGAAGGTACGAGCCTACTGTTAGGATTCAAGCAGATTGGAGTAATAAACATTAACAATGATATGCATATTAAATAACCCAAAAATAACAATGAAGAATAACACAAAAGAGATCAACACATAATTTTAACGTGGTTCACCCAATATGGGCTACATCCATAGAAAATCGACCATCCAATGATTTTATTATCTAATACAAAACATATTACAATCTTGTGAATACCATGCCACAACTTACATCCTAGCCACTTATAAAAAGCTTTTTGGAAGCTTCAAGAATTAGGGTTTTATGGGAAAAAAAAGGGAAAAAAAATCAAGGGTTGCGCCATCGAACCCCCGCTCGAGGCTTGGCCCGACCCCAAACCCCAACGAGGATACATAAAGATTGTACAATATTTGCATGATCAGTTGCCACATACCAACAATCTCCCACTAAGAGATTGATCAGGCTTCACACCAAACAATTTCCCACTTGGAGATTGATCCTGGATGACATTGTTGCACTTATAGCTCCCACTGGATTATAGATCTGGCTAGTTTCTTAAGTCCATCATTATCAATCATGAAGGCCAAAAAAAACTGATAAGGAAAATATTTTCTCTCGTGTAACTATCTTTGTGAACATATCTGCAGGATTCTCACTTGTGTGAAATTTCTCCAACTTCAACCATCCATCCTCCAAAATTGACCAAATGAAGTGGTATCTAAGTTGTATGTGCTTAGTTTTTGAATGTAGAGCTGAATTCTTAGCAAAATGAATGACACTCTAGCTATCAAAGTACAATGGGCTATCTTCTGGTCATTGTCTCAATTCCTCGAGAAAATGTTGTAACCAAATCATCTTCTTGCTAGCTTCCATAACAGTAACATATTCAACTTCAGTGGTTAAATGTGCAACAACCTTTTACAACCTTGAAATCTAATTGACTACAATACCTCCTATAGTAAAAATATGCCCTGTAGTACTCCTCCTTCCATCAATATCACCCACTAGATCAAAGTCAACATATCCTTCTAGAGCATAATTTTTTCCTCCAAAACATAGTTTCTTTGAAGTAGTACCTCTTAAATATTGGAGAATCCATTTTACCGCATTTCAATGTTCCATTCCCGGATTGCTCATATACCTTCTCACAACTCCCACTACATGTGTAATATCTATTCTTGTGCATACCATTGCATAAATCAAGCTACCAACTACTGATGCATATGGTAACTTAGACATTTTTTCTTCCTCCTCTTGTGTCTTTGGACACATCTCCTTAGTCAACTTAAAATGACTAGGAAAAGGTGTACTAATTGCTTTTGCATTCTACATGTTAAACCTTTTCAACACCTTCTCTACATAATTACTTTGAGACAAAAATATATTTTTTTTGTCCTGTCCCGTGTGATCCTCATACCAAGGATTTTTTTTGTTGCACCCAAATCCTTCAAAGTAAATGAATTTTCTAATTTCTTCCTAAGTTCATTAATATGCCACATGTTAGACCCGACAACAAGCATGTCATCAACATAAAGCAATAGGATAATATAGATGCCATTATCCAATTTATTAAAATAAACACAATAATCTAAATGACATCTTTTGTAACCTTGTTCAACCATAAAACTATCAAATTTCAAATACCATTATCGGGTGCTTGCTTCAGGACATACAAACTCTTCTTTAACCTGCACATAAATTCCTTCTTACCCTTGACCTCATATCCCTATGGTTGTTGCATGTATATTTAATCTTCCAAATCCTCATGGAAAAATGTTGTTTTCACATCTAGTTTTTCAACATGCAAGTCTCTCGCAGCCACAAGACTTAGAATAGTTCTAATAGAAGTCATCTTTACAACCAGAGAAAATATTTCATCAAAATCTATACCTTTTTTTGTGCAAAACCTTTTACCACAAGTCTGGCATTATATCATTTCTTGCATCCATCTTCTTCCTTCAACTTGTAAACCCATTTACTTGGCAATGCTCTTTTACCTATAGGAAATTGGACTAAGTCCCAAGTCTAATTCTGCAACAAGGAATCCATTTCCTCTTTCATGCCTAGCTCTCACTGCTTTTTGGTATCTACTTGCATTGCTTCTTCATAACCTTCAGGTTTACTATAATCAATTAATAATATAGAATATAATGATGGAGAAAATATTTTTGGAGGTCTAGTTGTCCTTGTAGAACATCTAACACTTGCAGGATTCTATGGGATAACTTGTTGTTGTTGAGCATCAAGAACCACTTTCATTTTATGTTTTGGAATCTCATATAGCACCACATATTCCTTTTTGGTATGTTCATGCTTCTTTTCATACAATTGATCCTTATACATGACCTTTTCATTGAATATAATACCTCTGCTCCTAATGATTTTATGATTTTCATAATACCATAACAAATAACCAAAGTCATCTACTCCATATCCAATGAAGGTACATTTTTTAGACTTAGCCTCAAGCTTGGTTCTATTTTCAATATCAACATGGACAAAAGATTCACAACCAAAGGTTTTCAGAAATGAATAGTTTACCTTTTTACCCATCCAAGCCTCCTCTGGAATGTCATCATCCAAAGGATTTGAAGGTCCCCTATTTATTAAATAAACAACATTATGTACAACATCTTCCCAAAAGTGTGACGATAGTTTAGCATGCAATCTCATACTCCTTGCACACTCCATAATGGTCCTATTATTCTCTTAGACACACCATTTTCTTGTGGGGTTATAGGAACCGTTTTCTACCTATGAATTCTATTGTATAAACAATAATTTTCAAATTCTCTTCTATAATACTTGCCTCCATTATCAGATCTGAGACACTTCAAATTTTTTTCGTCTCATTCTCAACCAAAGATTTCCACTTTTTAAAATTTTCAAATACTTCTGATTTTTTTTTTTAGGAAATATACCCATGTTTTCCTAGTTGCATCATCAATAAAAGTAACATAATAGAAAGAGACACCAAGAGAAGATGCTTGAGTTGGTCCCCATAAATCTGAATTCACAAGCTCTAATTTCTCACTCTTCTATTTTTTCCCAACTTTGAGAAATCAGACTCTTTTCTATTTTTCATTAACACAATTTTTGCAGAACTCCAAGTTAATATCTTGCATACCTGGTAGCAGCTTTCTGGAGTGAAGGATCTTCATCCCTTTCTCACTCATGTGCCCATGGTTCCACAATTTTGTTTCTTTCCCTGTAGCAAGTGTTATAACTATCTCAATAGAAATTGTTTTTGTAGCAGATAAGGTAGAATAAGTATTACCAATACACAAATACAAATTTCCTACCTTTTCACCTCTAGCTACTACTAATACACCTTTAGTGACCTTCTAGACTTTGTCTGAAAAGGTAACTATGCATCCTTCACTGCCTAGTTGTCTTGTAGAAATAAAATTACTTCTCAAATTTGGAACATGTCTTACCTCCTGTAGCAACCATTCATTTCCATTCTGAAACTTGATTTTTATTTCCTTTTCCAACAATCTAGCAAGTTTCATCATCACCCAAATATACCTATCCAAAATCACCTTGAACATAATCTACAAAATATTTCCTATGGGGTGTCGCATGAAATGAAGCCAAGCTGAATCTATTACCCAGGAATCATTAGCATTATCTAAACATAGAATTAAAGCATCCTACAATTTATTACTTGCAACATTAGCTTCCTTATTTTCATCATGTTTTTCATCTCCTTGTTTGCCCTTTCGAGACCAACAATCCTTCTTCAAGTGTCCTAGCTTTCCATAGTGCCATCAATCCATTCTTCCTCTAGATTTAGATCTGCCTTTCTTCGACTTCCCTTGTGACTTCCCACAATTTGTTGGGCTTTTTCCTCTCTCCTTTTTTCTTCCCTTATTCTCTATAGTCAAAGCATTACTCAATGTTGAACTCTCACCTGTGCTTTTCTATAACATATCCTCACTAAGGATAACACCAATAACATCATCAGATTTTAATGTATTTGAACTAGAGATATAGTTACTTACAATCATTACTTAGCTATTCCAACTTTTTGGAAAATAACATAAAACCAAGAAAGCCCTCACCTCTTCATCAAAATTCACTTTTATAGAAGTTAACTGACTGGTAATCATATTAAACTCATTTAAATGATTTGTCATAGATCCACCTTCAATCATTTTCAAATTAAAAAATGCTTCATGATAAATACCTTATTTGAGGCTGAGAGATTTTCATACAATTTAGCCAAATATTCCATCAGATGCTTTGTTGTTTCTACTTCTATTATGTTGAACACCATAGATGGTGCCAAGAAAAACCGAATGGTTGCTGGTGCCTTTCTATCCAAAATCTCCCATTCTTCATCGGACATCGTAGCATATTTCTTTGATCTTCCTTGTAATGGCCGCCATAGATCCTTTTGATACAAATAATCTTCCATTTGCATCTTCCATAATTAATAATTCTGGTCGTTGAACTTTTCAACCTTGAATTTTCCTTCTTCCATTGCACCCACTCAAATCTAGAGGTTTCCTACCAATTGACCGAAATACATGTGGCTCTGATACCAGTTGTTAGATTCAAGCAGATTAGAAAAATAAACATTAACAATTATATGTAGATTAAATAACCCAAAAATAACAATGAAGAATAACACAAAAGAGATCAACATAGAATTTTAACATGGTTCACCTAATATGGGATACATCCACAAAAACTCAACCATCCAATGATTTTACTATCCAATGCAAAACATATTACAATCTCGTGAATTCCATGCCACAACTTATATCCCAGTCGCTTATAACAAGCTTTTTGGAAGCTTCTAGAATTAGGGTTTTACAAGAAAAAAAGGGGAAATACGTAAAGAGTGTACAATATTTGCATGATCAATTGCCACATACCAACACCTACCAATGAAATAAAACCTTTGCCAAAAAATATTTTAAGCTTGAAAAAATATTCACTTCAGTAATTTAAAAAAAAAATTCCTTGCAAAATTTTATTAAAACCCCAAATAAAATATTAATGCTAAGACTTTTCCCAACAATAATAAATTGTTCAATAATAAAATTTAACCTACAAAATATATAGCCCACAAAAAAAATTACCGTAGAGGGGAGGTAGATTTTTTTGCCGCACATTGTACGAATCTATACAGTATGGAAATCTTCCAACACTGCAAAAAACCTTTGATGCCTCTGAATGGTGTCGAATTTCAACGATTTGACAAGTATTTTAGGTGTTTTTGGGTCTCTCAGACGTAATGGTGGGGTAAGATCTAACCCAATCTACTCCAAAAATTAGCTACCTTGTGGATGATGGAAACTAACCTGAAACTCAAACCCTCAATAACCTACAATGAATTCTCTCTTCAATCAAATTCTCAAATCTCTCATATGAGATGGGTTTTCAAGGCCTAGGCTCTAATACCATGTTGGAAATATTAAGGAACCCAAATGAAGGTGTGCAGTCTTCAATGGATCAACCAAGAAAGATACCATCCATTAGAAAGTGTTGCAACATGAGCTTGCATAAATATTAAGAATTGATTGATATGATCTAGATGATTGATACAATGTACAAGCACCTTGTATATATAGGCAAGGTGTGATTATGTATGACAACTACCCTTGATACAAACATTAAATGCTCAATGCAAAAAAAAAATGCATGAGATAACTATTAAATGCCTAAATGACTAAAAGTAAATAATGAGATATGGCCTCATTATAAGTAACTTCTAGAAATGACACCTAGGATAACTTAACTCCTAAGTAAAATTATCGTGTGAATAGGTCCTCATAAATGAATAGTTAGGAAATAACCCCATTCACACCAACAATGGAGTGGTGGAAAAATAGAAAATAATTAAATTAATTTGTTGAAAAGCTCTTAAAGTTATAATTTAAATGATGACTTGTATTTAATTATTTTAAAATATGTTTTAAGTGGTTAAATAAAGTGTCACAGGACCCACAATGTAAAAAGGTAAATAAAAAGAACATTGTATTATATTTTTATAAATTTGAAGAATAATTATCAAAAAGAAAATAATATTTTTTTATATTTCTTCAAAGTAAAATTGTAAAAGGAACGAATATCTTCAAAATGGGTATTTTTTTTCTTTTTGAAACAACTTCATTTCTCAAGAATGAACATGCATTCTTCTACTCTTTCTAAGGGTGAGAACCCTTTGGATTTGTAAGCTTTGCAGATTAAAACCCTCCTAATTTTTAATGCAATTCCATATTGGTATTGATAATGTGCTTCATCAAACAATAATTTTTGAGTTTCTAATTTTTAGTGTGGTGTGAAGTCACAGTGTTTATTTGTATTCAATTATTGTTTTAAGTTTTGGATTTAGTTTGGATTATGACAATATTAATGTTATTGGTATTTTAATATCTATTTTTTGAAGAGTTATTTGAATTTTCTAAGAAATATTGCTAATGTATGAGGGAATCAATCCAGTCATACTATGTAGAAAGAATAGCTAATGTTTGGTAGGTCATACATAATGAAAGATGATTAGTAATAATTTTAAAACCCTCTTATTCCATAATATATAGATTCTCATATTGAACTCAACTATTTGAAGTAGTTGCAAAACATACTTTCTAAAATGGGCCATATAGTCTAAAGTTATAAGTGGTTGTGTATCATTACTGAGGCCATACCACTATTGCATATCATTCTAGATAATATATATTTTATATGAATGAAGTGTAGGTTGTACATGTTCTTATGCAGGTCATAAAACTATAATTACATCAAAATAAGTCATGGATGTTTAATTTTATATTTGGGTGTTGATCTTAGTGCATGTTCTAAGTTCTATATCATATTCAATAGTTCCATTTTTTAATGTAGTTTATTTTATTGATTTTTTTTGGGTTGTACCCTCCTCTTATGTAAGCTATACTACTGTTTTTTTGGTGATTCACCTTGGTATTGTTAGAGTCACTCAAGGACTCAAGCTCCCAAGCTTACCTACAAAACCAAAATATCCTTTCATGAGAGAGAAAATCAAGAGCATAAATTTTCCAATAAAAGATGTAAAATATATTAGATCAAAGGTGGTCAATGAATGTGCATATGCATACAAAATATGTATATGAGACTGATGCAACCAATATTCATAGCATATTATCTATTATTATTGAAAAAAAACACAAAAGACTCAAAAAATTCATTAGATATTCTTTATTTCTCAATCTATTCTACCTCTACAACTGAAAAGAAACCCCTTATAGCTACTAATCTGAAATTACCCTTTTGTAGTTTTTAGCAATTTTCTTAACTTGTCATTTTTGGTAATTTTGCATGCTTATCTACATGGCCATGAAAGTTTCCAATTATTTGAGACTAACTCAAGTAAAAATAATTGTGAATTGTAAACTTCTAATTCAATGAACAATTTCAAAAATATCTAAAAAATCAATTTTGAAAATTGTTGAGAAAAATTAAAACCTCAATTTGAGGCCTTAGATAATTGAAAATGGCCCAAAAACGCTTCAAGGCTTGCTCCACTAGCATCATGTTCAACTCTTCGAGATACTCCACCATGTAAATTTTTAGCTCAATTAGACTCCCGAGTCAAAATTTATGGCCTCTAAAAATCCCTACATTAGAGACCTTGCTTATATAAGAAAGGTTGATAGGTAGAACTAACTAGGATGATGACAGGTGTCTTAATCCTATGTCATGTGACAACCAGAGGATAAGGTCACATGTCTCCTAGAGACTTCTAGAAGGATTCCTAACTCCCTAAGTAAACATGTGAACATGTGTAAAAAGGACCTACCTAGAAAATAGTTAGATAATGTGTCCTATTCACACACTACAAAGGAGAAACTAAATAGGAAAAACCTGTGTTCACATAAACACCCCCCTTAAGTGCAACTTAAAGAGAATGATCAAAAAATCAAAATTGTGCAAATATCCAATGATGGGTCTCAACTACTAGGACATGTTAGGTATCCACGTACAAATTCAATCTCTCACAAATGAAGAAAAGGAGAAAACCCAGTGGGACAAAACTCCTCAAAAGAGAGAAAAGAAGAAAGTGAAAGAAGGAAGGATGAATCAATATGACCCCCCAAGGACTAATTCTATCACCAATTTACAATAAATTATTCTCCCATAAGAAGGAAAAAGAGAGACTATGTGAAACATAGAAAAAATGGGTTAGGGTTTCAAACGCATAAGGTTTTATACTAAATTTGGGATATTTCACTAGACTTACTATAAATAGAAAGGGTAAAATGGGGTGAATGAACATACCTATTATTCTAATTCATTCAAGAAATGATATCCCTCAAGTTAAAATCCACTTCCAACACTTAGGTGAGTGAATTATTTTAGGAATCTTGCAATTTCCCTTTTTGTGTTAGGACAAGTGTCTTGGTCAAACAACACTTTGGGGAGAAAGATTAAAAATGGAAAATCAACTCCAAAATGCAATATATCACTTGGATTTAGTATATTAAACATAAAATTTAAGGAACCTACAAAGTTTCTGGCAAATCTGGAAGAGATAAATGTTGTGTACCTCTCATAAAATGATATTTTCAGAAGTTGTCTGAGGATGCATTCGCCCTATGGCGAATGGGTCTTGTGTAGGTATTTTAAAAAATGGTTTATGGGTCCTCTACTATTGTGTCTGCATTTCCAGATTCTCAAGTTTCACAATCATACAGTCAAAAATAAATCTAGGATATGAGTTTTTGTGAGATGACAACAAATGCAACTTTGCAATTTTTCAACTTTGAGATCTTCAATTTTTCTTCAATCTGCAAATCTACAACACACAAAGAGGGGAATTTTTTTTTTTTGGTTGAATGGGGGGTTTCCTTGGTCAAACCATGTTTTGGTAATTAAACCTTGAAATGAGATAAAATATCATGAAAGGAATGGAGAATGAACAACTCAATGTCACAACTCACCAAACCCTTGAATAAACCTTGGAATGTAAATCTGCAACTTGCATGAAATGACTTCAATGGATATGGATCTTGACACTTGAATCTTGACTTGAAATAATGATTTGAATGCTTTAATGGATCATGAAACCTACATCATCATATTAGCTCCAAAAACATGCATGATGCAAGAAGACTTTGACATGAAAATTGGATCTTGATTGCTGCAATAAGGATTAAATAAATCTTCTCTTGAATGCCTTGAAGTTCTCCAAAATGCTCTTGAAATCTCATAAACTTGCTCATAAAATTTATAGGTGAAATATAGTGAAACGACCTTATATTTATAGATATGTATCCTTAATTTCTCAAAATTCAAATATCATAAACCAACATCTGAATATAAATTTGAAAATGTTAAAATACAACCAAAAACATAATTTAAATTTAGGTCCTAGGTCTAAGGGAGGACCCATTCACTCAGGGTGAATGGGTCCTTGGTTCCTAACCCTATGACACATTTCTCACTGAGAAGTGTTATGTTAAGGCATTAATGAAGGTCGGTTTTCATCTTCAGAAAATATGATTAAATAGGCTTGGAAAATGAGTTTAAGGGGCCAATTAAGGAAAATTAAGCTCAATTAATTAAAGGAGCCCTGAACAAGTGTGAAAGTGTAAAGGGGTACACTTTACAACACCAAAATAAGGCATAATTAATTCCAAATTAACATTAATTTTAAATTAAGTGGGAAAATATAAAAGGGATACATTTTTCTACACTACACTATGTAGGCCCCCCACAATGTGTAATCTCCTATACTAATGGTGCATGCTTGATGAAAAAAGATAATTCAATACCTAAAAAACAAAATTCCTTCATTTGGGAAGAAACAAAACCAAGTATGGATGCAAGAAAGCTTCCCATTTTGGATAGGAATTAGTAGGAAGAAAAATCAAGATATATGAAGTCTTTGAATTATGCCCAATTTTCTCCATGTAATTAATGCCAAAAGCTGCCACTACTAAGTCAAGTGTTCTAGACCACTAAAGACCATTAATGAAGATAAAAATCCAAAATCTAGTGGAGATGAATGAAGAACAAGATCCAAAGATTTGAATATATCATCTAAAGACAAATATTCCTTCTCTAAGTGTTTTTGAAAAGACTCCAAGCCAATGCCAAATGGTGAAATTTTTTGATAAGATAAATAAAGCACCATACAATATTCAAGTATAGTAACCATGGATGTATGACACTCATCATAGGGGAGACAACTAGAACAATGATAATTTGGTACTCCTATAGAAGGTGTCAACATGAATGATGAATGAGTCATATATGACTCATGAATATCTATAGAAACTATCATTATAGAAGCATATGTAGGAAAAAAGGAACAAGAGGGTCTCAATGTTCCCTTATAACATCTGAAGAAGAATTAAATCCATCAAAGAGAAGATGAATACAATCAATAGTCTCTCCCAAATTTGAAATGTGGAACTCTACAAACAAACCTACAACTTCTGCCAAGTATTTGTCCCAAGTAACCATATCTAGAAGACTATGAATATCATGTTGTATTGAATTAAAGAGAAGGTATGGATGTAGCAACACTAGTGTCATCAAAAGCAACAATAGATTGAGGAGATGAGATCTCAATGCATGTATTTGGACTATATTGTTCATATCAAAACTAAAAATGCAAATGGAGAGGAGGGGTTGGCTAGGCTAGGTGACCTATTAATTTACATTGATGTCAACAGTTGGAAAATTCAAGCTGCCAAAATACTCTCTTTTCTTTTAAAGATATTCACCTACATGAAAAAAGTGTGATAGTCAATATATGGATGTAATATTCTTATCACCAGTGGTATACTCTTTTGTTGGCAGTGATATCTCCTATTGTATACAAAAAATTGATGATTTTTGTGGCATGCAACCTATGGAAGCATGTGCCAACAAGTGAATAAGTGTCACATGGTAGTGTCCAATTGGCTCAGTACACTGCTAACTACAACATAATATGCAAGTCTATAGTACCTACAATTGCATTTTTTTGGACTTTGAAAAATCAAATAAAAAATAAAATATTAAAAAAATTCACTTGCAAGCTGACTATACACGCCTGTGGTCATATGAATAGGGGAAATTTTTTGAGGGACTAGGACAGAGTGCTCCAAGTTTGATGATTTGATCGTTTATTTTAGGGTTCTTGTGCCTTTTGAATGTAATGAAATAATCATATTTAATCCAAAATGCTTCAAAATTGCAACTACCTTATGGATTTAGCAACCACTTCCCAACTTCAAACCCTTATAGATTTAGTCTCACATGCCCAATTTGAAAAAATAAAAAGGATAAAATATCTTTCTTAGACACCCCAAACTCAATGGCAAGCCCAAATTTGCACAAACAATTTTAAAAATGAACAACAATACAAATCCATAAAGAGAAACCCCCCCAAATTTTGGCATTTCTAATAAAAAAGGTATTATTCAAGTCATCATATGATGGAAGAGAAGAATGTACTCAAATTTTCAAGTCCACCAAGATTTGTAGCCTAGAAAAATCTCATGCATAAATTAATGTCAAATATGAGAAGGGGATATGCATATCTGAAGCTCTAATACCATGTTAGAGTCACTCAAAGACTCAACCTTCCAAGATCACCTAAAAAACCAAAATATCCTTCCACAAGAGAGAAAAGAAAGAACATCAATTTTCCAATAATGGATGTAAAATATACTAGATCAAATGTGATCAATGAATGTGCACATGCATAAAAAGTGTACATACAAGACCTTGCTTATATAGGAAAGGTTGACAAGTAGGACTGACTACAATGATGACAATTGTCTTAATCTTATGTCATGTGACAACTAGGGGATAATTTTGCATGTCTACTAGGGACTTCCAGAATTTTTTCTAACTCCCTAAGTAAACTTAATATGTGAACATGTGTGAAAAGGACTTAACTATGAACTAGTTAGATAATATGCCTTATTCACACTACAAAGGGAATATTGGATAGGAAAAACCCATGTTCACACCAATAGGTATGAGTGCTTGGTAATATGTCAATCCATATAATTATTGATAGAATCACTTCTAGTTGATTGTGTACAACAATTTTTGGTTTGTATTTGCATTGGTAATGTAGCCATATTCTTGAATAATCCTAGAAATACCTTCCAAGAATTTGATCATAATTTATGGATATTTCATGAACTAATTTTCCAACCTCTATGAAGTTGTATCTCATCATGGATATTGATCATTCTTTTCCACATTGATTGCAACTTCTAGTTGATAACATTTGGGATTTTCTATTCATTATGGGTTATATAAATTTATTGTTAAAAATATTAGTGATTACAATAATATTATGATAATCTTATTAATGAATTTCAAATCTGCTAGCATGTATTTACTATCATATTTTCCTTATGGGTACTAGTGAAAACATTTTAAGGATTTGGAATGCTTTCTCTAGTCTATTCAGATTTCATCTTATCTTGTAATGGTAATAGTTTATTGCAACTTTCTAAGCATTGATTTATGTTCCTAATTTTATTGTACAATCATTTAAAGTTTAATTATTTTATCAAATAAATCAATTATTGTAATACTAGGAATTTTATCACAAAAAATTCTTATTTATATTATTGAATATCTTGAATGATTCATAATCATATCCAAGTTATTCATTATAAATATCCCAATCAATTTATGTGCTAGGTCCATTTACTTTAAGTATATTTTATTCCATTCTTGGCATGTACTATAATCAAGTGATTTATTTAACTCTACTTGCATTTAGCCAATTTGGTTTGATCATAATTCATATTTCATCATTAGCCATTTTGGCTTGATTGATTCTATGATTTTACTTATATTATAAATTTGTTGGCTAGTTGTCAATGTCTTTCAATTTAATTCTATTATCCTCATTATAGTATCTATATGCTCTCACCTTGACCACATCAAGATCTTGGTGATAAAAGGAACTATGGTTTGAGTGATCAGAAAAAAGTATGTAATTTGTGCTAATGTCCTATGAGGGTTATTACACTTTGACTATCACATAGAACTATAATAGCTCCTAGAATCAGTCCTACATCTAAAAATAATTACTTAAGCTAGATGGATTCTTTACAAGCATGGTTATTTATCCTTTAGTCTAATTTTGTAGTCATAAAAACAACTATAGACTATCACTTATTCATCCAACTAATAACACTACCGGATATGGTGAAAACATGTCCACTAGTGGATCCCTTATTGTCGGGATATTTATCCCAATATGAATGCATAAATTGTCATTGAATCTTGGTCCTTTATAGATTTACCATGATAAAAAAAATAAAAAATGGAGTACTCAAAGGTACTCCATAAATATCTAAAAATTGTCTTCATTACATCTTAATGTACTCATCTAAGATTAACCATGAAATGGCTAAGGAATCCAACTCTTGGAAAATGGTTGGTCTTGTGTAATCCTTAGCACACATTAAGCTATCAATAGAACTAGTATAAAGTAATATAGCCATATCCTCCATCTCACTAAAAGAAGATAGACACTACTCAACCAATAACTTAGTCCCCACTAAAATAAGAACACACAAGGGCCTACAAGTTGAGATGTTAAATATCTCCAACACTAAGTTCACATACTTACTATGGTACAATCAAAGATTTATATTATATATATCTTTTCTAATATCCATCCCCAAGATGAATGTAGCCACCCCTAAGTCCATCTAAAACTATGTTGAAAGTTGAGACTTCATTTAATAAATCGTAGTCTTCTTTTTATTAGAAAACATCATATTATTAGTTATAACATAATAATACAAAAGTGATAATTTTCAATCTTATAATAGATTAATTGGTATAATTTGGACCTTATAAATTCCAATTCCAATAAAAATTTATCAATTTTTTAATACCACATCTTAGGAGATTGCCTAAGACCATACACATATTTCTTTATCTTACAAATCAAACTTTATTTACCTTTTTCAATGTAGTACTCTAATTGTGACATATAAATTATAGTTTCCTTCAAATCACTATGAAGAAAATTTATTATTGCATCCATCTACTCAGCCTCAAGATCAAATTTTGTTATTATGAATAATAGAAATTAAAATTATGTCAACTTATAAATTGGAGAGAAAATATCACCATAATCAATTCCCTCAACCTACAAATAACCCTTCACAACCAATCTTGCCTTGCACTTTTCAACACTACCATTTGAACTATTCTTTTTAACACCTATCTTCATCAAACAAGTTTACATCAATCAAGAAAAGGTAGCAGGTTCCATGTGTCATTTTAATATAATGCATCCATCTCCTCATTCATGACCACTTTTCAAGAATCTATGGACTCCTTATAGTCCTAGTCTCATTAGTGTAAAAAATCAAAGAAAAACATCATCTCCAATCAAAGAATTATACTTGTTTGATTATTTTCTATGTCAAATGAACCCCCTCAAGGGTTGAGATTGAGAGTCTACCTCCTCTTTTTAACATTCTAAACTATATGATCTCCTGTATTTAGATCCTTCATTGGATTCTAGCTCAACTTTCTCAATCTTTCAGGGTAGTTGAACCACATCTTTTCTTCATCCTTTCCTCTTTGCAATATAGTGGAAGAAGTTTTAACTTTTCTAAAGATTAACAGTTTTGAAATACAAAAAAAAATTAGCCACATGATAGCAAATCTTGTACCCTTTCATACCAATATCATAACATATGAAGATACATTTTTCAACCTTGTTCTCTAGCTTTTATCTCTTCTCTTTAGTGATGCAAGAGCATCCAGAGGTACTATCTTGCATCAACCAAAAATATTTCCTTGCTTTGTTTTGTATTTTCAATAAGGTATAATGTGCGAGAATTTAATTATTTCAAATTTCAAAATATTGTAATTTTCCCTTATGGCAGTTTGTAATTATTGTAGAGGAGGGGGATCAACTGCTTAGGACCCCAAGTCATAGGAGGGTCTAGAAAAATCAGTTGCCTTGATCTACCTCATGCTAATGGATTGTTTAAGATAGGTTTGATGTTTAAAAGGATGAAAATGAAGGAAAATTTGATCTACCTCTTTTCTTCTGCCAACCCAAGAGGTTCAGGAATTCAGGTGAGTGGATTCTTAGAGTCCAGACTACAACTTGGGTAGCTCACTTCCAAAGGAATCAAACATGGGATATAGATGACAACATGACACACTGGTATCTCAATTGGGTGTTGGCAATCGTACGAACAAAGAACATAAAGTATAGTTGAAACTCAAAGAGAACCTACTAACGACCTAAAAAATGCAGTTTAATATAATAATAGAGAGCATAAAATATATACACTACTAGAATAACATGAAGAATACTTGAACTTGATAGATTTATTATGAAGAAAATGACGAGCAAGGGTAGTATAAATCCAACTTATGGTTAGACCAGCCTCCTGCAAGCTCCACACAAATGAAACAAATGAAATACCTCTACACACAATGACGGGAAAATGTTGGGGCTATGTATAGAGGACTGCAGTAGTCGGTCCCCCGCTTTGGTGTTTCCACCTCCATGGATAGCTAGTATAACAATGGAAGAGAAATATGTTAAAAGAGAAATATTGAAATGGAAGTACTATGCATTGTGTTAAACAACTATATGATATGAAAACAACACAATGATACTAGAGAAAAGGGAATGGAGTGATATCACCTTCAACCATGTGCACTCAAGGAAAATGGGAGAAGGTGTGAGCTTGCGAGCTTGTAGATGCCAATGTTTCAACAACAAAGAGAGGAGTAAAACTAGCGGATTATCAACTTGCAGCTTCAAAGGTAGTGAAAATGGTGTGAATGAGGTGTGTAGAAGTGAGATTGATCAAGTAAAATGCCCAGAAGATCAAGAAGTTGTTTAAGAATTAAGGAGATAGACATTTGAAGGTAAAATTAGAGGAAAAGGATTCGTTCGAGGTAGTTCAAGGGCACATAAATATTACACTTCATCACCAATGAAGAGTTGTAAAACCTCTATAGATTCCAAAGGAAAGAATCTTGTCAGGACAATAGTGCACCACATAGGAATTCATGCACCGTGCTAGCATCCTGACATAATATCCTCCACCGACACTAAAAACAAGTTCCAAATCGATAGGAAATGAATGAGAGACGTGGAATAGCATCATCATATTTAATTTGTCTAAGGTAGGAGGTGCATAAATGGGTAATTTGCAAGGGGTGAAAATTCACGCCATTACAATTTCCCCCCACTTTAGCGAGCATAAGTGTCAATGAATGCATGGTAAAGTAGAGTAAAATTTGAGAAATGTATACTTGAATCATCAAGGAAGCAAACTGCAATCTGAAAAACTCGAAAGCAAAAGAAGAGGAGGTGGCTCCACAGGTACTTGGTCCTAAGGAGAGTTGAACAAATGCATTGTAGGTCTGTGGACCTATGGAAGGTGAACAAAAGGCTCTAAAGGTGCTCAGTCTTATAGAGTAGGTGCCTCAAGCGCTTGCTCTTGAGGGAGGCCAGATGTGAGAGGCTCCAAAATTTTTGATAGGCCCTTATAGGTACTCAGTCCTACAAGGCAAGCTTGAGGTCCTCGAATCTCCAAGCTTGATTTTAAAAAGTAGCTTCACAAGTCCTTGATCTTGCAAAGCAACATGTTAATCCATAGAAAAAACATGTTAGATAACAAAAATCCATGAAAGTAGACAAAAATTCACGTAGACAGTCAATAATTGAAGGAGAATCTTTCAAAGGGGTCCCTTGAGAACCCTTAAAAAGGAAAGGGGTCTGCTCAACGGATGCTCTATTTGAAAGGCAATGGCATTTTCTGCAAACGATTCTAGCATCAAAGAATCCTCTTGAAAGATATCTTTCATCAAGGAATTTGAAAGGAGGAATACTCCCTCACAAGGGAAATTTTTTAAACTTCTTCATTAGAAAAGGTACTCCCTTCTCAAAGGAAAATTTTCAAAATCTTTCTTTGTGAATTTTTGATGAAAGAAAAATTCCACTAGGGGTCCTTGTTGAAGAATATAGTTTTTGAAAAATAAAGGATTTTCAATGAGGGATTCGTTGGCCATTGAATAAACCTTTTGAAAATCGAAGCAATACGATAGCCCCTCCTTAGGATGGTGTCTGTTGAACACAGAGGCATGTGACATCCTAAGGAGAGAGAAGAAAGTGATGTTGTGGCTTGTGATACATGAAAAGATGTAATCATGGAAATTTGTCACACATGTGAGGGACAACACATAGGCACCACAACATCACAAAGCAATCAAATAAGATAGAAGGATAAAAAGACAACGTAAGAAAAGAAAAAAAAAGAGAACAAGAGACAAGGGGACCTAATATTTAAGGTTCAGAGTTGCTCATAGATATAAATTGATAAATATAATATAGTAGAATATATATGAACCATCATAAATCCCCTACTATATCAGACCATGTGAAGAAAGTTACGTGAAAACAAAATAAAAATAAAAAACTGGGTCAACATGGAAGGGGGGCCTAAATGCCCCCAACACTTTGGATCATCCTCAATTGTTAAAAATAAAGGAATGACAGAGGAATAATTATGTGACAAATAGAAGAAGTTTACGACACAAAACACTCCTATATCCAAGAACCTATGAGGGTGACAAGGGTTATCCGAAAACATATAAAACAAGCACGAGCGAAACACAACACACACACAAATCTAATCTATAGGTAAAGAAGAGGTGCCTTTCTAGTCCTCATCAACCAAGAGTTCATCATTCTCCCAATATAGATCATTATATAAATGGGAAGTTGGATGAGCCTACAAGAGTAGGATAGAAAGGGAACCACCCTTCGACTCTCCAGTGACAAGAGCTAAGGAAGAGGGCCCCTCAAGGTCTTCTTCGCTTGATTCCTATGAGGTAAACATCATCAATTTTGCAAAAAACACAGATAAAGCCGAGACATTGTCTACTAAGTTGAACACGCACTTGATGGGAGTGCCATGTGTCAACTAAGTGGGCAATGAAGGAGGTGCTTGAGATCCATTGTCGACCTCACCAAAAGACTTGGGGGAAATGATGAAATCAAGGGATGTTAGGGTTGCCTCTGTCACTATGACAACATAAGCCAAAGCACAACCAGATTTTGAAGAAGGTGATCCCTTCTTTTGACCCCCATTAGAAGTAGGGTCATCCTATAATTTGTGCTTCATCAGAGGATGTGAGATCCCCACAAATGAAGCAGAAGATGAGGAAGAAGTAGTGAAAGTTGCATCAAACACCACCGAGGTATTCAACATATCCACGGGCTTAGCAAAAGGCGAGATGTTCGAAAGGGACATCAAGAGAGGGGTCTCAACCGAGGGAGTAGTGAACAATTGCACCCTTTTAGGGTAATGGTCATCCATGTTTTTTGTGGGAGCCAGAAGCATGATCCAAGCAATGAGAATCGAAGCAGAATGGGTGGAAGAGGAGGGCACAATAGGAGATACCAAAATAGGGGTTGTTGGCTCCCCTTCCTCCTTCTCCAAAGTAGCCTACTCAGTGGCCAGATCCTTCCTCTGATGCTTACACTCATGTGCAAGGTGGTTTCTTCATCTCCAAGAGCTAGAGGATGCACCTTGAGGAGGGGTAGGAGGCTCTTGTTCTATCATCATATTTTGCATTGCAACCATTGTCAGTGAAGGGAGAGACTTCTAGATAGGAACAAGAGGAATAAATTTAGGAACAAATACCACAATTGGTGGAGAAGCAAACTCAAGCACCTCAACGATGGGCATCTTCCCATTTTCTACCCTAGGGATAGGACCAATAGGAGGCCACGAAGGCTAAGACATAGAGGCAACTCCACAAGGACCCTTCCCCTTACCATACAGGATAGGGCAAGGCACCATGGGCAAGACAAGAAGGTCAAACATTTGACACTTGGCCTTCTACCAAGTGGGCACCATCAGACCACCCAAGAGACACATAGGGGTGAAAGTCGAAGGTCTCATAGCAGGACAAGAGGTAGAAGTAGGTGGAACTATAGAGGAAGAAGAGGAAGGTTCCTGAGCATGAGCAAGCTTCCCCTTCCCCTTTTAAGAGAAGAAGTAGCATACCATTACGCTACAGGGTAAGCCATTTCTGGTTGCACCTTTGCCTTGATATTATACTTGACATAGTTTCAATAAATTAGGTCCATTCTTGGAGGAAGCAGATCAACCATAGAGGGCCAAAAATGATCTAGTGAATAACCCCCATGGGATACCATCAACGGATATCTAATGTCGTGCACAAATGCATTGAACCTTCGTGAGAGAATTTTGTACATTTATGAATAACAAAAGTGACTCCATTCATGGAAACTAGACATGGAATACCTAGCTTCACTCTGAACAAGTCAGATTCTGGAATGACATCAAAGGAATCATTCATAGCCCTAGGTCCCACTAGGATGGAAAGAGTTATAAAACCATAAGGAACAAGAGAGATACCATCATGATTACATATGGTGGTCTTCATCTTTTCATATTCCTCCCTTTGTAAAGAGTTTAGGGAAAAATCCTCTTCCATAATAACATTCATGCGACTGGTGGGGTCTACAAGGACTCCTGTCACAATGTTTCCATTGACGTGAGTGGGAATATATAGAGGAGAAGATTTTTTATTTATGGGTAGATCATGTGATGGAAAATTTATATTTGGTGAACTAGTCATTGGTTGAGGGGGAGGACTATGAGTAAATGAAACCACATTTACATATGTTGAGGCATCGAGAGAGGTACCAGAAGGATCAATAATAAAATTTGTGGAGTGAGACAGAAACAGGTTCATATAAATTTGTAATTCAATGTTCGCCTTAGCCATCAACTTGTTCACATTCTACTTTTTTCCATCAAGGTGAATGGTACCATCATTGATGCAATCTTGTATCTCATGACACAAGTGTATACAACATTTGGTATCATGCCTATGGACACAATGGTATTGGTAGAATGCATTTCCATCATACTATTTGGGGTAAGTCTCTCTAAGAGGTTGAGGATCTTCCAAGGTTATAACCTTATCTTTTAACAACTTCAAAATAGAAGAGTAAGATTCAAACAACTTTGTAAATTGTTTGTTGCACTTGAGGCCCTTTTCATTAGATGCAGTGAATACATTTGCAATAGATTTTCCTTTACCCAAAATTAGTACAATAGATCTTCCTTATGGATGGGAGCACGAGGAAGATTCCCCAAATTTAACAACTCTTTGTTGATACTCCCACAACATAAAACATAGATGTGTAAAAGATAGATAATTCATTAAGGAAAACTTCTCCTACCAAGGTCTCTGTAGGTTGCTAATGAAAACCTTTTGTACATCTATATCGGGCAACGAGTAAGAATTTTTTTAAAAGAGTGCTTGGTATCGAGCTATGAAATCCGTAATCTTCTCATTCTCTCCCTTCTTACATCGGACAAGATCTGATAAGGTCATCTTCGACCCAATGTTAGCTTGAAATTGCCAAAGAAATTGATTAAAAAGCTAATCAAATGAGAATATGGGTTGTTAGGCAAGGAACGATACCACTCTAGTGTTGTGTCCTTAAGAGATAGAGGAAATAATTTGGCCATCAAGGCATCATGGTGAAAGAAGTATGTACACATCGTGTTGAAGGTTGAAACATGTCTTTGAGGGTCTCCTTTACCACTGTATTTCTCAAATTTAGGAATTTACATCCCTTGAGGGATGGGAGTTTAGAATCGCTATCAACAAAGGACTATGTTAGAAGAAAGGTTGAAAGATAGGTTGGGTAGAGGCTTGGGACATACTCCCTAGTTGGTTTTGCATTTGACCCATATTTTGTAGCAGAGCATTTAGAATAGGGTCAAATAAAGAAATGGGACTAGTGGACCCACCAGTAGAGCCACCATCAAGACCACTACCAAAGCCACTATTGGAGCAATTGTCAGAGCCATTGCCAGGGCCACTGTCGTAGCCTCCATCAAAGCCACCATTGTATTCACTGCTAGAGCCACCACCATGACTGCCACTAGAGCCACGAAGAGTGCCAAAAATACTAAAACCACCAGCCCTCATTCCACTAGAAATCCCACTTCCAAGGGAAACACTATTCGTAGGAGGAAAGACATTGAATCCCAAGGGTATCTTGCTCACTTTGACAATAGGAGGCAGAGCAGGAGTGGTGCAAGGGCACCATATCATTTTGTGTAAATTTGATCTAATGGTAGGATCTAGGGTGTTTGAGTATTTTGTAATGAAAATAAGGTCATCATAGACCATTTAAAATGTAACTTGAGTCATTTGGCCAGTTTAGAGTTCATATTGCAAAGGTTGTCAATATTTTCAAATGTTGTCAAAAAAATGCAAAGTTGTAAAAATGCAAAATTTAAGATTTAGGAAGCCCAACAGTCAAGTAACTCAATAGGATTTTTTAGTCGGTTGGGTAGTTGGTTTTTGGTGAGTAAAGTTTAAATATTCTTGAGAAACTTGATGTAAGGCTACTATTGAAGATTTGGTTGAAGGAAGCAATAAGAAACTTAATTTTTTGTGTTTTCTAGTTAAAATTGTTGCTCCAAAGATCTGTACGATTCCGTACTGAGTATTCTTGTTCTAAAATGTATTTAAATTTATGGTGGCATGAACTAAGAAGGTTTTTTTCTTTTATTTTATTTGATTTCATAAAGGTTCAATATTTTTAGAGCCAATTTACTGTCAATGGGTTAAGAACCCTGTTTTGAGGGTTTGAAGGCACTTAAATATATTAATCATCCATTCCAGTAGTAGAATGGCTTACAAATTGGTGGAATGGGTGAAATTAGGTAGGGTAAGATGTTAGAATAGGTTTCATGAGCAGGGATGAGAGTTTGATAACATTTTGATGTTGCCCTAGGTGAAGTTTCATGAGTTTTTAGCTTAATTTGATGGCTAGATGCTAGGGTTTCTAATAAAGCCTTTGGAATTGGCTATGTAATAGTGGGAAAAGCTTGTGCAGGGAATATTTGATGTTTTTCAAGCCCTAGTTTGGAGAGAGGAGTCTTGGAGTTGATAGTTTCAGTAAACCCTTGTTGAGCATGCCTAAATTGGCATAAGTAAGGGTTTTGTGTTTTGGTAACTTAGTGGTGGTTTCTATTGGCTAAGGTTGTGGATTCATAACATTTTAGGTCTATGGAGAACATTGGAATAGGAATTTTTGGTTGAGAAGGTGTTTGGTGTTCACTTGCTTTGCAAAACAAGCCTATTTGGCTTAAGGGGCAACGTAGCAGCAGAGATTTGGGGTTGATGGTCCAAAGTGACCCTATGAGATTTTAAGATATGTTAAAATATGCCATAAAGGGTGTCTAAACTAATGAATGGTTTGTGATTTTGAAGAGTCTTTTGAAAGATATGCAAAAATTTCTCTATGTGATATGCTACAAGGAGAATAAGATGGAATTTTGGAAAGTTGCTAAGTTAGATTTGTAAGGGCAAAAAGATTGATTGAATCTGATAAAATTGTGATTGTTTGAAGTTTTCCCTCCCTACTCTGCATCAATGAGTGAAGATGTTGATGGAAGGGCCCATTTTAGCCATGCATACCGATGTTGTAGGCATCGAGACACCCATTTTTCTTTCATAAGTGTCGGGCACATGACCTCGGGTGATACTTGACCTAGGGTTGTAAGAAGGGACATATGCTTCTGTTAAGTTGGTAAGGCCACAAAGAAACTCCATGTTTGTTTGATCCTTATCTAGCATATATCTGATTTCATTAACAACTCTAGCGGCCCCTAGCCATGTTTTGGTCTTTCCCTAAATGGTTTGCGAGATCTAAAAGCCTCCTATCTCAAGCTAGGAGGTGCTCTACAAGAATCGGGACAACTTCATTCTCATCCAAAGGCAAAGATGAAGGTGAAACAAGAGGAGTAGGGGTACAAGTGGTTTCATCAAAGAAACTCATCTCTACTGCTGATACCATCTCCTAGGAAGCAAGAGTTGTAGTGACCCTTGAGAAGTCCATCTATAAGTGTCACACACTCCTTATAACTATGTACTTGGAAGTTGTAGATTGAGTTATGAAGTTGATAAAGCATCACAATACACGAGCCCACAACATACACAAACACAAGAGAAAGAACCTCAACACAAAGAATTAGATACTATAAGGTTCATATCAAGTTCACCAAAATGAAGAGGGGGACCAACTACTGAGGACCCCAAGTCACAAGAGATTTTAGAATAATCAGTTGCCCTGATCTACCTCATGCTAAGGGATTGTTTAAGATAGGTTTGATGTTTATAAGGCTGAGAAGGAAGGATAAATGATTTGCCTCTTTCCTTCTGCCAACTTGAGAGGTTCAAGAAGTCAGGTAAGCAAATTCTTAGAGTCTAGACTACAACTTAGATAGCTCACTACCAAAGGAATCTAGTGTGGGATATAGACAACAGTGCAATGCATTGGTGCCTCAATTGGGCACTGACATCTATACATAACATAAAGTATAGTCGAAACTCAAAGAGAACCTACTAACGACCTAGAAAATTTAGTTTAATATAATAAAAGAGAGCAGAAAACAACTAAACTATTGGAATAACAAGAAGAATACTTTAACTTGATAGATAGATTTATTATGATTGAGATGACGAGCAAGGGTAGTAGAAATCCAACTTACGACCATTCCAGCATCTTGCAAGCTCCACATGAATGAAATACCTACACACACAGTGATGAGAAAATGTTGGGGTTGTATATAGAGGACTGCTGCAGTCAGTCCCCCACTTTGGTGTTTCCACCTCCACAGACAGTCGTATAGCAATGATAGAGAAATATGATAAAGAGAAATATTGAAATGGAAGTACTATGCACTATGCTAAACAACGATATGCTACTAAAACAACATAATGATGCTAGAGAAAAGGGAATGGAGTGATATCACCTTCAACCATGTGCACTCAAGGAAAATGGGAGAAGGCATGAGATCACAAGCTTGTAGATGTCAACATTGTCGTAAAAACGAGAGGAGTAAAACTAGCAGAGTATCAACTTGCAGCTTCAAAGGTAGTGGAAATGTTGTGAATGAGGTGTGTAGAAGTGAGATTGATCAAGTAGAATGCCTATATGATCAAGAAGCTATTCAAGAATGAAGGAGATAGACATTTGAATGTGAGATTGGAGGCAAAGGAGCCATTTGAGGTTATTCAAGGGTGCATAAGCATTGCACTTCATTTCCAATGGAGAGTTGTAACACCTCTGCAAATCCTAGAAGTAGGAATCCTATCAGGATGATAATGCATCGTGCATGTCTGCACGTCGCACTAGCATGTCCAACAAAATATCCTCCACTGACACTAAAAAAAACTACCAAATGGATGGGAAATAAATGAGGGATTTGGAATAGCATCATCATATTTAATTTTTCTAAGGTAGGAGGTGTGTAAATGGGGAATTTACAAGGGGTGCAAATTCACATCATTACAATCACATTTTTGGAGGTGGATTTACTAAGGTGAAGGTTACAAGGGCATCTTGGAGGAATATTCTAGCCTAGGTGTCCATTTCAAAGTGGGGACTACTCATAAATGTGTGTCCTTGCATGTTGATTTGTATGATTTTCATGCTTTTGCATGTTGGGGTGTCCAAGTTTACATGTTGGTGCATGTTCTTTCATGGAGCCGTCGGAGAATAATGAAGCACACTAGATTCACAAAAATTTATCGTTCATGGTTTAGGTGCCCATGTGAAGGACATGTGAGAATTGAGTAATTTTTATTATTTTATGATTTATTCTCCAAATGGGGCATGGGTTTTCCAAGGAGGTGTTTTTCTTGTGGTTTTGGAAAACCATAGTGGTTTTTTTCTCATTCACAAGTCTATATATTCAAGCCTTGTCATTTGGGAAGATGGCTTTGGGAATTTTCAAAGGTGAGATGGTTAGATGTTTTCCAAATTTAAGAAAGGATTTGAAGACTCCATTGTTGTAGATTTCTATTTGCATAAAAATCCCATGTTTTAGGGAGCTAGTGAGCTCCACATTTTGGAAGATAGTGAGCTAGTGAAGCCCATGTGAAGGGAGCTTGAGAGATTCAATGGAAAAAGATTGAAAGATACCAAGAAGAAAATTTTTTTGCAGGTTTGAAGGTGTTTGGACAACAAAAAATACACTTGAAGGTGGCGGGTTTATTGCAGCAATGATTTCCATTGAAGATTGTAGGTTGAAGGAGCTAGAACCTTGTGAAAGAAGTTGGATCGAAGGGGACCATTTTTGTATTGATATTCACTGTTGTAAATAATATTTAAATTAGTTTTGTAGTGGTTTTCATCAGCCCACATGGATGCAATACAATGTATTTTTAGAAATGCTTTATTTTTATGTAATTGAAGGAGAATTTGAATGAGAATCCAAGACATTTCTTGCAGATTTTTGTGTTATTTCAAGTATGTATTTTTGGTCTTGACCCTATGCTTAGTAGATCATCTACCAAATTAGGAAGGAACTAAAATTAGTAAATTGAAATTGAAGAACCAAAGGGGAATGTAGTGGTTAAGACCCAAGAAACTTTGGAATATTGCTTGAAAGGAAAGAAGGCCTCTATAAAATGATATCATTCTCATAAAAAAATGTGTAGATGGTGCCCTAAAGAAAAACTACCTCAAGGGTCTAATAAAGAACCTTTTTTATCTTTGATAGGAATTTAAGAAACCAAACTCGATCAACTAAGTGTAATTGACTCTTGATGGTCTATTTGGAACAAAACTTAATTAGATATTATCAATTCCAATGGAAAATTTTGAGGTCTTCTCATTGCTTAGGATACTAACAATCTTACTAAAATTGGTGGGCATCATAGTGACTATTGACTTTATCCTACTTTTATTGTGTGGATTCTCTTTTTCTTACTCAAAATTTTTATGCCCCTAATTGTCATATCACCAAAATAAAATGTTCGCTCTCTATTTTTCATACATTGAAGAACATAAACCTTGCAATTTTATTCTAGTTAGGCAATTTTAATGTTTTCTTTCCTTCTATGGGGTGGTTCAAGAATCTAAGAACCTTGCAAAAGAGAACATTGAAGACATTATTTTCTTGGTTGAACTTAATGATACTAAGATAGTCAGAGAGAAACACACATGGTCAAATAAGAGATTTAGAGACAACTTCATTGCTAAAAGAGTAGATATGCTCCTCATTGTATAAGACATCCTTACCCTCTTGCCCATTGTCATATCAAAATTATCTAGAGTATGATTTTTTACCATAAGCCATTTTTTTGGGATAATGGCATCAATAAAATAAAGGTCCCTATCACCTTTAAATGCAATGTTGATTGAATTCATTTTTCTAGTTTCTCCTATGAATTTGAGTGCAACTAGAACTCTTGGTTACCTTCCAACAATGCTCAAGAAATCTTGAAGTTCAAAATATCCATATTAAATTAGATTTGAGGAAATGGATAAAATCTTAGTTTACCTAGATAATATGCCAAAGCAATCCTTTCTACTAAAACTTAAGGAAAACTTTTTTTAAAAAAATGAAGCCTCTCTCTAATGCTTTTAATTAGAAAGAGATTATATTATTGCTAAGTTATATGGGAAAGTCAAGTTGGAAGCAAAAAATTGGAGGCTCAAATCCTACATGACTTAGCTTCATGAGGATGATGCTAACACCAAAATTTTTCACCTATGTGGTTTAGGTATTAGATCTATGTTGATAATGAGCATTTCCCCAAGGGAAAATATTGTTTGGAATATTCTAAATCCTTCAACAACTCTTTAGATACAAATAATTGTTTGTCAATGAGGAATGTGTTGGCTCAACTCAATCCTTCAAAAGCTTGGCACTTCAAAAAAAATTTATCTAATTTTTTGAGTTGTTGATTTGATTAAAAAAGACACTTCATGATATCCTAGAAATGGGCATATCATCTAATGTTGTGATGAAAAAATTATTAATAACAAACCTTAAGCTCTCGCATGATGGGTGGTCCCCATTTGTCCATGAAACAACTTGGTGTGAAAAAACTCAAGCATCTCCTTCACTACGTGACCTCATCTCATTAGGATTTATGAGGAACATCAAAATAAGTGGGTGTTAATCAAGACAATTTAATTTAGGGTGAAATCAACTCCTTAAGTAACTACTCAATCAAGGTTGGCATTCATTATCTCCAAGAAGGGGAACCTCCTTATCACTTTCTATGTAGCATTTAGAATTTTAGCATTACCCCCCAAATTAGAATGTTTTAGTGAGTTTTCAAGCAAAAAGATATTTTCACTAGTGAAAACCTCATTAAGACGGGTATCTTGGGACCCCATATTTTCTTTAGATGTTTCAAAGCTTGTGAAACCCAAGCTCACCTTCTCTTTAATTGCAACAAAGGCTCTTCTATTTGCATTTCTCTCTCTTAGTTTTGAGTTCCACTTTCAAAATAGATTGAAGTTAGAAATTTGCACCCAGCAATGTAATTCTTGTTACTAAAACTTACTCAAAGGAAGGCCTCTTATTAAATTTTTATTGTCTTCGAGTTACCTTTCTTTTCCATGTGGTTTATTTGGATTAATACAATCAAAATAATTTTTGAAAAAACATGGATACCCTAAAGAACATTCTGATCTACAAAATTATCTTGGATATGGTAGAAAACATGAAGGATTTCTTCAAGAAGAAATAATACCTAAATGTGCTATACAATGTTGAACTTTGTTTTCTTAGAAATTGGAAACTTGTGGGTTTCATCAACAACTCACTGACAAGTTACCCTTGTCAAAAGAATTATTTTAGTTATCTCATGCTCTTTTTTATAGTGTCTCTAAAGACAATCTTGGTATTGATGTCGGTGGAATGTTATGGGCTAGACCTTAGCTTAAGATTTGGTATTTTAGCATAAATCTTATGCATTCCTCCAACCATGTTATTTATGGGTTGCAATTTCAACCTTCTTGCAACCAAAGAAAAGCTCAAAAATATTACCATTTATTGTAAGTTTATAATATAGTACTTCTTGAGTAAAAGTATGTTTATAACTATAGAACTTCATACTTTTCTGAAATAGGTTTCAAATAATTTGTAAGATTTTGACCAAATTAGCTGGTAGCAAATTCCTAGACACCTAAGCTATTTTTCCAACAAAAAGGCCAAGGATGGGATACAATTATGCCCCCCTTCAATTTTTATCCAACATTTTTTAACCTAAGGAGTTGGTATCCTTGATGGTCTTGAAGAACTCCACTAGCTTTGTTAGAGCCCCCTTAGTCTATTTTTTGGTCTTTTTTGTCATTCAATATTATATCTTTATGTAACATTTTATATGTTAAATAAAGCCATTTCTTTTATAGAAAAAATAAATGAATCAAGTAAAGTTACCAACTAATGTTACAACAAAAGATAGGATTTTGTAGTTGATATTGAATGATGTACATGTGCCTTCTTTATCACTTGGAAAGTTTATATTTTATGTTTTCTTTAGATGATTTCTCTAGAAATCCATGGTTATATTTTCTCAAATGAAAAATTGAGTTTTTTTTTAAATTCAAGAAATTCAAAGCTCTTGTAGAAAACTAAATAAAGATAATGAGAATTGATGGTGGTGGATTGCTCAAATGAATTTGAATGGATTTGTAAGTAATTTAGAATAGCAACTTAATAGACAACTTATAAGGAAGTTAAGGTACCAGAACAACTTCCTACACTAATCTTGAGAGGAGAAAAATGCAAAACTTTACAAATTTTTAATAGTTACAAAAAATTAAACACAAATATCATGCATACCACAACACAATTATTTACATGGGGAAAACCCTTTCGGGAGAAAAATCCCACACTCCAAAAGCCGCCCAATATATTATTCAGAAATCAAAAGATTACAATATACTTGCAGAGCAAGCTTCTCACAGGAGTAGCACCACCAGAGATCAAGAGACAACCCAACTGCTATCAGACTCTCAAAAATACACTACCATCTACATACATCCCACCTACTTATAACAAGCTTTTTGGAACCTTCTAGAATTAGGGTTTATAGTATTTTCATTATCAGTCACCACCTATCAACAATAAACCATATATAATTGTAGGGTTGAGAAACATCTTCCCAACACAACTCTATACACACCACAATATAATGGAGTTGTAGATAAAATGATCAGAATATTGATGGAAAAATGAATGATTATGCTTAGTGGTGTAGGCTTATAAAAAAAATATGGGTGGAAATAGTAAAATTGTATGTTACCTAATCTATCAATCATCTACATTATCTCTTTTCAAGAAAAAATAATAGAAGGTATGGACAAGTAAGAAGCCCTCTTTCAACATCTCAGAGCTTGTTTCAATAGTGGTGCACATGATCCAAAAGAAACTAGAACTAAATTACATTATAAAGTAGAAAAGCGTATCTTTATTAGATACAACAATGGTAGAAAAAGGCTGCAAAAATTTAAAACCAAAAACAAAGAAGATTTTCTAGAGTCGTACTATAATTTTTAAAAAGGTAAAAGGCCTCCAAATAAAGAAAAATTAATATAGGAAGAACCAAAATATGTGCATTTTGAATTAAAAGATGCAAGACTTTATTTGAATATGAATCAAATAAATAAGGTGAACTAGAAGAGGAACGATGCCATACACCAATCTTAAGGAAGATGTTTAGAAACATATGGCAACTAGAAAGGTATGTCATTGACTAGATTATCATTTTATTTTTGTTTTATGTATGATTGATGATTGTTGTACCCCAAATTAATTTTTTTGCTACACTTAGACATTTTGAAGAAATGGTCAAAGTCTTGTTAAAAAATTGTCAAAAAAGGTCATAATGGGGAATTTGCATGCCTTGCATGAGGGTCAAAAACTTGAAATTTTTAAAAACTCGTGATCTAGGTCTGCTTAGAGTGACCAAGTCTACAAAACCCAGATCTTAGTTTTTCGGCCTTAAATTTTCAAAAAAAATATATTTTTAGAAAGTTTCTAAAAATACTTTTTTTCTAGATTTTTCTAGGTTTCTTTTCAAATGGATGTTTGCAAAATTTTCTAAAAATAGAAATTTTGGCTTCTAGGGTTCAAACTAATTTTGATTGGTCGAAAATACTTCATCATCAGGTTGGTCTAGTTAGAATCATCAAAAGATCAATTTCTAGTGGGTCTATTTTGCTATTTCAGAGGCTTCAAGGCCATTAATGGAGGTTAGTCAACTGCCAAGTGTCAGATTCAAATTCTCAGGCACTGCTCAGAACAAGAAACTACAACGGATGATTGAGAGAAGAAGAATGGAGAATGGAAGTTGAAAAATCATGAGAATTGCAATTTTTGGCTAACTCTAGAAAGTCTAGGCACCCCTTCCCAGTCTAGATGCCTAGGGTTTTGTGCCTTTCAAATTTTTTCATCTTTAGTAGTCAAGGCAATGAAAAACATGAGGAATGAAGGGAAAAGTTAAAATTTGCAAATTAAAAACTAACACTGCCAGGCATGGGTGCCCCAAGAGGAGATAGGCACCTAGTCTTTCAAGAGGTCAAATGATCAAATTAGGGTATGCTCATCCCATACAATGTTGCTCAGAATCCTCCCAGCTCCATAATGGATCCATTAGCACAATCATCACATCAATCTATCAGTCAGAATTGAAGATCGAACAAATAATTCTTGGCAAAGAAGTAGAATGCAAATCATGAAATTATAAAAAAATATTCTAAGTCTAGAAATTTTGGGCACCCTAGGAAAAGATAGGCACCTAGGGTTTTGGAGGTTCAAACCTAACAATTAAGGTTTGCCATATCAGTCAATCTCTTCAGAATTTTGCTAGCTTCCTAGTGGATATCTAAGCCTGATCATCAGACTCGTCAACTATCAAAAAATTTAGATCTAGTGGAGGACACAACATGAGATTTCAAGTTTGAAGGTTGAAAAAGAGCCGAAAATGGCTAAGGTTGGAGATCTTGGGCACCCTAGGAGGAGATAGGTGCCCAAGCTTTTGGGTCATCAAATGGATGAATTTGCAATAGCACCCTCTAGAATGTTTTCTTCAATTTTGAAGCAACTCTCCAACACAATCATCATCAAGCACATCAGAGTTGGCAGTCACTAGATGTCACAGACGGATTGGAGGGGTAAACATGAGTAAGATTTAAAAAGTAAAAAGAAGGCTGAAAACACAGTGAAAATAATCTAGCAAATCTAATAGCCAGGCGATCGGGTTAGTCTAGCTCCCAAAATCATGAATTCATCAAAATATCAAAAAACAAGCAAGAAATTGAAGAATGTGAAAAAATGGCTAACACTGGTAATGCTAGGTGCCCTAGGTAGCCAGGGGCACCCATGATTTTGGAGGTCAAAATGAAGTTTTTAGCCAAAGTTGCCTCCAAAACAATCTCACCATATTCAATCAAGCTCTATGATGGACCATTCAGCTAGCCCATAGGATCAATCTGGAGGCCAAAAATCAAAGTCAGACTAGGTTCAAAAGCAAACTAAATTTAGAAAAAATTAGAAAATGGCTAAGTCCTCTAAGGGTGGCATCCAAAATTTCATGCCTTAGAGATTTTTTTTTTAAATTTCAAATTTTCAAAAAAAAAACACAAAAAGAAAGCATCCACATGCATGCACCTAATTTAGGGTTCCATAGCTCTAAATTTAGGAATGAAAGTAGTTTTCAACTTAAAAACTTATTTAAGATAGCCTTGTGCATTCATTCTTCATAATTTTTTGTAGGTGACTTCAAGGCAAGAGAGGAGAAACCAATAATTTTTCCTATTTTCAGATTTGAAGGCTAAAACTTGAAGATTTTTCAGAGTTCTATATATTTTCATAATCTGCTCACAAAGAGGCTCCTTTTTTCATGCTTTTTTTTTCCAGGGCATCAATTTTCAGAAGGAGGAGGCTATCTTTTTCAATTTTCAATAATCTGGGTCAACTCAGTTCTTGATTTTGAACAATTTTGGAGAATGTTTCCAATTTCAACAACCTGGTTTTTCCATGCATGTCCAAGAAAACTTCAAAATTTTCAACATTTGATCATTTGGGTCCTGAAACATGATTTTGCACAAAACCCAACTCTTAGCTTGTTTTGTCAAAAATTTCAGAAATTAGGGTTTGTTGCTTTTTCAAAGAGCCATCAAAATTTTCAAAAAAGATCAATCTAGGTCCTCTTGCAATGAGATTGTCTATAAAACCCATATCTCAATTTTTTTTTGAAAAATCTGCCCGTTTGAAGAAGAAAAATCAACAAACTAAATTTAGGGTTTGTGCAAAACTTGTCCAAACATAGTCAAGATTATAGTCAATCTTCAATTTTTTTAGCATGGATTACTCTCCCATCGAATTCAAGACCAAATCAATGTTGTATCATGATTTCAACAAAACTGCTAAAACTGACTTACATCATATCAAACCAGTGTTCAATTTGCATGCTTTGGAAGACGTATGAAATGTCACAGTTAGATATCTTGGTCATTTTGGGTTGATTGAAGCCTTAGGCTGAACAATGTTGATAAGTGCTTTGAGCAAAATGACAAGTATTAGAAAAGAGTTGTACAGTTTCCATTGAAAAAATCAAGAGAAGTGTCAGAAGCATAAAGGTTGTAAAAGATATGTTGAAGCAAGAGGATATATTTATAAAAGGTCACCACTCCAATTTGCAGAGCCACCGAAATTAGCAAGATTTGATAAATAAGTTTAAGGTGTCAAATATTTCCTAAGTTCAATTGCAGAAGGCAAAG
This sequence comes from Sequoiadendron giganteum, assembly GCA_007115665.2. Lineage (NCBI taxonomy): Eukaryota > Viridiplantae > Streptophyta > Pinopsida > Cupressales > Cupressaceae > Sequoiadendron > Sequoiadendron giganteum. The sequence continues at coordinate 57,713,466 of CM021100.1, read as the reverse complement.
AGATCCTAGAAAAGAGGAATTTTGCTATAGATAGTATTGATGCTCCTGATAGAGATACAATTTCCCGCTTTTAGTAGATGTGGCTAAGATTTAAAGCAATAATCTCCCAGCTTTCTTCACGCTTTCTTTCTATTCTTGTCTCAAGTCTTATCCATTCTTTGAAGAAGAAAGAATCAAGATGTAATAGTTGGCACTTTCCTTATTTATAGGTTTTCATAGGTTGTTAGATGCTTATCTTGTTTTAGTTTTAGAAATAAATCTTGCATGTTGGAAAGTCTTGGTTGTAAAAGCAAGGAGATTTTAGGGTTTTGTACTCCTCTGCTTGTGTATAAATAAGGGAAGCCTTGCCCATTTTTCTTTAACCATGCTTGTGATAACAAAATGTTGAGCCTACAAGTGCCATCTAATTGTTATTCAATATTGTTCACTTAGTGTAAGAGAAAAATTGCAAGTCTCTTCTAGCTACAAGTTATTGTTCATTCCATGTGTTACTTGTGTCAATGTGTTCTAGTTGATCGCAAAACTGTAAGCCAATTTTACTACAATCCTGTTGTCCCAGAAGTGTAATCTTTGTTATTTGAGATTTGAGAAAATAAAGTCATGTGGCTGCTTTGCTGCCCTGATATAATGTCTACGATTTTCATTGTATATGTTATAATTACATGATCTCTATTACTGATAATAGATTTCCACAATACATGAAGATTTGTTGTAAGTGTTTCTGGATTAGATTCTATTGTATTTTTTGCATCAACATTTTGGAACACACTCTGTGATCCATCATCAAGATATGAGAGAGCATAAGGAGTAAAATGATAAGATTTAGACCAAGAATTGAATAAAAAGGTAGAGGGAGGGGAGAAGGAAAGGAAGGAACAACAGTAAAATGATCTCTATTTCAGCTTGTATTGAAAGTATAGTAGATGTGCATTGGAAGAAAGATTATTTAATTATTTATGTCAAAGAATCATTCCTTGTTCATTTCTAATTCGCAAGCTCTGTGTTTACTTGAGTAATTAGAAACATCATTAGAGTAGGCTTAATTGTAGTTGAACCTCTAAAAGAGAAAATCTCAGCTATGACGCTTGAGTTTTATAACCTTGTGTTCTTAGCTAAACAAAAAGATTGAAAAAATAGTTTAGTTTAATTTCTTTAAACAACATCAACAAAGAGGGAGCTTCCCCTCCTAATTTGAAGATCAGTTTATCTATGCATAGTTGTTTGTTTCTAATTCACATACTAGAGGTGCAAATTGAAATTCCAATAGTTTTTTGGCGCCCACCGTGGGGAATGAGGCATAAAATTGTAAGAAAGCTTATGCTTTATGACATGAGAATGATCATATGGCACGCTATTGCCTGATCCAATTAGAAGCAATTGGTGATGACAACAATAATGTTGGTAGGAATCTAAGACATCCACCCCCATTACCTTGGGGTAACAACATTGGACCTTTGGCTTTGCAAGAACATCATGAGTTACCTTAAGGGTCAAGGAAGCACTTTCCACAGTTTCATGGCAATGGAACTCAACATCTCAGTGATCATCTTTCTACCTTCTCAATGGCTTTGCACCATCTTGCACATGGCATATGAAGACATCATTGTGCTTCTCTTTGTTGAGACTCTTGTTGAGAATACTATTGACTGGCTCAATCACTTGGAGTCAAACATTATTACAAGTTGGGAAACTATGAGCCAGAAATTATTGGCGAGATTCAAGCCTACTAAAGATAGTCATTGGTTGTTTTTCCAACTTGTAAATTCAAAAATGGAGTGCAATGAGCACATGAGGGAATTTTTAGCAAGATTTAATCCTCTTGTTATACGACTTTCTTCTACACTTAATCTATCACTGAAGATTCTGATGAGTTGTTTCATAAATGCTCTCCCATTAGAGATAGCCTTCTTCCTCAAGACGACAAGACATACAGAATTAATGGATGTGCAAGAACACGCCATCGAGTTGGAGGATAATATGATTACTTCTGGCTTGATGATAACAGATTCCATTAGATATCTAGCTCAACAACCGTACCATCCAAAGAGAAATAATTTTCAGCCACAGTCGCTAGCATCTCCACCGAGACCAACAATTGAAGCTACACAAAATCCGGTATTTTGTTCTTTCCATGACACTGATGCACATACTGGCTCTACATGTCCTTAAAATATAAGAATGAATCAAATCATGTGATATGCTAACATTGTACCCAGTTCTAGTTTTGTCCCTACATCAAGTTCGAATGGTTTCTTACCACAAATAAACAAATTTGATGGTGACTCCATTGCGGGATATCTTGAACCTATTACTGAAGAAAAATAAGACCTTTGCCACTACTCTCTTGTAGAAAATCATGGAAGGCATTCAATGCTTTTGTTTACACATGCTTTGCACTTGAAAGCCCAAAAGGAAGAAGAAGAGAACTAGAGAGCTAAAGAACAAGTTAAAGAAGTAGTTGCTCAAGACCCATCTCCAGCCAACTTTGACATTGTAAAATCCATGATGAAGACCAAGGTTAGAATTTCATAGTTGGAGTATCTTTGTAATCATCCTGAGCAGTTAGAAAAAATAATACATGTAAAGAAAGAAGCTTCAATTCAATCTACATTGCTCGAGTCATTTGTTCCAGTGGAAGAGAAAACCAAACATTTCTATATATCTTTGTATATAGGAGGATACAAACTAAGAAAATGTATTATTGATTCAAGAGCCTCAAACAATGTCATGCCTCTACAAGTGATGAATGCATTGGGACTTTCATGCACTAATACACAAGCCAAGTGCTATTCACTGGAGTCTAAGTTAGTGTCATTGGTTGAACAATTGAAGGATGCTCAAGTAAAGTTGGAAACTTTTCCAGACAAAAAGATAACAACGAATATCCTAGTGGTTGACATTCCAACCAGCTATGGGATATTGTTGAGCTAAAGCTTCTACAAAGATCTTGGAGGTGTGATGTAGTTAGATTGGTCATCCATGACCATTCCTATGAAGGAAGGAAGAATCAAGATATAACTTGAGCCCAAATCCCAATTCATGGTGGTGAAAATTCCAAATGCCCCAGTCCAAGTTTTATATCAAGAAATGGGTCTTCATAATTGGGTGATGTTGTTAGAAATATGAATTGAAGGCCAAAACATTTCTTGTTCTGAAAACAAACTGATAGAGGATACAAAGTTATGGAAAATGCATTTAGATGGAGCTTGTTCAGTTGTAGTTTCAAAAGAAGGGACAATGATCATCTCCCCTAAAGGATTGTTGCAATTGGAATTCATTGAAGTTGAAAAATAGGTGCTTTGTTAGGCCTCAAAAATGTCGAAGACATGAGAATTGAACTCCTATGTGTTAAAGGGAAAGTGGAGTTGATTGATGAGCCAATAAAAAGATATTTGTAGGTCAGAAAAGATCATCTATGACATTATAGAAATCGGGTTTGGAACGTAATCGATTGGTTTGAAGAGTTCGGCATCAAAGACATCTTAAAGATTGACAACAGAGACATCCTGAAGATGAACAACAACAAATTTGGTGACTCAGTGCTACCTGCTTCCTTCCTTGTGCCATATTATAACTTTTGTCAAGGTGTCTCTGCCTGGATGTATGAAGATCTGAGAATCTTCATCTTGAAAGATTTGTCTCCCATGATACCCATGAGAAGAGAAGTAAATCCTTTCAGGCATAAATGACATCCTTTGGGGATTGAGTAATTTTTTTCATGATGTGTTTCCCCTTTCCATAACAGTTTTGTCATGTTTTAGGTGATTAGGTATCTTTTTTTAGGTGATTTTTATGGAAGTCCCAACTATTAGGTGATTCTAGGAAGTCCTGGCATAGGTGACTTAGGGAAAGTTTTGCAATAGGTGATTAGAAAGTGTTGTTAACTCCAATACTCAATGGATAAGGCACTGGCCTAAGCTTAAAAATCTAGAGATTCCTTGGTTCTCCTATGTTGTAAGTATCTCATAAGGTCCCTAGATAGAGCCAAATGTTGTACCCCAAATTAAAAAATTTGCTACACTTAGGCATTTTGAAGAAATGGTCAAAGTCTTGTTAAAAAACTATCAAAAAAAGGTCAAAATGGGGAATTTGCATGCCTTGCATGAGGGTGAAAAACTCAAAGTTTAGAAAATATGACAATCTGGGTCTATTTAGAGTGACCAAGTCTACAAAACCCATATCTCAATTTTTTGGCCCTAAAGTGTAGGAAAATTTCTATTTTTAGAAAGTTTCTAAAAATAGAACTTTTTTTTCTGGGTTTCTTTTGAACTGGATGTTGATTTTTTTTTCTAAAACTAGAAAGTTTGGCTTCTAGGGTTCAAAAGGATTTTGATTGGTCAAAAATACTTCTGTAGACACCTAAATTTTGACACTTTATTTGTCCAAATTTACCCCTTTTTGTCTAAATATCCCCTCCCCTTGTCTACATTAATTAAGTAATATCACTATTATTTAATTAATACCTCTAAAGTTTTTCTAATCCCTAAGGTATCTATTAAAAAATAAAATACCTTACCCCTTTAATTCCCCTCTCATCAAATGAATTAAATAAATATGACATTTATTTAATTCTTCACATGTCACATCATTTTCTTAATCTTAATCAACCTCTTAATTTCTTCATTAGAGATGCGCACATGCCTAATCCTTGATTAGGATGTGTCACATCCTCCAACTTTTGCAAGTTGGCTTCTAATCCTTATTAACCAATAATTATCTTCATTTATTTAATTTTTCACATGTCACATCCTTTTCTTAATCTTAATCAACCTCCTAATTTCTTCATTAGAGATGTGCGCATGCCTAATCTTTGATTAGGATGTGTCACATCCTCCAACTTTTACAAGTTGGCTTCTAATCCTTATTAACCACTAATTATCTTCATTTATTTAATTTTTCACATGTCACATCCTTTTCTTAATCTTAATCAACCTCCTAATTTTTTCATTAGAGATGTGCGCATGCCTAATCTTTGATTAGGATGTGTCACATCCTCCAACTTTTACAAGTTGGCTTCTAATCCTTATTAACCACTAATTATCTTCTAATTACTAATTAGTTAAGCCTAATCAGTACCTTGGTCAACTCCCCCCATCCCCAATGAATTTTTAATTTATTTTTGTTCATCCGAAGCTCCTCTCTTCCCAATGTGAATTTTTAATTCAATTTTATTCCTCCAAGAAATCTTCTCTCCCCATGCAAAATTCTAGAACTTTTGACTTGTCACATCACATGTGCCAAAGTCTTCTAGAATCTTTGACTTGTCACATCACTCACATGTGGCAAGTTCCCACCATTTTGGGAACCTTGTCTTATCCACTAGATTCTTCCAATCATGTGAATTTTTAATTCTTTTATTCACCCAAGATTCTCCTCTTCCCTATATGATCATTGAGAGGTCACATCATCTATTTCTCAAGGTACTTGTCCTTCCTCCACATCATGTGCCTTTCTTCCACCTCACTCCCACATCATCTTGTCCTAAGCCATTTCACATTCCACATGTCAAGATGTGAGGGCTTGTGAGTCTTCAACTCACCTTAGCCCTCCATCTTGACCTTGTTGGCTTAATCTCAACCGTTGAATTCTCTAGAGAATTCAAATCCCTCTATAAATATCCCCTTCTTCCTCTCATTTTGAAGATTAGACTTTTTCTACCAAACTCTTGCTATTTTTCCATTTGCAACACTTAGCCATTTGCAAGCATTCTCCATCAATCAATCAAGCCATTTATCCATCAATACTTGAATTTTATCATATTGCTCATCTTGCATCTAGTCACCTCCATAGCCATCCAAGGAGCACACAAACTTTCAAAGATCAAGGGCCAACCAAAGAATTTGTAGCACAAGGGTATAACTATTTACAATCTTTGTTTTATTTATCTTTATTTGCATAGTCATTCCTTAGGATAATCTTGAGGTGTATTTCTTGTGTTATTATTTTAGTTCATTATTAGTTAGTCTTGCATCTTAGAATAGGAATTTTTTTTAGGAGATCACATTTCTGTCACGTCCGATGGGACCCACAAATGGGTCCCTTTATTTCATGTTTGTTGTTGTTGAGTTGTTTGTAGGTCTAGGTCGCAGAGGGGCAGATTTTCCCCGTGGAGGGGTGGACGTGCCCTCCAATGAGCTGCAGAGGGGCAGATATGCCCTCCTGATTCACTTTTTTTTACTGCAGAGGGGCAGATATGCCCTCCTGATTCACTATTTTTACTACAGAGGGGCGAATATGCCCTTCTGATTCACTGTTTTACTACAAAGGGGTGGACCTACCCTCTTAGTTCACATTTTCTGACAATTTTACTGCAGAGGGGTGGACCTGCCTTGTTGTTTCCACTTTTTCTGATAATTTTATTGCAGAGGGGTAGACCTACCCTAGTGGTTCATTATTTTTGACAATTTTATTGTAGAGGGGTGGACCTACCAGTGTGGTTCACTATTTCTAACAATTTTACTACAGAGGGGCGAACCTGCCTTGTTGTTTCCACTTTTTCTGACAATTTTACTGCAGAGGGGCAAACCTGCCCTAATATTTCCACTTTTTCTGACATTCTACTACAGAGGGGCAGACCTGCCCCTAGTGGTTCACTGTTTCTAACAATTTTATTGTAGAGGGGTGGACCTGCCCTATTGTTTCCACTTTTTTTGACATTTTTACTGTAGAGGGGCGAACCTGCCCTAGTGGTTCATTGTTTCTGACAATTTTACTATATAGGGGTAGACCTACCCTAGTGGTTCACTATTTCTGACAATTTTACTGTAGAGGGGCGAACCTACCCTGTTGTTTCCACTTTTTTTGATAATTTTACAGCAGATGTGTAGACCTGCCTCGCTATTTCTACTTTTTCTGATAATTTTACTCCAGAGGGGTAGACCTGCCCTAGTGGTTCACTATTTCTAATAATTTTACTGTAGAGGGGCGGACCTGCCTCGTTGTTTCCACTTTTTCTGACATTTTTACTATAGAAGGGTGGACTTGCCTTGGTGGTTCACTATTTTTGACACTTTTACTATAGAGGGGCAGACCTACCCTATTGTTTCCACTATTTTGACTGCATAGGGGCAGATTTTCCCTAAACAACACATTTTTGGAAGGCAAAAATAGGCTTTTTAGCTTTTTTTTTGCCTCAATTATTAGTTGTTTTGAAGTTCTAACCCCCTAACCTTGTTTTTTTGTGGGTGTAGTTGGATTTCTTGCTAATACTTTGTAGAATATTGTTGTAACTCACAAAGAATAGAGGATAAAACAACTAACATTTGTTTGCAAGGCCATCCATATATTCAAATTTTAAATCATTTCCTTGTTATTTTCATTTAGACACATAGTTTAATTAAGGGGAAGTAATATTTACTGCTTGGTGTGCCTATTTTTGTGTTACCCAAAGGGGGCACTAGTTTTTTTCGCTTTCCCCTTGCACTTCATGTGATATGGGGGAGTAGTTGAGAACGATTAGTGCCTTCTTTTTTTTAGAGAGACCTGCTTGGAGATTTCATCACCCCAAGGGATGATCCCAACCACACGTATCTACGGGGTATAGAAAGGGGAGAGAGTCAAAGTTGTACCCCAATCCAGTCATGTCGTGTCTAGCGGAGCGTCAAAGCTAGGGTGATACCTAGATAGATGTGAAGAGTTGGTATGAGCCCTTCAGTATCTCGCTGGGGTTCCCGACTCACACTTGTGATGGGCTGGTGTTCGCGGTCTAGGTCTCACGTACCGAGAGTATATTGAGGACTCACTAGAAACCTTATGCATCTTAGATTAAGACCTTTTGGCCATACCTTTAACACTAATCATAGGACTGTGCTTGTCTAAAGTGTCTTTTTATGAGAAACCAGTAAATTTTTGATAAGTCAACCTCATTATTGTCATTTCAAAGTCTTTTCCATAATTTTTTTCATCCAAACCAAGTCCCTATTTTCCATAGAAGGGCAGATACGCCCTCCTATTTCACTCTAGAGGGGTGGATTTTACCTGTTGTTCCCACTATTTTCACTGTAGAGGGGTGGATACGCCCTCCTAAACAAAAAAATTCACTTTGTTTGACCATTTTAAGCCTTCGTTCAACCGTTTAACTATTCCAAGCCTCCATTTGAGCATTTCAAACGCCCATTTTAACCATGTTAAGCCTTCGTTCAACCGTTTAACCATTCCAAGCACCCATTTGCTTGTTTTCACATTTCGAGCAATCATCCCCCTATTTCGAACATTTTTTCATCATATTGAGTGATCATCCCCTCAGTCAAGGAAATCATCCCCTTGTTTCAAGCACCTATTTATTTAAGCCAAACATATGTTTCTCCCTATCTTCACCAAAAGGCAAACTTACATACATTCTGTTTCAAGCCATCGTTTCCCCATTGCGAGTAAACTGTCATACATTCTAAATAACCTTTCATCCCCCTCAATCCTCTGTTTACTTGTTTTGAGTAATCTTTCATCCATTCCAAGCATACATCTCCTCATCCCAACATTTGTTCTTCCATTATGATCAATCATTTACTCATTTCCAGCTTTCATCTCTGCAACCTAAGAGTCATTTATCCATTCCAATCATTCGTTTACCAGTTTTGAGCACTTGTTCATCCACTCCAGTAATCTATTTCCCCAATCCAATTATCTAACACCCCATTCCAATCACTTGTCTCTTCATTCTAACAACCCGTTTACCTACTTGGAGAGTCCAAAACCAGTGGGGTGGACCTGCCCTATAGTGGGGTGGACCTGCCCTATAGTGGGGCGGACCTGCCCTCCAGAAGGGTGAACCTACCTCTAGTGGGGTAGACTTGCCCTCCAGTAGGGTGGACCTACCCTCTAGTGGGGTGGACCTACCCTCTAGAAGGGGAAAATCCACCCCTCTGTGCCCTGCAGAAGGGAAAATCTGCCCCTTTGTGAGGGCAAATCTGCCCCGGAAGGGCAAGTCCGACCCTCTGCACCAAAAAGTTGGTGCAAACAACAGATCTAGCCTCCAAATCCGATCAGCTGAATCAATCCCATCAACCGAATTTGAGTCCATTTCTATCATCAAATCATCCATCCCAATCATCTAGACTTCATTTTGAGGGTTTTGATTTCTATGTAGAAACTTCTGAAGGCCATAACTTTTGACTCAGATGTGGGTTTTTGTTGAACTTTTACAAGTGGTTGCATTATGATGTGGAATGTGAATTCCCATTTACTTTAAGTTGGTTAGACCCCATTTTAGCACATTTTTGAGACCTCAAAGTTTCATCTTGACCCTCAAAATCGCAATTCAGTGTTTTTTTCTAGTTCTTGAAAAATCATTTTCGTTAATAACTTGGAATGCATGTCTCAAATTTGGGATGTTAGTTCACAATTCATCCTATCTTAGTATTGATTATTTTTTGGAAAAAAACTGGACTCTCAAGGGTAATCCTATGATGTTTCTTAAAATGGAAAAATCTGACAATTTTTGAAAACTGTCAAATCTGGCAAAAATCTAATTGTCAACACCTTGCGTCCTCTAGTTATTACCCTTGAACTTGGTTTTGAATCAATCCTATAATATACTCTGATCCAATCCTAGTCTGAACCTTAATCCCATCATCCTAATCTGAGCTTTAATCTAACCCTAATCTAAGCTTTCATCTAGCCCAAATCTGAGCTTTAACATGATCCTACTTCGAGAAGCTGTTCACCCATTTCGACAACCATTTTTCTCATTTTGAGTGTTGTTCCCTTGTTTAAAGTACCCGTTTACCCAATCCAACCATCCTTCCATCCATTCTGAGTATCCATTTTCTCGTTCCAAGCAATCATTCCCTCTTTTTGACCAGTTGTTCACCCATTCCATGCAACTATTCACCCATTTCGACAACTGATTTTCTCATTATGAGTGTTGTTCCCTTGTTTGGGAGACCCGTTTACCCAAGAAAACCATCTGTTCATCCATTTTGAGTATCCATTTGCTTGTTCCAAGCAATCATTCCGTCTTTTCGTCCAGCTCTTCACCCATTCCGTGAAGCTGTTCACCCATTTTGACAACCGGTTTTCTCATTCTGAGTGTTGTTCCCTTGTTTGAGGGACTCGTTTACTTATCCCAACCATCCTTCCATCTATTCTAAGTATCCATTTACTGATTTTGAATAATGGTTCCCTCTTTTTGACCAGTTGTTCACCCATTTCGACAACTGGTTTTCTCATTCTAAATGTTGTTCCCTTGTCTGAGGGACCCGTTTACTCATTCCAACCATCCATCCATCTATTATGAGTATCCATTTACTCATTCCAAGAAATCATTCCCTCTTTTTGACCAGTTGTTCACCCATTCGATTATCTTCCTCTTGCTTTAGGTATCCATTCACCCATTCTGAGTATCTATCTACCTGTTTCAAGTGTCGTTCCCTCAACCCATCATCTAAATCTGAGCTTTAATCCAATATCCCAACTTGAGATTTATTCTACCTGCATCTTCCTCCAATCCATCCTATTTATCATTCCATCATCTAGTCCCCTCCATCTTCTCATTCCATATCCATTTTGTATCCATCATGAATCCTTATCCCCCTCTCGCACAACCAATAATAGTAGTCAAGGGAAAGCCTATTTACGCCACTGACGATAATGAAATTCTTGTCGATCATGAAGAGTGTTATATAGATCTCATTGATGCTATCATTGCTAGCAAGCTCTCTCTAATCGCCTCCCAAAATCCAACTACTCCTTCGAACTATCCCACCATGCCTTCATCTGCATCTACTAACAGTTTGTATGCTACCCTTGACAAGGGTTATCCAACATGCTCACCATTGACATACTCATCATATCCCCCCTCTCAACCTCTGTCCTATCCAACATCCACATCCTCTTATCCTCATCATCATCAACAATCCCAATATCTCTACTTTAATCACCCATCCCAATCTTCCCATACTAATCCAAGACTCACACATTCCTATCACAATCCCCCATCCCAATACTCTTCTTATCTTAATCCACCATCTCAATCCCCTTATCCTAATCCATCATCCCTATCCTTCTATGCCAACTCACCATACATGTCTTCCTATGGTGGTCCACCACCTCAATCTTCATTTTCTAATCCAACATCCACACCTTCCTATCACAATCCCCCATCCCAATACCCTTATATCAATTCCACATCTCCCCATTCTAATCCTTCATCCACATATTCCTACTATCACTCACCTTCCCAATCTAATCCAACACCAGCATCCTCCTATATCACTCCCCCTTTCACTGCATTATATCTTAATCCTCTATCTAAACATAACCCACCTAGTCCTCCAACCACTCCTAGTCCTCCATCTAGTCCCATCCACTCATCTTATCATAATCCTCCATCTCCTCCTAGTTCTACATAATCCTTATCCACCCATCCACTCATCTAATTATGCGATCCCAACCCTAATCTTCCATATCCTCCTAGTCCTCCACCCATCCACTCATCTAATCCTCCAATCCCTAACCCTAATATTCCATCTCCTCCTAGTTCTCCACCCATCCACTCATATAATCCTCCAATACCTAACCCTAATCTTCCATCTCCTCCTAGTCATCCATCCATTCCCATCCCCTCATCTAACCCTAATCCACTAATTCCTAATCCTAAACCTCCATCTCCTCCTAGTCCTCCATCCATTCCCATCCCCTTGTCTAATCCTAATCCACCAATCCCTAATCCTTGTCCTCCAACCATACCTAAACCTCCATCCATTCCCATCACCCCACCTAATCCTACATCCCTTCCAAATGTCATCCAAGGACTCATGACAAATAAGACATTCCCCACTCCACCTTTTGAAGTCGTGGAACCATACCATCCCAATCCGTCATCCATGATCACTAGTGATGAGACCCCTCTCCAGCCCACACCTATCATTGATGCTACCACCTCTAGCACCACTCAAACCGTTGAAACCATCACATCCTCTAAATCCATTGAGCCCCATCTCCTACTCTGAGATTTGTCGAGCCCATCAAAGATAACCAAATCCAATCCACTCCTCCTACACCTAGATCCTCCCAATCCATCACAGATCCACAAGTCCAATCCACTCTTCCCACTCCTAGTGATGACACACAAGTGACATCCATTCCTTCCACTCCTAGTATCACCAATATACCTTCCCTTGAAATTCATGAATCCTCCATCCTCCCATCTCCCCCACCTAAGGAGTCCCTGTAACAATCCCCCATTATCATGCCTCCCACACACAATGAGTCATGCCAAGGTATTGATCCAAAGAATACAAGCATATCCCCTCCTCCAAATCCATATCCTACCATCGCATCCACCCCATCTCATGATTCCTTTCTTCACTCGAATCTTGATCCTACCATCCCATCTACTCCATCTCAAGATCACACTAGCTCTCCCACTCCATCCCATGATCCCCTTTGCACTCAAGATTGAATCACTCCCTCTCATGAGCCCTTATCACCCACTACCATAAATCTAGATCCCGCCATACCATCTCATCCCTCTCCTGATCCCTTATCACTCATTCCTCCTGATCAGGATTCTACTATCCCCTCGTCTCCATCGCACGATCCTCCATCGCTGCCTAGCCTTATCACCACAACACCAATTTTTTTATCACCTTGGTAGCATTACATGTGTCCATGGTGGTCTTCTTGTGGAATAAAAACAAAGTATAGGCACCACCTTTCCTCCTCCATCTCCTAACGGACTAACATCATGCCTCCAACAGAATAAATATCCTACCTTAGGACAAATGCTCACACACATGAACTATCAAGGAAAAGGTTTAGGCCTTCATGCGCAAGGTATTTTAGAGCCCATCCAAGTGAAAGAACATCTAGGTACACAAGGTCTTAGATATAACTCCCAAAAATAACAATCCAAAAATGTTGGTACAACCTCCATCTGTCTTAAGCAAACCTCTTCCAAAGGAATGAAAAGCACTTCCCATCACTCTACCAAAGCCTTTGTCGATATCCCCCCTCCTCCATCATATTACCTCAAAACAACTGTCTATCTTCCTCCTTCATCATCTAATCCCATTTTGGGTCTGTATGTCCCTCCATCCACCATCGCTCATCCTCCCTCTACTGCATCTCTTTTGGGACCCTACATCGTAAATTCACCTCCTCCATCTCACCCTACACATCCTTTCATCCATCTCTCACCTATCCCTCTACATAAAAATCCAAGATTCATAAATCCTAATCAAGATCAACAAAGTCACCCTTCCATGCATGTTATCTTGCATCCTCCATCCACACATCCTCATCAAAATCCTATCTCTACCACTCCCTTCACGTCTTCTCCACATCATCCATCACCTCCTACCCATCTTATTGCTACTACAAGAACTTTGGATGCCAAAGAAAAAATGTATAAATCCAAACATCCACATGACTCTAAATCTTCTCATGTCCCCTTTAAAATACATGTTGAAGAAAATAAAAATCAAGTCCAAAATCCAAATCAATCCAAATGGCCACAAAGGCCCACCAAAGAAAAAATTAAAACCATGTGGATCCCAAAGAAAAAAGATTCCATACCTTCAAATGAAAAATCCATAACCACATCCAAAGTTCCTAGTCCACCACAAAATCATTCACCTCCTCCATCTCCTAAATCTATTTTGGGCCTCTACATCCCAAAATTCACTATCCCAACTCCTCCATTATTGCCACACTCTCCATCCATTCATCTACCTATCTTTTTGCATCCACCATCACATGTTCCAATATTGGTCTTGAACATAGTCCCCCATCACACATCCAATCCATCATTCCATCCATACACTTTCCAACACCCCATCCACTATCCCCCCTATCTCCCCCATCCAATCCCTTTGATTCATCCTCTTCCATAATCCATTTATCCTAATAAGGTTGTACCAACATCCAATGGACACTTTACACATGGGCTCTTATTGCCTCATATGAAACTTGATGCTTGGGTCCCTCATCCATCTACTTTATCATATGTCTTCTGAGTCCATATCCTTCTCCATCTCCATCCGTATTTCTATTTGAAAATTCTAGACAGTTAGAAAAATCCAAAAAAGAGAAAAAGAGAAAAAGAGAAAAAATAAAGCAGAAAAAAAGAAAATAGTAAAGAGAAAATCATTCGTCCAATGGTGAAAACTTGGCAAACAAGTTCCTTGGATAAGTACTATGATGAAAACCTGGAAAATAGACATCATACGTAAATCCCCCATCTAGTCTCCTTCCATGATTGGGGGCAACATCCACTTACGAATTCCTTTCCTCAATCTCCTACATCTGCCTATCTTCCACATCCTATCCATCCTATCCCATTTTTCCCAATCCCTCCATCTTCCTTATGATCTTGATAAAGATAGGGGAAAACCTATATACATGCTTTGGAAATCTCTTGGCATATATTCCCCTCATCCATACACTATCATATTCCTTATCCACCTCTCTCTATCTTCCATTGTCCATGCATCCTATCCACCTTTATCTATCTTCCATTGCCCATCTCACTCCCTTATCCACCCATCCTATTCTCCCACTTACCTCATCATGCATGAGACATCTAGAGTGGGGGAATCTCCTTATTTTTGATAGAGTCCTTGGAGACATCATCCATCCATCCCTCTAGGTAATCCTCTCCATCTCCCCATCCTACCCATCCTTACCTTCCTATCCATTTATCCATCCAATAATCCCTGCCATCTACCAAATCCTTATCTTCCCATCCATTTATCCATCCAATAATCCATTCCATCCTTCCAATTCATTATCCCTTTATCCACATATCCTAGCATCTTTTTATCTCCCCATCTTTATCCATCCATCCATTTACTTATATTTTCCTCCTATCTCATAATCTCTTGTTATTGGTATCTAGCTATAGGCTACCCTCATGCAATCCAATGCCCTACTACCTCCCTCTCATCATTCCTATCTATTTCCCACATATTTCTCATATCTTCATCGCTCATCTATCCATTGTCTCACCTTCCTAATTCATATTCTGATGATCTGAATAACTATCCCATCCCCAAGCTTCACATTATCCACATGGCCTATCCTAGCTCACCATATTGGCTCCATCATTTTATCCATTTATCATGGTCATCTCATCATCCCTATCTATTGTCTCTCATTGTTCTTGTGTCAAACTACATTGCCCCTGTGCTTTCACATAGGCAAGGTCGATCATTTGATCTTCCCCTAGGGCTCTGTCTTTTGTCTATTTTGTCATCTTTCATCATTTGTTTTTGGCCTTGTTTTTGAACTACGTTGCCCTTGTGTTTTCATGTAAGCAAGGTCAATCATTTGATCTGCCCCCAGGGCTCTATCTTTTGTTTGTCTTTTCATCTTTAGTCATTTGTCTTTGGCCTTGTGGTTGAACTACATTGCCCCTATGCTTTCATGTAGGCAAGGTCAATCATTTCATCTGCCCTCAAGGCTCTGTATTTTATCTGTCTTGTCATAGTTTTTCATCTATCTTTGGCCTTGTGTCTGAACTACGTTGCCCATGTTCTTTCACATAGGCAAGGTCAATCATTTGATCTACCCCCGAGGCTCTATCCTTTGTCTTTCTTGTCATCTTCCATCATTTTTCTTTGGGCTTGTGTCAAACTACATTGCCCTTGTGCTTTCACATAGGCAAGTTTGATCTTTCATCAACCCCCAAGCCCCTAGGTCTTTAAGGTGTATCAGTCTTCTTGTCTTGTCTTGTTGTCTCATCGTCTTGTCGTGTCATCAAGTATGTCCTTATCCTAGCTAGTGCTTTGCAAACAAAGGTCTTTAGTCTCCTGAGATCCAATCAGTTTCGTATATCCTACATTATGTCGATCAACCAATTTATCCTCCATCTTTGGTCTCAACAGGATGTATCCTTCCTAACAGATCTCATCAATCCCATCCACCCTTTTAATCCTATGGCAAAGGATGTTTGAAATTTGATTGTGATATTTTGATTCTTTTGATCTTTTGTTTATCATTTGAGCTACCTATCATCACTTGTCAAGGCCGTGATGAAATCTAATATTATGGTGTGTTTTGACTAGTTAACATAGGGGCATATCTTAATTTTTATTTTGTTTGTTGTCTTCTTGGTTTTCCCATGTAGTAACCACCAAGACCCTTGCGGTCTTGCATTACACTGGGACATCCTTTTGTGCTTGTGGTTGTCCCAATACCTAGCCTAATCAAAGTCATCATGACTTTGGGGTGTTGGGATAGCCTTCTTGTTTTTTGTGTTTGTGTATGCATTATACACTAATCTGCCTTGGTTCCACATACCATGGTATTTGGTGTTTTCTGTTATAGAAAAAATCAGTGCTCCAAAAATGGAAAATTGTATCCTCCACTGCATTGCATTTTTACCTCCATCATCATTCATTTTAACCATCTCACATCTCCATCCAATCCTAACCCATTCAATCTAGCACAAATCATCTAATCATATCCTTGGTCTTGTCCCCAACCTTATTACAAGCCTCAATCCAATCATCCTCATCCTCATCCTTATCATCAGGATGTATCCTTCCCTATCCTTTGGTGTTGGTTCGGGATGTATCCTTCCCTCATCAACAACCCTTTCGTTAGGATGTATTATTCCCTATCCTTGTGTTGTTTTGGGATGTATCCTTCCCTCATCAACAACACTTTCATCATCATCAGGATGTATCCTTCCCTATCCTTTTGTGTTGTCTTGGGACATATCATTCCCTTAACGATAACACTCCATCCATCATTAACCCATTTTGGCTTGTAGCTAGACTATGGCAACATCACCTCTTGTCCTAAAATCCATTTGTGCTTCTCATCATCTCATACCACTTGTCATCCTCCCTTATCCATCACTTTGCATCATCTTCCTCATCTCCCCTTTCATTGTCTCATCCATTTTGAGAGCACACATGTGTTCTCTTGAACCCGCATGTCCTCTTGAGGGGGCATCCTCAATCCCTAATCTTCATCTTTACCCCCATCATCTTTCTTCCTAGTCACTACTTTGAATAACTGTGGCATCTTTCCCAATCTAATCATCTTCTTATGGGTTCTACATTTTAATATTCTTTGAAATGATGATACTTCATAACACCACCTCAAAGAGGGAAAAAATGTAGACACCTAAATTTGGACACTTCATTTGTCCAAATTTACCCCTTTTTGTCTAAATATCCCCTTATCCGCATTAATTAAGTAATATCACTATTATTTAATTAATAACTCTAAAGTTCTTCTCATCCCTAAGGTATCTAGTTAAATAAGTAAATACCTTACCCCTTTAATTCCCCTCTCATCAGATGATTTAAATAAATATGATATTTATTTAATTCTTCACATGTCACATCCTTTTCTTAATCTTAATCAACCTCTTAATTTCTTCATTAGAGATGTGTACATGCCTAATCCTTAATTAGGATGTGTCACATCCCCCAGCTTTTGCAAGTTGGCTTCTAATCCTTATTAACCACTAATTATCTTCTAATTACTGATTAGTTAAGCCTAATCAATACCTTGGTCAACTCTCCCCATCCCCCAAGGAATTTCTAATTCCTTTTTATTCATCCAAGGCTCCTCTCTTCCTCATGTGAGTATTTAATTCACTTTTATTCCTCCAAGGAATCTTCTCTTCCCCATGCAAAATTCTAGAACCTTTGACTTTTCACATCACATGTGCCAAAGTCTTTTAGAATCTTTGACTTGTCACATCACTCACATGTGGCAAGTTCCCACCATTTTGGGAACCTTGTCTTATCCACTAGATTCTTCCAATCATGTGAATTTTTAATTCTTTTATTCACCCAAGATTCTCCTCTTCCCTATGTGATCATTGAGAGGTCACATCATCCCTTTCTCAAGGTACTTATCATTCCCCCACATCATGTACCTTTCTTCCACCTCACTCCCACATCATCTTATCCCAAGCCATCTCACATTCCACATGTCAAGATGTGAGGGCTTGTGAGTTCTCAACTCACCTTAGCCCTCCATCTTGACCTTGTTAGCTTAATCTCAACTGTTGAATTCTCTAGAGAATTCAAATCCCTCTATAAATACCCCCTCCTTCCTCTCATTTTGAAGATTAGACTTTTTCTACCAAACTCTTGCCATTTTTACATTTGCAACACTTAGCCATTCGCAAGCATTCTCCATCAATCAATCAAGCCATTTATGCATCAATACTTGAATTTTATCATATTGTTCATCTTGCATCTAGTCACCTCCATAGCCATCCAAGGAGCACACAAATTTTCAAAGATCAAGGGCCAACCAAGGAATTTGCAGCACAAGGGTATAACTATTTACAATCTTTGTTTTATTTATCTTTATTTGCATAGTCATTCCTTAGGCTAATCTTGAGGTGTATTTCTTGTGTTCTTCCTTTAGTGCATTATTAGTTAGTCTTGCATCTTAGAACAAGAAAAACATTTTAGGAGATCACAACTTCCTCATTAGGTTGGTCCAGTCAGAATCATCAAAAGATTAGTTTTTCCCTAGTGGATCTATTTTTATTTTTTAGGAGCTTTAAGGCCATTAATGGAGGCCAATCAACTGCCAGGTGTTAGATTCAAAGTCTTAGGCACTACTCAGATCAAGAAACTACAAAACATGATCGAGAGACAAAGAATAGAGAATCGAAGTTGAAAAATCATGAGAATTACAAATTTTGGCGAACTCTAGAAAGTCCAGGTGCCCCTGCCTAGTCTAGGTGCCTAGGGTTCTATGCCTTTGAAAAAATTTCATCTTCATCAGTCAAGGCAATGAAAAACGTGAGGAATGAAGGAAAAAGTTGAAATTTGCAAAATAAAAACTAACACTGATAGGCATGGGTGCCCAAGGAGGAGATAGGCGCCTAGTTTTTCAATAGGTCAAATGATGGAATTAGGGTTTTCTTGTCCCATAAAATGTTGCTCATAATCCTCCCAGCTCCATAATGGATCCATCAGCACAGTCATCAAATCAATATATCAGTCATAATTGAAAATCAAACGAAGAAATCTTGGCAAAGAAGTAGAATGCAAATCATGAAATTATCAAAAAATATTCTAAGTCTAGAAATTTTGGGCACCTTAGGAAGAGATAGGCCCCTAGGGTTTTGGAGGTTCAAATCCAACAATTATGGTTTTCCAAATCAGTCAATCTCTTCAAAATTTTGCGAGCTTCATAGTGGATATAAGTCTTCTCATCGGACTCATCGGCTGCCAACAAATTCAGAACGAGTGGAGGACACAACATGAGATTTCAAGTTTGAAGGTTGAAAAAGAGCCAAAAATGGCTAAGCCTGGAGATCTTGGGTGCCCTAGGAGGAGATAGGCACCCAATATTTTTGGGTCATCAAATGGATGAATTTGCAATAGCACCCTCCATAATGTTTTCTTCAGTTTTGAAGCAACTCTCCAACACAATCATTAGCAAGCACATCAAAGTTGGCAGTCACTAGATGTCATAGACAGGTTGGAGGGGTAAACATGAGTAAGATTAAAAAAGTCAAAAGAAGGTTGAAAACACAGTGAAAATAATCTATGGAAATCATGGGTACCCCAGCTAGCCAAGCATGCCCAAGGATTTGAAGCCCTAAATCAACTTTTCAAGAGATGCAACCCCCAGAAGACCCTCCTCATAATTCGTCAAGCTATCCAACAAATCTAACAACTAGTCGATTAGATCAATCTCGCTCCTAGAATCATGAATTCATCAGAATATCAAAAAACAAGCAAGAAATTGAAGAATGTGAAAAAATGGCTAACACTGGTAATGTTGTGTGCCCCAGGTAGCTAGGGGCGCCCATGATTTTGGAGGTCAAGATGAAGTTTTTAGCCAAAGTTGCCTCCAGAACAATCTCGCCAAATTCGATCAAGTTCCACAATGGATCATTCAACCAACCTATAGGATCAATCCGGAAGCCAGAAATCAAAGCCAGACTAGGGTCAAAATCAAGCTAAATTTAGAAAAATTCAGAAAATGGCTAAGTCCTCCAAGGGTGGGCGTCCAAACTTTCATGCCTTAGAGAAAAAAATTAAATTTTCAAAATTTCAAATAAAATGAAAAACACAAAAGAAAGTAGCCACATGCATGCACCTAAGTTAGGGTTTCATAACTCTAAATTTAGGAATGAAAGTAGTTTTCAACCTAAAAACTTATTTAAGACAACCTTGCACATTCATTCTTATAATTTTTTGCAGGTGACTTTAAGGCAAGAGAGGAGAAACCAAAATTTTTTCCTATTTTCATATTTGAAGGCTAAAACTTGAAGATTTTTTAGAGTTCTTTATATTTTTAGAATCAACTCACGAAGAGGCTCTTTTTTTCATGCTTTTTCCTTCCAGTGCATCAATTTTCAGGAGGAGGCTATCTTTTTCAATTTTCAACAATCTAGGTTAGCTCAATTCTTGAATTTGAACAATTTTGGAGAATTTTTCAAATTTTAGCAACCTAATTTTTCCATGCATGTCCAAGAAAACTTCAAAAATTTCAACATCTGATCATCTGGCTCCTCTTCAAACGTGATTTTGCACAAAACCCGACTCTTAGATTTTTTTTTGTAAAAAAATTTCAAAACTTAAGGACTACTGCTTTTTCAAACAACCATTAAAATTTTCAAAAAAGATCAATCTAGGTCCTCTTGCAACGAGATTGTCTACAAAACCCATATCTCAGATTTTTTTTGAAAATTCTGCCCGTTTGAAGAAGAAAAATCAGCAAGCTAAATTTAGGGTTTGTGCAAAACTTTTCCAAACATAATCAAGATTACAACCAATCTTCAAGTTTTTCAGCATGGAGCACTCTCCCATCGAATTCATGACCAAATGAGTGTTGTATCATGATTTCACCAAAATTGCTAAAACTAACTTACATCATATCAAACCAGTGTTCAATTTGTGTGCTTTGGAAGACTCATAAAATGTTGCAATTAGATATCTTAGTCATTTTTGGTTGATTGTAGCTTCAAGCCAGACAATGTTGAGAAGTGCTTTAAGCAAAAGGACAAGTATTAGAAAAGAGTTGTATAATTTCCATTATAAAGGCTATGAAAGATATTTTGAATCAATATTTATAAAAGGTCAACACTCCAAATGCAGAGCTACTGAAATTAGAAATATTTGATAAAGAAGTTGAAGGTGTCAAATATTTCCTAAGTTCAATTGCAGAAGGAAAAGAGATCCTAGAAAAGCATTTTTATAGATAGTATTGATGCTCTTGATAGAGATATTGTTTCCTGCTTTTGGTAGATGTGGTTAAGATTTAAAGCAAAAACTTTCTCTCAACTTTCTTTCATCTTTCTTTCTATTCTTGTCTCAATTCTTATCCATTCTTTGAAGAAGAAAGAATCAAGATGTAATAGTTGGCACTTTCCTTATTTTTAGGTTTTCATAGGTTGTTAGATGCTTATCTTGTTTTAGTTCTAGAAATAAAGCTTGCATGTTGGCAAGTCTTGGTTGTGAAAGTAAGGATATTTTAGGGTTCCCTACTCCTTTTCTTGTGTATAAATAAGGGAAGCCTTGCCCATTTTTCTTTAATCGTGCTTGTGATAACAAAACGTTGAGCCTACAAGTGCCTTCTAATTGGTATTCAGTATTGTTCACTTAGTGTAAGAGCAAACTTGCAAGTCTCTTCTAGCTGTAAGTTATTGTTTAGTCCATATGTTACTTGTGTCAATGTGTTCTGGTTGATCACAAAACTGTAAGCCTATTTTGATATAATCCTACTATCCCAGAAGTGTAATCTTTGTTATTTGAGATTTGAGAAAATAAAGTTTTGTGTCTGCTTTGTTTCCCTACTATAATGTCTTAGATTTTTGTTTTACATGTTATGCTTGCATGATCTCTATTTCAACTTGCATTGAAAGTATAGTAGGTGTGTGTTGGAAGAAATTTTATTTAAGTATTTGTGTCAAAGAATCATTCCTTGTTCATTTCTAATTCCCAAGCTCTGTGTTTACTTGAGTAGTTAGAAACGTCATTAGAGTAGGCTTAGTCATAGTTGAAGCTCTAAAAGAGAAAATCTCAGCTGCAACGCTTGAGTTTTATAACCTTGTGCTCTTAGCTGAACAAAAAGATTGGAAAATTAGTTTAGTTTACTTACTTTAAGCAACATCATCAAAGAGGTAGCTTCCCCTCCTAATTCGAAGAGCAGTTTATCTATGCATAGTTGTTCATTTCTAATTCACATACCAGAGGTGTGAATTGAAACACCAACAATGATGTACTAAAACTATTGGGGAGGCTCTTGATTCAAAGGAAGATAAATTTTGAAAAGCCATAAATGAAGAAATGGATCCCTTTGACAAAACAATAAAATTAGATTTGGTAAAGTTGTTTGCTATAAGAAGGTACATTGGTTGCAAGTGAGTGTTCAAGAAAAAGTTCAATGTTGAAGATGAAGTGGAGAAATACAAAGCTTGCTTGGTAGTTAAGTGATATTCCCAAGTAGAAGGGATTGACTCTAGTGATTTTTTCTTGCTAATTGCTAACTATGGAATGCTAGCCCTTGGGTTATAACGTACCCATAACTAACATTTTCTTTGGCACTTTAGTGCCTATCCATCCCAAAATAAGACTTTGAAGTAATTGATGTAACTTCTATAAATGAATTTCCATTATTGTTGTTACTTTTGATATTGGGGTAGTGTTGTACCCAAAATAAAAAATTTGCTTCATTAAGGTATTTTGGAAAAAATGGTCAAAATCTTGTAAAATTGTTATCAAAAGTTAAAAAAAGGTCAAAATGTCTAAAAATAACAATTTTCTATTTTTAGAAATTTATGAACAACAAATAGATCATAGGGTTTTTCTGGGTTTATTGTCAAGAGGATGCTCACAAAATTTTGAAAATTTTGAAATTAGGGTTTTAGACCCCTATTTTTAGGAAAACCCTAAAAATATGATCTTTCCAAAAATTACTCAAAATGATTTTGATTGGTTAATCTTTTGTCACGATCACATTGGTTGAATCAAAATCGTCAAAAAAATAGTTTTCCTTTGGTGGGTCTATTTCGCTTTTTCAGAAGAAAAGTTAGGACCTCAGAGGCCATTAATGGAGGATGGTCATATACTAGGTGTCAAAATATAAGCCTCAAATGTTGCACAGAATAATCCACAACAAAAGATTCTTGAAAAGTGGTGAATGGAGGAGGGGGTCTCAAAAAGTTGAAAATTGCAAAAAATAAACTATCTGGAATGCCAGATGTTTCGCAGATCACACACGCACAATGGTGAATGTAGTCAATGCATCAACAACAAGGACTGATGCAGTCAACAAACACATGAAAGGCTGGTGTTGGTATTGCACGCGAACAACGACCATGGTCGATAAACGGTGAACGCAGTAGACATATGGTGATCATGGTCAATGTAGTCGATGACATGGTGAATGTGAAGCTCGAGAAGGATGAAAACCATAAAAAATGGTTGTCTAGAGCACAAAAGCACCCCTATTGGCTAGGGTTGCCCAAGGTTTTAGGCAGTTAGAAGTGATTCAAAGGTTTGCAACTGCAAATAGGTTCTTTCTAGATTTGAGCAGGCTTTCCAATGAATCTATCAACCAATTCAAGGGATCCATCAAATGCTTGGAATTGTAGATCAAGAAAAAGTTTCTCATCAAAGGAGCAAATTGCAAATCATGAGAAAAGTGCCCCTGTAGGCCAGGGGCGCCTAGAAATTGAAACATTCAAAACTAGTTTTTTGAGGTTAGTCACCTCTTGGAGATTTATCCCATATTCAACCCAACTCTGCAATGAATCTGTTTGCCAACTCAGAGGACATGTCAAACGCCAGTGGTTGTTGATCGAACAAATACATAAAATGAAGGATAAAATAAAAATCATAAGAGAGAAAGCACTCTTGCTGGCTAGGGGCGCCCAACATTTCAAGTTACCAAAAGTAGAAATTAGGGTTTGCAACCTCCAAGACTTTCTCTCCAGAATTCTTTTAGCTTCACAGTGAGTTATCGGGATCAGTCAAATGTTTGGAATCTCATATTTAATAGGGATCTTGCATCAGAGGGAGAAATTGCAAAATCAAAAAATAAACTAACTCTGGTGAAGAAAAGCACCCCTGTTGGCCAAGGGTGCTCAAATTTTTGGATCATCAAATCAAATTTTCAAGGTTCATGACCTCCAAGAGGTCCTTCTCAGATTTGGTCAGGCTTTGTAACAAGTTTTGTAGACACATAAAAATATCCTAGACTTTCTAATACCATCTTCTAATGTCATAAGTCTTCTATTGATTAAATAATTTTAATTATTTAATTAATTCATTGTCATCTTTTATTTCCTCTTTGATTAATTAAATAAATTTTATTTATTTAATTGCGTCTCTAATATCCTTGTCTTTTATAATTAAATAAATTATATGTATTTAATTATTTATCATCTTGCCACTATAATTAAATAGTTATTTTAATTATTTTGTTATTCATTTATCCTCTTCTTCCACAATTAAATAAATTTTATTTATTTATTTAATTGCTTATTAATTTGTCATCTTCTTTCATTTTGAATTCAATTATTATTTAAATAAAAAATCAGCTTGTCACATGTCCCACTTTTGAATTAAATTAATTTTTAATTCAAAAGGCCAATTCAGCCTATAAATCAAATAATTTTAATTTATTATTTGATTTTCCATCGATCTTTCTATTATCAACTTTCCTTCTAATTTTAAATAAAATCATTTATTTAAAATTACCACTTTCTAATTTCCCACCAAGTAAATAATTTCAAATCATTATTTACAACTTTCCTTCTAATTTTAAATAAAATCATTTATTTAAAATTACCCACTTTCTAATTTCCCACCAAGTAAATAATTTAAAATCATTATTTACAACTTTCTTTCTAATTTTAAATAAAATCATTTATTTAAAATTACCCACTTTCTAATTTCCCACCAAGTAAATAATTTAAAATCATTATTTACAACTTTCTTTCTAATTTTAAATAAAAATCATTTATTTAAAATTGTCCACTTTCTAATTTACCTCCAAGTAAATAATTTAAATTAATTCTTTACTCTCACATGACCCCACCACTTTCGAATTAAATTATTTTTTAATTCAAAAAGACAACTCAATCTCTAAAATCAAATAATTTTAAATCATTATTTGATTCTTCAAATTTGATTTTTCTAAAAACAAATTTCAATCCTTCATTTCAAATTTTACCTTAATGCTGCCCTAACCCTAATTGTTAATTGTCACATTTAATTTTAACCATTGATCTTAGGGAATCTTCCATCTTTTAATCTTGTCCCTCCATTTGAATTTGATATTTCTATAAAATGACAATTTCAACCTCATTTTGTAACTTTTTCACTTCTTGATTTCAGGCTAACATTGTCATTTTGCAGGTTTTTCTATTGCATGTAGAATTTAGCTTCTCTTGCATTATCATAAGAATCATTCAATATTTACTGGGACATGTCATAAGCACATTTGCTCACAAAAATTGAAGGGCAAACCACATATTTGCAACAAATGGAGAAGGGCTATGGAGGTGAATCATGGAGGTTTTGGGGTGCTTTGGTAACATTGTTCCTTGTTTTGTTTTGTTTTCTCCTTTGTGCTTCATAGTTATACTAGGGTTTTATTTCTCATTTGGATTTAATAGTAGCCTTGGAAATATACCTCAGTTACATTGGTGAACCCGACATTTTATCAAGTTCTACAGAATTTTCAGATTTGCTCTTTTTCTTTTTAGTAGATTAGAGGTTTTGGGTTACTAATATTTTGTTTGCAGCATGTCGCATGGAGTCTAACTCTCGTTTGTTTGTATTTTTAATATTTTCACAATATTAATCAAACAAATAATTCATTGCAAACTACAACTTGCATTTACATTTCATAAGGATAAAATGAACATGCATGCACATTCATGGGCTTAAAATGAACAAAACTTTGCATTACAACTCATATGGGCTTAAAATGAACTTGCATATTCATGACATGGGGTTTAAAATGAACATTGTTTATTTGTATTTTTAACCTTTTCACAATATTAATCAAACAAACAATTCATTACAAACTACAACTTGCATTTACATTTCATAAGAATAAAGTGAACATGGGTGCTGCCACAATAGTGGTTTACGCTTTCTCGGAGATCCTGATTTTTGCTGAAATCACATATTTTTAGAAAACATAATGATTTAAGCCTTGAAAAGTTTCATTTAAAGGATTCCAATTGAACAGAGTTTGATCAAACCACCTTAGACCAAGCCCTCTTGGATAGAACCCCACTAGTTTTAAACCATACCTATAACGGAGTCTCATTTAAACCTATCAAAATGTTGACAAAAAATCACTTTGATTTACCTTTTGGGGGATCAAATGAGTTCATTTAAACTTTATTTTTTGTAATTATGTAGTCCTTATTATAAGCTTCCAAAAAAGTATAATTTTAATTAAATTAAATTTGATTATTATATTTATTTTTTATTTCTTGTGAATGTAGGTTTTTCACCAAAAAGCAAGCTCTTTGTTCTGCACATGTGGAAAAATAGTAGATTATCAAAATAAAATTTTGAAAAATATGTTGAAGTTGGGTATTGATGTCCTTGATCCATTAAAAATAAATAAAAATCGATACATACAAAAAAAGTTATGGTGTATATAATCTGCCTATGTCTGAATTGTAATTGGTTTGACTTCGAAACTTGATTAAGGAAAAAAAAATTAATAAAATACTATGAAACGAAATGAACTGGTCAGATATCGTAGTTAAAAATATAAATTCAAAAAAAATAGAATTTTATCCTTCATACAAAAAATTTATGTTGTATATGGTGAGCATCACTTCTTAAAAATGTTGTTTACTGATAAAAACTAGTTTTCGAAGGAGATGAAAAAAAAGTGCAATCTAATTCCAAAATTTTTGAAAAAAATATATTTAGAATCTATAGAAAAAACTTCACAAATCACTAGTTTGCATCATCTTCAAATTCCGCATGGTTTAGCTGCTATAGGAGCCCGAAAGTGAAGATTTAGTTAAACAAATTAGTTCAATGTCCAGTTTGCCCAAAAATTGTAAACTAGTATTGTGGGATCACCCACATGCATGCACATTCATGGGCTTAAAATGAACACAAATTTGCATTACAACTCATATGGGATTAAAATGAACTTGCATATTCATGACATGTGGTTTAAAATGGACATTGTTGGTCTCACATTGGCCTAATGTTTAAAAAGAACAAAGTGTTTGAGGTGTTTGTCTCACTTTACAATTTTGATAACTAAAATGAACAAGTGTCTCAACATTGTGTAACCCGATTAAATAATAGAAGTATCATCTCCCCTTGTGTACTTGTGTGATCTTGGGTGCAAGAGAAACTGTTATTGACTCTAGAAATTGGGTCTTCCTTAGTGGGAAAAAGTACTCACCCAAGGTGACTCAAACCAATAATGAAGATTTTTAGCCAAGCTACTCCCGACCGGTATACAAATGTGAATCCTAATGGAAAACTTAGGATTATGAGTGTGGATGTGTCACACAAACAAGTGAATTCCTCGAAACCTTTTTGAGTGTAACCTCTTCAAGCTGGAATTCCTCCTTATCGAAGCTAATCTTGCCTCATGTGTGCCCACTCAAACGGGTGTCTGAACTAAAAAATTTTGTGTAGAAGCCAAAAACCCTATCTATTCTTTGGTGCAACAACGATCGTTGTCAAGGAATCCACATTCTCATAGTTCTTAGTAGAGGTGAAAAGCTTGTCATGGGAGATTCATGAGAGCTTGAAGCTTGGTTGATCCGAGAAGTGAGTGTCATGTTGGGGGAGCTAGCATGGACAAGCTTCTAAGTCACCCCCTAAGAATAAGTGTGGTTGGAGTAAAACCTACATGGAATCTAGAGAATATAGTCCTTGCCAACCATAGGATTGTGTTTGTCTTCTATGTGCTTGTTTTTACAAATTTCAAAGACAATGTGTTTTCCGAGTGATTTTTTAGAACCAATGAACAAATAAACACTTTTGACGGATCTGGAACACCTTCAAATAGAAACAATCCAAACATTTTCCAAAATTGTAAAACAAAACCAGATTTTTTCACTTTGCATCACATTTTCTACTTGAAATGACACAATTTATTTTCATTTGGGAAAATTCACTATCACTATCCAAACCTAAAGCCAAACATTGTCAAATTGCTGTCAAACATCTTTTTCCAGTGGCCTCTATTGAAGACTAAAAAAGGAATTTCTCAAATCATTCATCCTTGCATTTTTAGTTTTCATTTAGCTTACCATAGATCTACCATTACAAATATTTAGTTGCATCCTTCGGATCCACCATCATTTTTCAACATAAACCAACTTTTAAGTCCTCATTGTTGTTGCAAACTTTGGAATAGGAAAACTTGTCATACTTTGTCAAATCTTTCCCTTCAAAAGTAGGTTGTCATTGGACTAAATCAAAATAAATCCTTTAGTCTTTGTACCTTTGTGAGACATTTCCAAATCATAAGTCTAGTGTGGAAACCTCACTTTGTCACCTTGTCATTTCATTTGGTCATACAAACAGTCCTTTGATAATCAAAACTAAGACATCAACCGAACTTTGAATGTTTAGTAAACCTTTCCTAAGTATACCAAAATTGATGACACCTTAGAGTCTCCTTATACCTTGCAATTGCATTGTCATACCTTAAAACACTTTAGTCTTCCACCATTCATTTTTAGTCTTCATTGTCACTTTGCATTTGACATTCCCTTTACACAACATTGCATTCCTTATTCCAAGAAAAAACCAAAAACATAGTCTTAGTATCATTCCATCCACCATCATGTCTTCAATTCACCTTGATATGCTTGCTAGTCAAGTTGAATACCAGTTACTCCATAAGGGTCAATACCAACAAGTCATGGACTTCAAAAGATAATTCATCCAGTACCAATGTCCTTCCTATCAACAATCCATAAATCCTAGTCATTCAGCCATTTATCCTCACTATCAAGAGTCATTTAACAAATCCCACCATTAGTCCACAACAAACGTCCACCTATTGTCCTTATCCTAACCTTGACAAGGGAAATAAACCATCCACTGGTCCTTTCCAAGTCTCCACATCCTATCCTAGTCCTTCATCCACCAACACTTTCCAAGCCTCCACATCCTACTCTAGTCCATTATTTATCAATCCGGTCCAAGTATCCATGTCCAATCCAAGTCAATCATCCATTAAAACCTTACAAGCATCCATGTCTTATCCTAGTCCTCAATCCATTAATCCCTTCCAAGTCTCCACATATTATCCTATTCTTTCATCCACTAATCCTTTCCAAGCTACTTCGTCCAAACACACATCTAGCCATGAAAATTCTATCCTTGTCCAAAGTCACATTCCATCGTCTAACTCTAAGGACATATGTCAAGATGAAAACCCAAAGCATGAAACCATAACTCCCCCTTCATGTAAAAATCAAATTTGTCCATCCCATGACCCCATCCTTAAGTCCATTCAAGAATTCCTCCTAGACAATCATGACATGCAAAATACACCCATCCTTGGTCAAAATTCCATTTACAACCATGTGATCCAAGATGAATCTATCCTTGGTCAAGATCCTATTTCCAATCATGTCATCCAAGACAACCCCATATTTGACCAAGACACTATCCTTGATCAAGAAGTCCAAAACAATCCACTCCTCAACCTTTATGCCATTCAAGACCAAACACTTGACGACCCTATTCAAGCTTTGACTACTGAAACTTCCAAAAATGAGACACTTGCCTCCACGGGACACAGATGACTTACCTCTAGAACAAGAATCTACTATTCTAGATGTTGGAAGCTGAATTAATCTGAGAGAGAGGGTGAATCAGACTAATGTGAAAATTTGACTTTTGTAACTTGAAATGCAAATGTAAAAGATGACTTTGAAAATAACTAAGTGAAACTTTTGATTGCAAAGAGAACTTTTAACATCACTGAACTTTTAAATGGAATGATTATTTTGAGTGACTTTACAAACCATTTTCAAAGCATAATATAAATTGTTCATATAAAATTGATTAAACAATTCTCTGTATAATGCTTTAGATTCACAAGATTCTATGCATTTTATGACAGACTGAACATTATTTTATAACATGTTGAACAACATTCATTCATGATAGATTTAACTTTATACTTTGAACCCTTTTAGAATGAAACATTAAACATGTATCAGAGCATTGCATGAAATTATTTTAACATATGACAAAATGAAAACTTAAACAGTTAAGCACATGAACTAAAACACAATTGCACAAATTTCAACACATGGACACATTATTTTCTTGAGTGTAAAAACCCTCATGGGGTATAAAAAACCACTCATAAAATTTTCGTTTTATTCATTCAAAGAGCACCAAATTTGTAACAATGGTGGAGCACCAAATCAACACTGAAAATACTAAAGCACCAAATTCAATAGGAGCTCCAACTCCCAATTTTTACAAACTTAGGAACACCCATTCCAAGAAGCACCAACTTCTTTTAATGCACTACAATTATAGCATCCTATCAGAACCCTAGAAGTGTAGATTTTGGAACTCTAGAATTTCAATAGAAGACTATGTATATTCTCATTAAACACACTGAAGAATGTTGTGCATCAACATCTTCCTTTAAAAAGTATATGATATTCAATGATTTTCAATATAAAACAATATCTTGTCACTGTAAGAATAAAGCAAGATCTCTCACAACATTTCTTTTCTCCATCTCACCGAGAAATACCAAAAACCCTTCTTAAATAGAAGCAAGATAATTTATGTTTGAATAACTAAAAAACAACTCAGGTTAGGGTTTAGAAACTCTAAATAGAAAAATAGTTACCCGAGAGAAGAACCATTAGAAACCCTAATTGTTAACCAAACTCCCCAAACCGATTCCTTAACAAAATCATTATCAACACATTATTCACAAAACTAATCATCATTTTCTTTTTCTCAACCAACTAATTCAAAGCTTGAAAACTCAAAGCATAAACTAAAAGTATATAGAGGTTTTGCTCTTACTTGCTTACGGTGGGAGAAAATGAAAATACCATAAAATACTGTTTAAGACCATCATAACTGCCCAACTGAAAGTCCAGTCCAACTACTACAATGACATCTCATACTAGCTCATAGCTAGCATACCAACCTCAAGGCCAAAATAGCTAAGTGTTGAGCCTTTCTTACTTTCCTCAAGCACATAGAAACCACGAAATTCTTTTGCCCTAAACTTTCTTTTTCTCCAAGTCTTTCAAAGACTTTATAAGAAAACATAATCATTTGAAATCCAAAGTTACATAATGGTTAAAAGCATTTTGAAATCCATCAAGAGATAACTATCGGTGAACACTATGATAGGAATTGCTAGAATACCAAAAAAATAATGACCAAACCTACCACCAAATTTAGCACATGAAACTTGATGCTAAGCTTATCAACACTGCCAAATGAACCAATACCAAAACTTTTAATAATTGTCATATGACTTTATAAAGTCAATTCGATAGGATGAGTTCATCGAACTTAGAATTCAAAATAACAATAATACTGTTCAAGGAAACCCGGTAGGATTTACAAACCAAACATTAATTTCCTTTGATTCTTAACCTTATGATGTCGACTCTACCTTGTTAATTATGTCTCTTTTAACATATAATGTTAATAAAGCATTAATATAAGTCCAAACCACTATGCCATGAAATATATACAAATTGTGCATAATCAACACATTTAATCACATTAAAAATGTGATAATCAAGAAAAAACATGAAATCCTTAAGCATCTAAATGTTTTTCCTCCTAGGAATATAATAACTCATAGACATTTGGAAAAAACAAAATTTTGTCACCTGATCAAACTGAAACCAAAGATGATATGATCAAATATCCTTTTGATCAGATATCCTACTAAAGATTATCCTGAATATCCTATACAATTCCTTATCAACACTGTCAGTCCACCATAATCATAAACATTGAAAGAATATAATGTAGAGTAGATCAAACAACAGAACCATCATGGATATCCCGAAAGTGAAGTAATCTGAAAATGAGCATATCAATTCATCCCAACAATGAGCATCTCTGAAACCAAATCTGCACATGAATCCAACATGATCAGTACCACAAAACAAAACTAAAAGTAAACCATCGAAAGCACTATCCACAAAATGCCAAATATGCTAAGATGGATTACAACAATAACCAAATGAACCAAGTACCATAATTCCATTACCAAACCAAGTGTCAATTAATTAGTTTTGACATCAAGGACAAATATGCCACAAAGAGAAAGTCAACAAACTCCCCCTTTGTCCTTGATGGCAAAAACTGAGCCATCTAAACCAAAACTAATCAGTTTTGACATCAAGGAAAAATATGCCACAAAGAGAAAGTCAACACTAGACATATTTGCAAATGATCAAGCTATAAATGAATTCAGTGGGCTCTATGAAAATGACCATGAAGACGGTTTCGACGTCGACTTGGAAGCACCAACAAAATCTTCTGAATCCGATATGTCATAAAATTAGACTGTAAATGTTAATCAAGTCTCTAGCCAACATGTCAATGAAGCTACACCATCTTATCAACTAGGTTCATCTATCTTTGTCAAAGCAGGCTTTCTTGTAGATGTGAAAATTCTGAGTAAGGTTTTCCAACTAAATAACAATGGGTTAGCATCTTGCTTCCAAAATGACAAGTACCCCATCGTAATTAGAATATGTCAGAACATGCATTATCAAGGAAAAGGACTAGGCCTACATAGGCAAGGAATTCTAGAACCCGTACAACTTCAAGAAAATTATAGACATCAAGGTCTTGGCTATTCCTCGGTCAAAATATCTAATGATGATAGTGGCACCTCCTCGATATTGGGAGCAACTTTATCTGATACAAACATCAAAATTGGGGTCATGATTAGTCCTTGTCATAAGGTTTTTTCCAACACTCCTTCCATCCACACCATACGTCGTCATTCCAACATGAATAAACCTTTCATTAGGAACCAACAAAAAGAAAACTATTACAAATTCAAAGTTCAAAATCAAATGTCAAAGGCCATTGGATCAATCAAAAATCCAAGTGGACAAATGAAGTTAAAATGGATCCCAAAGAAAAATGGATCTAATCAAGAAAAGAATGAATCAAATCCAAAAGTCAATCAAACTATGGAGCCTCAAGAAAAGAGGACTCCCACATATAATAAATTTCCACCTCCTTCAAAATGGTCATCAAGCAAGGCATCCAAAATTGTTGGTTCCAAACACCATCCCAATCAAAATTCCAAATCTCATCATCCAACATCCCAAGTTTGGAAAATAAAAAGTGATTCATCCAAACATCCAAACAAACCTTCCACATCTACCATCATCCATCATAATCCTACATCTCGTCTAAAGTCTAAAAATACCATACAAAAAATTCTTCACATCTTGGCAGCAACTCTTTATCATAAGGACTCTCATGGCACTCTATCACGATGTGTGTATTATGATAAAGCCAACTCTAGTATCAACAAAGATCACAATTACATGAATCAGTTGTATGCAAGCGCTATGATCATGACAAGGCAACTACTTCATAAAGGTCATTATTGGCATGTCATTGCACCAGTCTCTACATCAGCACCATAAATGGATTCAACACTATCAATGATCATCTAAAGCATCAAGGCCATCCAAAAAATACAAAAATACAAAAAAAATTGAAAAATAAAAAAAATTGTCACCTTGATGAAAACCTGGAAAACAGACATCATGGTGACACCAAAAAAATCAAAAGTAAAAAAAAAAATAGTAAAGAGAAAAATTTCATCCAATAGTGAAAACCATTCTTATGGCACTTTAGATAAGTACCATGATGAAAACTTGGAAAATAGGCATCATGTGTAAAATAAATTATCTATGTGGACCTTTACACTTGGGGGCAATTTGTCTCATCTCCCATACCCTTCGCATGCAATTTTTTTATGAAATTTCCATCTATCCATCTAAGACCTATCATTCCCATCCATTTTCACACCTACTTTGATCTTGATAAGGACTAAGGTACAAACATAAATCGTGCTTTGGGAAAAAAATTGACATGTGTATCCTTTGACCATTCCCTATTCATGAATATCATTATCCCTTTCCGGCATTTTCCTTGGAGACCATATGATAATTCTTCTAGCCAATAATCCTTATCTTTCACCAAAGCCATCCATCTTCCTTTTATATCTATCATCTATCTTGGTTTACCTTATCAATGGTCTAAAGATCCTCCATCATTGCATCTAGTCCTAACGAAGTCATTCCAAATGCAATGAGCCTAATCCTAACAATCTTGCTATGCAACCTAGCGCATCATCCAAAATAGTCCTTGGCTTTGTTCCTAGCCCTATTGAAAACCTTGATCCTTTAGTCACATAATAGTCCTTACATTGTTTTGGGATGTGTCCTTCCCACGTCAAACGATGTCAGCATCATCATCATCACCTGCCAATTGGTATTCAGCTTGACTAGAGGCAAAATCATGGTTATCTTGGGATTCTTGTGCATTCGTGCTTGCTTGCTTGTAGGCATCACTCACATGAATTTGTCACAATCCTCATAAAACATCAAAAAGCCATAAAAATCATAAAAAGTTTTGAAAAAATCCTAAAAAATCATAAAAGTCCTAAAAAAACATAAAAATTGTAAAACTGAATAAAGACCAAAAAATAAAAAAATGTCCTAAAAAAAGACCTAAAAACCAAAAAATGTCCTAAAGAAAACACAAAACATTCAAAAAATGTCAAAAATCTCAAAATAGAGTCAAAGTTTGTCGCATCATTTGTGTCAGTCATGTCAGTCAGTCTTTTTCATAGTCGAACTACATTGTCTCTGCACATTTGCTACATAGGCAAGGCACATCTTAAATGGGCCCCCGAGACATTAGGTTCGTCACTTTAGGTTGGAAAAATAAAATCATGACTCAACCTTTTGTCCTTTAGACAAATTCATTGGTCATGTCAAACTACGAGTTCTCTAAGTGCATGATGTAGGTAAGAACATCAATTGATGAGCCCCCAAGGCCGCACTAGGTCAATCCATTAGGGTTCATGACATTACACTTTCACACACATCAAATATCTTCAAGTCAAGAAAATTGTAAGAATCTCTTCAATCAAAATTTTCATCAAATTGGCATGTCAACACTGGCATATAGTCAATTCAGTCATCTAGTCAAACTCTATCAACCTGTCAAAACTCTTCGTTATTCTTTGGATGTATCCTTTTGAAGAATAGCTCTTGTCATTATCATTTGGGCATTTTGAGAGTTTCTCTTGACATTTGAGAATCAAACCTCTGGACATCGACATCATTTAGGATGTGTCCTTCCTGAATTTGACATTCCCTAACATTCAGCAACCTTGACCTCGTCAAACTTGGCATCTAGACATTAAAACATTTTACCTTTGAACATTGGCAAAACACTCAGCAAACACTTGGAAAACATTATTTGTCTTTTGATTTTCATCATGCTATTAGTTCCTTACATCAAAGGAGCAACGACATATCATGATGATTGTATTTGTCTTTTATGATCATCCTACTACTAGTTCCTTGAGGATGTCCTGATATTAGGATTTAGAGGGGAAACGATGTAGTATGATGATCATCTTATCTTTTATGGTTGTCATGTGGCTAGTTCCTCAAGGATGTCCTGACATTCATATTTAGAGGAACGGTGACATTTCATGACTAGTCTTGTTTGTTTGTGGTTGGTTATTGTTGATGCTAAAAAATTGGCAAGGTAACAACCCTTTATGGGAAACTCAGTTAAAGGGGGGACCTATTTTGCTAAACTGAGTGACCTCTAGGCTTTTTAAAGAAGTAGACTCTTCTATAATTTGGGGGGTTGAAAAAGGGGTAGAAGGAAATGAATATAAAGTAAAATCTAATCTAAGATGATGAGTCAAGAAGTAGATATGGGCATGATAAACCTATCTGTTAGACATGATTTAAGGGTCGTTCAAAAATCTACTATGTCTTAGAACAACAAAGATCAAAATGGAAATCTGAACAACTTATTCAATAACATAAAATAACTTCCACATATCTACTGAAAAGAAGATTCAAAGACATGGTCTTAATCAAATAGCTTATATTGAAATTATAGAATTCTAAGAATAAATTAATCAATACAATAAAGACATAATATACAGATTTATCAAATAGCCAAGAAATAGAAAGACCAAACAATGGTACAGTCTGCTAATCTTATACAATAAGGTAAAATAGTACAAGAGGCTTGGTCTTTCCACAAATTTCTCTGTAAATTCAGAAAATTTCTACAAAAGAAGAAGTAGTATTTATAATAAAAATCCCATTGCTTGGATGAGCTAGTAATAGAAAAGATCCCCTGATAATGAGCAATGATGCATATAACAATGATTCCCTCAGTCGTTGCAATGAAAAAAGATTCGAGCCAATGAACACAGTCACCCTAGTTCCAGATGCATCCCTTGTGAATGATGGAAGTGGACCTAGTATAATAGAGTGTCAACATGTGTCAGTCACTCATGATGATAGTTAGAACATGTGGCAACAATGGTGAGGTTATTGCTTACCTATTACTCTTGTGTGATGAAGCCTTTTGAAGATGAAAGCTTGTTTGGTGAAGACACGTGGAGGTCTTCCTTACAAACAGTGCATCAAGTGGGGGTCACCAAGGGATGTGTGCAGACTAATGCTACATGGCATGCGGTCGAGGACCGATAGGGAAGTGATAGGAAGAAGCGCCGAAGAGTGTGTACTATCAACACATGGAAGCATGGCGGGGGTCATTGGAAGAGCGAAGGAAAGGATACTTGCAAAGAGCACTCGTCTGACAAGTGGCAGTTGTTTGATGAAGCCTTTGCAAAAGGAGCCCAATGATGTTTTCAATAGATGGACACGAGCCGATACTTAGCAAAATAAAATAACCCAAAGGGAGCTAGGGGAAATTTATATTCACAACTTTTGGCGACTACCGGGGGCGTTTCGCCTGCGAAACATGGAACCCAAAATTTTTGGTTCATAGACCATAGTCCTTTTCATGGGTGACACGATCAGAGCTTGGAGAGAGTGGTCTATAGAGCTAGCCACTCAGCCTCAGATGGACTTGATATGTCATGCAGATTCTCTTGCGCTCCATGCAGATCGATCATTTCTTTGTAAGGAAGTGTCATCGATATACTGGCCTAGGACTCGAGTTGAAAAAGTAGTCACGCTATCAGATGGGTGACGCTTTCAATATCCTCTACAATAAGGGGCTGATTGAAGCTCTAAAACTTAGATGCATCTTGTTGCTTCTCTTCAATCTTCACCGCAATATTCTCCATCGTGGCCACATATTCATCTTCAAGAAATGGGGATGGTAAGCCTATCTGAGCTAGGTGGGAGAACCTTTCCTACATGCTATTCATGTTTCAGTCTAATTTGGTGGTGCACTCGCTCGCATGAAGGATGGTTGCATGGTAGTAGATGAACCTGTTAGTTGTTTTAGCAACGGCCTTTCAGTCTTCAATCCCTACACTCATCAAGACTTCATCTAGGACCATATATGGCCTGTCCAACAACCTCCTGGCTTCAGGAACTCTCTTTGCAATGGATTGAGGGAACTGCTTGATCACTCCATGAACCTCCCTACCTAAACTTGTCACCTCCACCATGAATTTTTTGGCATATGGCTTCTAGTGTTTTCATTAATGGAAACCTAAGTCATTGATTCGGTACGCACTTTAGTATTTTTTCATACCGGGAGTCGGATTGAAGAATAGGGTATCCGACTGAAGTTGATTTTGTCAATCAATTTACATTATTAGTTTATCAGTTCATGTTGTGCATCTCAGGGAAGGTCATTGGGTATCTGGAATACCTTATTCTTGAGTTTTGTGCTATCACATCAATTAGTGTATGATTTTGGAGATCCGATCGATTGGTTTTATGTTTAATAGTGCTAGAAAGTCGACTTAGTAAATGTAGCATATTGCGGATGTTTGAGGTGAAATTGTTTGAAGTATTTTTAGGTTTATGGATTTTGTTTTAGGTCATCACTATGTTGTGGCCATTTTTGGATGGTACGCATTAAGAATCATTTGTGATTTGAGCCGACAGTTGAAAAATAGTATATGTTTTCTTAAAGTTGACATGAAGATGACATTATCCTTTGATGCAGATATATAAGATCGATTGTTTATATAATTTTGGTATTGAAGTATGATAGATTCAAAGTTTATTGTGTGATGTGAAATTTAGAAGGGCAGTTGTGTGATTTCATCTACACATATAAGATTTATGATGCGAGTTGCAGCAGAGCAGAGCAAAAGGGAAGAATTTGATAGAAGGTCAAGAAACTGACTGGCGAGCTTAACCAGAACTGTAATATGGCATTAGTAGATGCTATTCCTTTAGTTCAATTCCTCAGGTGGATTTAATCTGAATTTTTTTTAAGGTAGTGATCCTTCCTATTTTGAGCAATGAGCTCTAGGTAGTGTTCCTGAATGCAAGTGCATTCCCATTTTGTAAAACTTATATTTGAGTACTCAAATTATGGATTGACCTCCACCATGGTTTTTCCCCTAATAGGGTTTCCACGTAAAAATTCTTGTGTTATGGTGTTGTGGATGATTGCTTTATTTTCTTGCATCTTTCCTTCAGTTCAATACTATAAGTGGTTTAAAGATTAGATTAATAAAGTGAAAACTTATAGAACACTGATTCAACCCCCCTCTCAATGTTCCCAAATTCCAACAATTGGTATCAGAGCTTAGTTCCTCAGAAGAATTTTGACAACTTGAGGTGGATCTTGGAATGTAATGGATTTGGTAGTCTTCAACAATAGCTTTTGGTGACACTTGATGATCTTGATCAGTCTAAAGAAAAAGTTTGGGAATTGAAAGGAAATCCTAGGGATGTTGAGAAATTCATTCAGCGATTGAAGGATCAAATTTTTAAATCCAGGGAAAAGAGGAAGGATATTTGTGACCAGATTAAGCAAAAAGAGAGTGAAAACATGGATGATGTTCACCTAAATCAACCCTTGAAGGAAATAATTGAAGAATGTGAAAATCTTGCTAGAGACAATGCTACCCTAAAGCATGAAATGGAATCTATGGTGATGAAGTTGACTAAAGAAATTGAAGAAAGAAAGAAGAATGAAGAGAATCATGCTCAGGCTTTAAAAGAAAGATCTGATAAATGCAAAATAATTAATAGAGAATTCATTCAATTAGAAAATGACCTGCAACAATCCAAAAACAATGAAGAAGAGCTTGAAAAATAGATTGTCATTCTCAGGGATGAACTTGCTACTACAAATGAATAGAAGGAGAAGTTCAAGATTAGCTCAGTTAAGCTTGATGAGCTGACTCAAGGTCAAAAGAGTGGAAATGAAAAGCGAGGTCTTGGGTATGAGAAAGGAGAAAGTTCTAGATCTAGACAGAAGAATTTCATGCAAGGTAATCCGATGAACAAAGCAAAAAGGCATCCGATAAGACAGCCTAATGCTCAAAATTTTAATGGATATTGCTTTGCTTGCAATAAATTTGGTCATATGGCTTCTCAATGTAGAAGAAAAATTAAATCAAGTGATTCATCATTCTCTAGCCAGTGTTTCAGTAGAAGGAATGTTAAATGTTATACCTATGGAAGATTTGGGTGGATTTCTAATCAATGCAGATCAAGAAGAAATCAATGGAATGATTGGTTTGGGTGAGGAAATTTTGTGTGTCATAACTTTAACAAATACGGTCACATTGCAAAATTCTGTAGAAATAGAAATATGGATAGAAGAGGTCCAGTATACAAAGGCAAAAATGCACAAAAAGATGATAAAGGAAAAGGGAAAGTGACCATGGATGAAATAAGAGATCAAATGAAGAATAAATGGGTAATGAAGAACGAGTCTGATGCAGGAGATGGTTTTGTATCGGAACTTGCTTTCGATAATTCCTACAGAAATTGATTTTAGGCCATTGGCCTAGGGGGATTTTTTCAAGAAAATCCTTTTTCTCCTGTCCGTAGTTGGTACTAGAATGTGAAAGACAGTCAAAATTTTTTATTAATGATCTATAGATGCATTGGAAATCACTCACAAGGAAATTCAAGGTATGTAGAAGAATTTTTCTCTCACTAGTTGAGAAAATAGGGTATCTGAAACACCTAGGGAAAAATAATTTATTACAACATAAAGGTTAAATGTGTGAGCTATAAAAACAAAGTTGAAACCCTCATTTGCCACTTCATATCAAAGAAAAGAAGGAGAACCTTTTGCAACAGAATTTTGAAGGCGTGAAAACAATTCAACAGTGAAACCCTAATTCATCAGGTACTTCGGTTATATTGAGAAATTTTCATTTAATTTGGTGCAAGGTTGAAGAACAAAACATGAGTATGGAAGGAAAAATGGAGCAAAACAAAGGAATGATCAACCTAGATGAGTATAACTGTGAAAATATTAGAGCCATAAGGAACCTGCTATCACCCAATGAGTTGAAATGGATGAAAGAAGCTGAACACAAAATTTTAGATATTTGGAGTGAATTTCCCCATTTCGAGAAAGCAAAAATTGTTAAGTTCATTCTAGATAGATTGAATAATGATACTCTAATTATGGATAAACCCTACCATATCTCGAAAGAAGTGATTGGAACTTTAATAGGATTATGCAAAGTTGGGGATGTACCGACGAAGAAGTCAATTCAAAATAAAGAAGTCAAAACCCTAACTGGAGTTATTGGAGATCAAAGGGAATTAATAATCTTGATAATTAGAGATGCAATAACAAGGTACATTGCACATGGAATATCCTACAAAATCTTTTTCAGAAACATAGAAGGTGCAACTTTGGTAGGTGTTGTTTACATTTCACACAAAATGATAATGGAAGGTCAGGATTTTGATCTTTATGGATTACTGAAGGATCAATTGTTGGAGAATGCACAATTTTTAAAAGATGACAGGTTACCCTTTTAGGTTTGGTACTTTAGTTATATGTCTTATAATGTACTTTTTGAATTTCCTACCAATGAAAAACAATAAAATATGGAAAGAGAGTGAATCGGTATGAAAAAAAAATTAAATATACTCTAACAATTTGGCAAACTATGATCAAGTATATAAAAGTTTATTTAAGGGTTTGCTAAGAAAATTTGGCTTAGTTGGTATTTCCCTTCTGGTAAGGGCACTTGAAGTTGGTTCCTCCTCTGGTGAGATGGAAAAGAAGAGAGGAACAAAAGAAATTGTGGTATCTACTCCTCTGATATGCAAGACTCCAAGATTTGAAGGGAAAGGAAAAGAACATGTGGTTGTAGATATTCTAGATGAGGAATATGATAAGGAAACTGAGGTCACCCAGGGAAAAGAACTAGAATCAGTTGAACCAAAACAAGAAAATGCAATGTCAGAAGGAAGTGAAGAAGAAGGTGACTTAACCCAAGAAAAACTATTGCAACTTATTCATGAGGAAGATGGAATGCAGAAAATTGCAAACCTATGGTCTATCAGACCTTCATATGAGCAGGACATGATTTTAAACATACTAAGTGCTCATCTTGTGCACAACCATATTAGACTAGAGAGTCTATATAGAATACACTACTAGAAGAGATGATTGAATGTGACAAGGAAATCATGAACTTTGAGTCTCAAAACAAGGAAGAAGAGGAAGTAATTGTACATATGAAGAAGCAGTACAGATTGTCATTTACCAAGCTAAAAGGTGCATGAATCAGCTAAGGCAATGCATAAGATTAGCCAACAACATTTACAACTAATGTATTCATTGGCCTCATGCAATCGACAAGTACAAATAAAATTTGGAATAAATTGAATATGAACTGAATTATTGGGAAAAAATTTAACATGTTCCAAGATCAAGACGGTGCAATCAACAAAAGGATTCAAGAATTACAAACAGAGCATACAAATGTGAAAAATACCAGAAATAAGATTGTTGAGACATTTTGGAAAGTAAAGGACATAACAAAATACAAATTGAAATAGTTGATTGAGATATTGAGGAAAGGAGAGAAACTAGAAGAAGCCATCACCATTCTGGAATCTCTCATCAAGACTATCAATTGGACATCTAAAAATAACAACATGATCATAATCACCAAGATTGCATTAGAAGCATGGAAGAAGTTTCTTTCGGAGATGAGAGAAAAGTACAAAATGATATTTTGACTCAAGTAGCAGATGGATGTCATCAAATTTTGAACCAGTTTTGAATAAGTAAGTTTTTGGAAAAATATTTTTTAGCTTTGTCATTGATGTCAAAGGGGGAGAGAGAGTAGTGAAAAATGCCTTATCAAATTTAGGGGGAGTAGAATTGTGTCAGTTATAACTTTTTGAAGTCTTGAAGTACTGCAGTATGTTGGTTCCAACACTTAGTCATTTTTCACTAAATGTTGTCATCAATGCCAAAGGGGGAGATTGTTTGCATATGGCTTCTAGTGTTGTCATTGATGGAAACCTAAGTCATTGATTTGGTACACACTTCAGTATTTGTTCATACCGGTAGTTAGAGTGAAGAACAGGGTATCTAACTGAAGATGAGTCTATCGATCAATTTGCATTATCAGTTTATCAGTTCATGTTGTGCATTTCAAGGAAGGTCATTGGGTATCTGGAATACCTTATTCTTGAGTTTTATGCTATCAAATCAATTGGTGTATGATTTTGGAGATCTGATTGATTGATTTTCTATTTAACAGTGCTAGAAAGTTGACTTAGTAAATGTAGTGTATTGCAGATGTTAGAGGTGAAATTGTTTGAAGTATTTTTGGGTTTATTGATTTTGTTTTAGGTCATCACTATGCTATGGCTGATTTTGGATGGTGTGCATTAAGAATCATTTGTGTTTTGAGAGGACGGTTGGAAAATACTATATGTTTTGTTAAAGTTGACATGAAGATGACATTATCCTTTGATGCAGATATATAAGATCGATTGTTTATATCATTTTGGTATCGAAGTATGATAGATGCAAAGTGTGTTGTTTTGTGATGAAAAATTCAGAAGGGCAGTTGTGTGATTTCATCTGTGCTTATAAGATTTGTGATGCAAGTTGCAACAAAGTAGAGCAAAAGGGCATAATCTGACAGAAGGTCAAGAAACCGACTGACGAGCTTAATCAAAACTGTAATTTGTCATTAGTAGATGCTATTCCTTCAGTTAAATTCCTTAGATGGATTTAATTTGAACATTTTGTAAGGCAGTGAGCCTTCCTATTTTGAGTTGTGAGCTCCAGGCAGTGTGCCTAAAATGCAAGTGCATTCCCATTTTGTAAAACTTATATTTGAGTACTCAAATTATGGATTGACCTCCACCATGGTTTTTCCCCTAACAGGGTTTCCATGTGAAAATCCTTGTGTTATGGTGTTGTGGATGATTTATTTATTTTATTGCATCTTTCCTTTAGTTCAATATTGTAATTGGTTTAAAGATCAGATTAATAAACTGAAAAGTTGTAGAACATGGATTCACCCTCCCTCTCAATGTTCCCAGATTCCAACAAAATTGGAGTGTCGATTTGAGAGTCGGGAAGAAGGCCTTAACTCATTCCTAGTATGAAACATATAGCCATTGGGCTACCTGCAAAAGGTCTGACTGAACAGTAGGAGGTTGGGAAGAGCTCTTTAAAAGGCTAATTTTTGCATTCCTCAGCTCCATATTATGCACTAGCTCTGTAGCCTTTTGGTTCGCAATGGTGAGTTGTTCCTGTAGGATTTTTGAGTCTGTGATCCAACTTTCTTCTGCCCATTCTTTGTTTGTTGCTTCCCTTTCAAGGGAAGATTTCATTTCCTAGACCTCATCTTCTAGTTGGGCCCAACATACATTGAATTATGCATCCTTCCACTGCATCTATTGCTCTAGTTGAGCGTGTTGGTTGTGGAACTCTTCATCTTTTCATTGCACTTCTTTCTCCAACCATTCCAACTAGTCCATATATCCCTAGTTCTTTTGTTGCAGTTCAGTGACCAAGTTGGGATTGAAAGGTAGGAAATTTGCAAGTTCCTCTTAGAGCTTAGCTTGCTTTGTCTCCGCTTGTTGAGACAAGTGCTTAAATTAAGCATCCCTCACCTTTTACTTTGCTAGCAGGACATTGGCCCTCTCTTTGATGTTTTTTAGCTCTTCTTCCCTCTTCTTCAATTGGTGATCGGACTTGAGAAAGTCGGTGGTCACCACTCGCTACGTTTCTTCCATGAGCTCAACTTTGTCCTGAGGCCAAGCTATGCTTAGATTGAGCCCCATGGCGTACATATTGTAATCATCATGTTGCATCTCTCCTTGAGGTTTGTCGATAGTTAGGTACATAGTCACAAAGTGTAGCGATTGTTGAGCCTCATTGAAGATAGTCTGCACCTTTGGCCCAGCTGGCCTTTTAGGATCTTTGGTTTTTTTCTTATGGACTTTGATTTCCCATGCTTGCTTAGGTTTATCTTCTTTTGACAAGAATTTTTTCGGTGACCTGATGAGTCCACCTATGAAAGGTGCATCGAGACGAAGGGCAAAAGGAAATGAGAGGGTAGTGGTCTTAGATGATTTCTTCCTTGGAATACTAATTGTTTGAGGAGAGAAAGGAGGGATATTCCAATACCCAGCCTATGAACCAGTAGGAAGACTTGAGGGGAGTAGCATCATGGAAGACTCCATTTGTTGGGTAGATTGGATTGGGGCTGACATGGCAGCAACAAGAGAGGTATCACCAACGATAACAGAGGCAAAAGGTGAGGCATTGGAAAACATAGAAAGAGCCAAGGCGAAAGGTGTAAGGGTCTATAGTGGGGTAAACACAAATGGGGTCGCATGAGAGAACTGTGTGAAACCCCCTATGACCATGGAAGAAAAGGCAGAAAAGGAAGGGCCAACACTTGAAATGAGAGGCGTCGCAAACACAA
The DNA here is from genome assembly GCA_007115665.2 of Sequoiadendron giganteum. NCBI lineage: Eukaryota > Viridiplantae > Streptophyta > Pinopsida > Cupressales > Cupressaceae > Sequoiadendron > Sequoiadendron giganteum. The sequence goes on along the minus strand of CM021100.1, from coordinate 57,668,628 downwards.
CAAGAGTAACTAAGGACTACAAAACAAGAGAAGAGGAAGTGAAAGATACCTATAGTGCAGATGACTGTGATCCTTGGCTTGTCTCGGGCTCTTGGCTCACCCTAAGCTCCTACAAACACTCTCCCGAAGATGCTTTGATGTGTTTCCACTTAATGGGTGGTGAATCTTCCACCACTACAGTCTCTGATTATTGCGGTTGGGTTTTTTTGGTCCTCCTTGTGGTCTAGGTGTGAGTCAGAGAAGACCTTGCACATGATATGTTTACCCACATGTTTGAAGAAACCTTTCCAAGTTTCTTCAATGTCTTCCCTTTCTGTTGTGGCAAGGCCGTTTGAACTTATGTTTCTGGTTCCACTCCTTCCCCTGATTGTGCTTCGGCCTCCTCTGAACCAGAGTCTTCTTCTTGGCTATAGTCAGAATCTAGAAGCTCATCATTCCACAATTTTTAAAACTTGTCATCCATCTCTAAGCTATCATAAGAGGCCTCAATACGCTGGGTCTCCTAGCAATAAATACAAAAATCTTGAATCTTCTCTTCTTTATAGTTGTAATTCTTGGCCAAATTTTTGTGAAGAATAACCCCAATCTACTTTGTTTTATTGCATTTACCCATCCGGTAGTCGAACACGAGCTAGGGAGGCCAACCGCCTTTGGTTGGGATATGAGCAAGGTCCACCATTAGGTCATCCACATCCTTCATTGGATTTCGACGCTTCTCCCATTAAGGCTGAGGGTTGTGTGTTACCTTGACATACTCATTTGGTAAGTCATTGTCGGGGTTGTAATTCCATTTATCACAAATCCACACCAGCCCTAGATGAGCCAACTTTGCGTCTAGCAAGTCATGATTCCTCCTCTTGGCCATGATCACAGTCTTAAAGCTCATCGAGCAGCTGAAAAATCCTCTCTTCTTCGATTTTCTGCTACAAAAGGTGAAGTCAATAATCAATCCCTATCGGAATACTTCTAGCACTAGTATCCGATCTGTGACACATGCCAGTAGTTGGAAAGGTTCCCCAATGAAGCTGCACAATCGGATGAATGTGAAGTCCTTTCACAAAAACCAATCACATTTCAAAGTGAAATTCTACATGAACTCAGTTTGGTATGAGTTAAGCTACAAGACACCGCTATCCTCCCTCAAATCTTGCAAAATCAAAGTTAAGAAATAATTCCAAAATGCATAATAATCATATGTTGCAGAGAGGAGAGGATTCCATGTGGAAGCCAGCTTTTTCCTTTTGTTTTCATCAAATATGGATAGCCCCACATGCCTTTGGAAGAAGTCAGGGTTCTGATGCAAAAACATGTGGATGAGGAAGGAATGAAACCTAAACCTCTGTTGTAGTTGGTACTCCACTATCTGGCTCAACATCTCTCCTATGAGGAATTCTACAAATTCATACCAGAAAAGAGAATGTTGCCTATGCAACTGAAACCCCAAGCCTAGTTGAAACTCCTAAACCTCATTGTCAGTTTCTAGGCCGCAAACAAATACCATCATTCAGAATGTGTCTTTCATGTCATCATTGAAGTTTTTATGTGTTTTCGGGATCTGCATTGGCTTTTACTGAACTTATTTAGACCTCTGGGCTTCTAAGTTATAAAAGTTCAGAGAAAAATATCTAGTTCTCCATATGGTCTCTTCCTTTGCTAAGGTAAATGACTCCATCTTATCCACCATGGAGCTTCATTATGGGATGCACAACATGTCCCACATGGCCGATTTGTAGATATTCACTCTTAGCTCTTGACCCTCAATGGTGTTGGTAGCCGGGTTGAAATTTTTTATGGCCTTGTCGACCAATTTCGGGCAGTAGTGCATGAACGAGACCATATATTGTAGAAGCCCACTAAACCAACACTTCTGCACCAAGGAATCCAGGTCACTATTTTTCTTCATCCTTTCACAAGCAACCTCCCTTAAAGTTTTAGGGTTCTTCGCTAGGATGGGATCATGAATATTATCCCATTCTCCTTTAATTCGGCTCTGGTCTCTATGGGTACTTTTCTTTTCTGCAACCCTCGTATTTGCCCATGTTGGCTTGTCTAGTATACTAGGTGAAGCATAAGAGACATTCTCAAAGATATAGGCGGGCGGTGTTGTACACATGGCTTCAAATAAACTTTTCATTCTCTCCTCTTGCATTTCTTCTTGGGAACTTTGGGTTGCCTCCATTTTTACAAGCTTCTGCTCAGAAAATGCACTGGTGTGGTATGAATAGAACCTAAAGTATAATGAAAGGCCCTGAATGCAAAAACCAAATGAAGTCATGTCTTTATTTTGGATTGAATTCACATCGAAGTAGTGAGTCTCCTACAATTACCTATACGCTTAGTTGTGTGTCGCTATTTGCACCACACCTAGTTTTCTCACCAATTTTGCACTTCAAAAATCCTTTTGCATACTCAAGAAGCTTTTTGCTCTGCTTAACCCTTATATGTAATACTTAGCTTTTTTCCTTGATTTTCTAATTTCAACCGGTAGACAACGATTGCCTTTTTTAATTTAATTTTGTATGTACCGCCAACTCTACTACTCATGCGAAATGAATTACTTGCCCTTTTGAAAAGACAAGAATTCATAATTACATCAGTTATCATGTCCTTTCAACGTGATTTTCTTGGGAAAATGAGCCACCGATTGAAAGCTCGCAAGCCTTTCGCATGCTTTGGCAATTAATATCCCTAAGAGAATAATTAAGCCAAAGGCATAATGAGTACTTAGAAAATATTTTCATTTAGCCTTATAGCTCGAAACTGCCTGCATCATGACACCTCAACATCCATTCGTATGAGCTATCACTTGGAACTGCCACCAACTCGCTCTAATTGATTATCACTCCCTAATCTTGCACACAACAATTCGTACCTGCATACGCAATTGGGTTGGAATATCGAGTTGGCCTTTGGTGGGATTTTTGAGTTAACACTCAATAAGCATCATGCTTATGGTATGCAAGCTACCTCGGATTTTCTATAAATAGGCCCTAATACAGTAGCGAAATCACACTTAGCGACTTAGCAAAAAATAGCGTTGGGTGATTAACCAGGCTTATCGTTTAGGTAGTTGAGTAGGTTTTGGAGTTTACATAAAGGTAGGCTTAGGTAGTTGAGCTGAGACTGATACGATGAACACTCAAATAAGACTAGTGTGTAACAAGTCTCAAACAAATTTTCTAGGAGAAATTTCCAATAGGTTCCTCAAGTGCATGACTAAAATTAAGCACTCTCTAGCCATTATTGCCATGAAATGGGTCCTAGGTAGAGACTGCATTGAGTATGAAGAGAAGTATCAGGTAAACACTGATATCTTCTCTCATTTCATTTCTTTGTTGCTTGATATTCAAGTTCCAAAGGCCATGATTCTGCATCTGACGCTCCAGATTTTTCCAAAGAAGTACCTCAGTGGTCTCGGCGAGGTAGTGAGCTATGCAGTTTATGGACTGGGCCTTCCTGTTGCGAGTGACTTGTGAAAGCACATTGAAGAAGATGTGGTGGTACCATGGGTGTCATTCCTAAGTGGGTTTTGGGTCCTCTCACTTGCTGAACATCATGAGAGAGCCACCCGTGTGTGCCACTTTCTTCTGCATTGCTACAATGTAGTGTTGTTTTGCGATGTGGATTGGTATACTAACTTTAAGAACCTCATGTTCCCTCCACCGCTCATTCTGGGTGCTAACATTGCTACTCTAGGTCCCATTGTTGCTGGTGATAACCTTCCTCCTACCTCAAACAATATTCCTGTTGATGAAGATAATGCTCTTGTTCCATATACTTGAAGTTTAAAATGTTTTTTTCTCTTTTTGTATATATATTCCTGAAAAGAGGCTTGCACACATATATATAAGCTAAATAGGAAGTCGTATAACATATATTCATACTTTTGAGTGTATGGTCCTAGAGCCATTTTGAAATGTATCTATCAAAATACATGAATATACTATTTATAATAAACTTCTTGTCTTTTTTCCATGCTTTTCTGTAATATGGGTTAATTTTTAATTCTTGCACATGAGTTCATTTTCTACAACATGGGTAGAATTTTTTTTTCTCTATTCTTGTAATAATGTGTTCCATGAATTTTTCTACTTCCTGCATCGGTGAAAATTATTGGAAAGATCGGCCGACAAAAACACAAAAGAAAACTAATTACACTATTCACATATTTACACTTGCGTGAAATAAATGAAGCTTAATTGGACAATTTTAAGTGAATCTTGTTAATCGGAACTCCCAATGCTTCAGGTTCCATGTTTTATAATTTGAATGCATTATGTTGTTTGCACTGAATTATTTTGAAAGGACCTTCCCATATTTTGTCAAAATTTTCATGTTGGCCAAGGTTTGCGGCCCTTTCATTGAATTTCAACACCAAGTCTCCACACTTTAGACCTTGGTCTAAAGCCTTCTTGTCAAACCATCTCTTAACCACTTGTTGACGGTTGGACATAGCTATTAGGTCTTTCTCCCTTTTTCTTGTACTTCCATCAATTCAACAAACCGAACCTCCATAGCTTTGTTTTCTTCGATTTCCAAGGACTTGAGTAGTTGTAAGGCATGAATCTTGAATGAGATGGGAAAAAACACTTCCTTCCCATACACTAGCTTGTACGACGAAGTTTTGAGGGCTTGCTTGGGAGTTATGCGGTTTTCCCAAAGTGTTGTTTAGAGGTTCTTGTGTCACTCCTTCTCATGATCGGACTCGGTCCTTTTAATGAGTCAGACTAAATTTTTGTTAGTCAACTCGGCCAGGACGTTCCCCTATGGGTAGTAATTCAATGATGTTTTCAATAATATGTCATGTGTAAGTGCAAACTTACATACCTTAGAGCCTAGGAAATCCTTGGTGTTGTCCGAAATGATAGTCTTTGGTGGGCCGAATCTTGTTACTAGCCCCTCGTGAAAGTCCACAATTCCTGCCTTTGTTGCATTTTTCAGGGGCATAGCTTCAGTCCACCTTGTGAAGTAGTCTGTGGCTGTGATAATCCACTTGTGGTCGACACTAGAGGCAGGATTGATCATTCTAATGAAATCTAGCCCCCATTGTGTGAATGGTTCATCTGCTACTATCAGATTGAGAGGCATGACATAATTTTTCCTTCTTCCTACGAAGAATTGGCATTCTTTTCAAGCCTTTATCATGTTGTAGGATTCATTAAATAATGTAGGCCAGAATTACCTAGTGCACAGAATCTTGATGGCAGTGGTCTTCGTAGAGAAGTGCATGCCTTCAAAACTATTGTGGAAGGTGTTGAGAATTCTCTTCGCTTGCTCTATGGTGACACACCACAACAAAACACCACTGAAATTCCTCTTGAAGAGGACTCCTTCAATAAATGAGTATTTATTGTTTTACAGTCGATAGAACCTTCTTTTCTGAGAAGGAAGTCCCGACGGATACTTTTTGGTGTGCATAGATCTTACTCTATCCACCAACCAACAACCTTTAGGCTCAGACTTTTTTTTCAGGACCAACTTCGATTTCTCTTCTTCAATCTCCATTTCTTCATCGTGCACCAAATATTCATACAAACCTCTTCCTTAGATAGTTTTTGTAGGCTTGACCTCAATGTCGTATTCAAGGATCTTGGTGATCCAATTGGCCCTTTTTTCGATGATTTCTCCTTCCATGATGTACTTGCGCACACTAGAATGTGTGACATAAAAAATCACCTTATTGCAAGATATAAGATGTCAGAACTTCTTGAGTCCCTTTACAATTGTGAATGCTTACCTTTTGACAAAGTTGTAGTTCATCTCATATTCTTTTAAGGTCTGGGAGTGGAATTCTATCGAATGTTCTCTCTTTCCTTCATTGTCCTTTTGAGTTAAAACAGTAGTGATGCTTGTCCTGATACTGAATACATACATTATGAAGTCTTTTGATAGGTCTGGATTTACTAGCACATGAGTTGAAGAAATAGCCTCCTTAATCTTCTCGAAAGCTTCTATCGCTTCTTTTTTCTATTTGAATGATTGGTCCCTTTTCAGCATCAGGGTGATTGGTTTAATTATCCCTACAAAATTAGAAATAAATTTTCTCACAAAGTTAACTTTCCCCAGAAAAGACTAGACTCCCTTTTTGTTGACCGGTAGGGGAAGTTCCCTAATTTCTTTCACCCTTTCAGGATCAATTTTGATTCCTTCCTTGGACACTACATGTCCCAATAATTTTCCTTGTGACACTCCAAAAAAACATTTTTTTGGTTTTAGGGATACCCCAAACTCTTGCCAGTTTTTGAAAACCACTTCTAGATGATCAAAATGGTCATCTTTAGACTTTGAAAATACAATCAGATCATCTAATTAGATGAGGATAATTTTTTTGATCAGTTCATTGAAAGCAATGTCCATTGCCCACTAGAAAGTGGCTCCCACATTTGAGAGGCCGAAAGGCATCTTAGCATATGCAAACATTCCTCACTTGGTAGTGAACATTGTCTTATGTTGGTCCTCTTCTTTAATCGGGATCTAATTGTAGCCTGAAAAACCATCTAACAGAGAAAACATCTTTGAACCTGCCATAGTCTACAAGATTGATTCCATGGAAGGCAGTGGGTAATGATCCTTTAGTGATTCTCTATTAAGGTCATGAAGATTGACATAGAGATGAATGTATCCATTCTTCTTTCGGACTGGAACAAGGTTAGATACCCACATGCTGTGCTTGATTGGAAACACAATCTTGGATTGGATTAGCTTTTTAAACTCCTACGCCATCAAGGCTTGAATCTTTGAGTTTATGGGTTGTTGCTTTTGTCGAACATGTTTAGCACCTTTTGCTAGTTCGATAGTGTGTTGGATGATGTCGGGATCATATCCCTTGAGGTCATCATAAGACCAGGCCACTACTCCTTCATATTTTTCACAGAAGTGTATGAGTCTGTCCTTGTCATGCTACGAAACTTCTTTTTTGACCTTTAGTTTTCTTCCATCTCTGACCTCAAGGTTGGTGTAGTCTGCTTGGTCTGCCACAAATTTTCTCTTATCATTCCTGTCATCATCACAATCAAACAAATTCTCAAGAGTGACTAGCCCTTTTAGAAGTTTATTGGACCTCAACTGAATGATCTTCCCTTCATATGCTTCTTCGATCTTAGGCTGAAGCTGATATGCAAACTATCCTAATTGCTAGATGAACAAGGCGATGTGTTCATCACTTTCGAACACTTTCTAGCTTTGATCATTATCTCGAATGGAGGGTCAAATGATCACTCGCACGGAGTGTACATTCTTAATAATTTTGGAGGAAGGGTCGAATTGAGATCCTATCATTGCCACGTGATCCACAATTGAATTCTACTCCCTAGGCACCACTTGGATGTTAAAAGCCTCAAAACCTTCAATGAGGTCCCATACCCTGTGTTTGTAAGACCGCATGTGGACATTCTTTGCAATAGAGAGGTTGCTGACTTGGTTAACTATAAGTTTAGAGTCTTCGAACACCATTATTTTCTTGACATCTATGCACTCCGCAAGGCTTAGACCTTGCACAAGACCTTCATACTCAACTTCATTGTTTGAGAAAGTGAACTAGAAGCGGAAGGATCTGAGAATATTTTCATCGGTTGGGGATGTTAGGCATATCTCAGAACTAGTGCCAACCTTTCATCTTGCACCGTCAAATTGCAATGTCCACAACTCTGAGGTTCTTTCGACCATGAAGCCCTTCACTACCTTCAGAATTTCCTGATATTCATCATAGATGACGTAGGTGCCCAATCTGGTAGCATGATAGTTTTCAAAAGGATCAGCATCTATGTACTCACTTAAGAGGACTTCTTCTTGATCGGTCTGATCTCCAGTTATCTTCTCATCTTCGAGTAGCTCAATGCCATAAGTTTCTTCTTTGGTGAAAGAAGTATGAGCGGATTTGAATTTGATCATAGCTTCATCAGCTACATTCTCCGAATGCAGAGGCTTTGATATTATCTTCATTTTAGCTCTATGCTTGGTCCGGAGGATCAGGTGTGACCAATCCAAAGAAAGGTACTCGCCTATCTTTGAAGTGAATTCCCAGGATAGACAGAGACCGAACATGGGAGGGACATCTATGCTCATAGTATCTTGAGGAATTGTGATGCTAGGATAGGAGAATAAAGTCAAGGGGACGTATTTGATGACACCTGCAGTCTCGACTTTGTTCCCATCTAGCTGCATAACTCCCTTCTTTAAGGGTTCATAGCTAAGTCCTAAGGCTTCAACTATCTTCTTGGGCATGATTGTGGTGCTAGCACCAGAGTCAATCATGGAATTACATAGTAGTTTCTTCCCCACAATGAGATTTAAGAAGAAGGGCTTGGGTTTCATCTTCCCTTCTTTGACTTCAATAGATGTCTCCTCTGCAGTATTTGTGAGAACTTTGGCCGAAGGTGTTGGTTCAATATCCTTTTCTTTGAGCAATGGCTCCGTCAGCTGAACAACTACATCTTCTCGAAGGGCCTTTTGTAGCAATGAATTTTTCTCCAGAATAGCTATGATATCACAAAGGGATACATTAGCAGAATATTTCTTCAATTGTTCCACCACATTGAATGGTGATGAATTTGAAGGCTTTGGTTCTTTGGCCCTAGTTATAACAATCTCTTTGCGCAGCTGCGACTGTGGAGCAATTGTGGAAGGACCATGGGATTGGTTGAAGATGCTTCTAGGTTGTGGACTAATCGTTTCACCTGTGAATCTTCTTTTTGATCAAGTGTTGTAGTCAGACTGCACTCACAGATTCTCCAATGTGGATGCCTCATATGTGAACACTACTTTTTCTCCTTCCATCCATGAGAAAAGGGCATGATCGGGAGCTATGTTGTTTTCTTACTCCAAGGACATTCCTTGCATTTGCATGGTAAGTGCCACATTCTCCATTTATGGAGAGGCATATGTATAACCCCCTAAATTTGGTGCCACACCTTGGCTACATTGTTCTACAACCTTCTATTGTAAATTGTCACATGGAAAATTTGGAGGCATATGTGCATCACCGCAAGGGAAGCACCAAGGATTGATCTCTTCAGTGAGGTTGTTATGTCCTATAGTTAGCTCTCTACTTGTACTTGGTTGAGTGGCTCCCAACAGAGTTGGCACATGCACTATTTGGTTAGTTGTCTGAGCTTGCAGATTCATGTGTGCACCTCCTTGATATTGGTTCTATTGGTATGAAGGCCTTCCACCTTGATAATTTTGGTAGGCTAGTCTTGGAGGAGCGGCCTGGTTGTGCTTGATAGCAGTAACTTCATTTGCTAGGTTTCACAACAATTATTTTATGTTGCTCATCTCATCCTTCAAAGAGCTAGATGTAGAAGCAACATTTTGTGGTGTGCTTGGATATTTATACATAGACTGAGGAGGAGTGGGCGTACTGGTAGATGGCATCTCCTAAGAGGGAACTGACACTTTGGTAAATATAGGCATGATGGGCCAAGGTGGCAACTTCCCGGTGTCTATCAGATTGTTCTCCACCTTAACTTCTATGTTGTATGCATTTGGTAGAGTGGTTCTGCTAAGAGACTGGATCATCATCGAGATATGTGTTTATGGATTTGAAGTAGAACATGAAGGCCAACTCAACCAGTGGTCAGATAGCATTCTAGATTCTCTGCCAAGTTTTATGGAACTAGGCATTGAATTCAGTCATGGCTTCATGGGGAGCCCGCTTTATAGTCACCAACTGATGGTATAGAGAAGACCTATCCCCATCATTTGAAAATATTTCATAAAAAGGATCTCTGAGTTGATCCCAAGTACCAATGGTATTAGCTAGCAGAGTGTGGTATCAGTCTAATGCTTTTCCTCTGAAAGAAGCTACAATCAACCTTAGCGCTATGTTCTAATCTATAACTCCATGCACTAAGCATACATCTGTAACATCTTGCAAATGTTTAGATGGTGTTCTTGAACCATCTTCGGTAAATTTTGGTGTATATTTTAGAGCAAAGATCAGGATAGGGGCCCAAACGACAGGTGCAAATGGTGGTACAAGGGGAATTTCGGCTGGTGGAGGGATCATAACATTTACTAGGTGAATTCATGTTTGTGTTATTACTAGCAGAGGCACTAACAAGCCAGGATTGTTTGTTGTTTGAGACCTAGTAATAGACTAATGGCTCATACACCCTCTTCAAATTTAGGTACATTTAAGCTATCCCATTAGGTGTTCTAGGAAAAAGAAAAACTGTTGATGCCAAAAATTGGCAAGGTAACAACCCTTTATGGGAAACTCAGTTAAAGGGGGGACCTATTGTGCTAAACTGAGTGACCTCCGAGATTTTAAAGAAGCCAAATCTTCTATTATTTGGGGGGTTGAAAAAGGGGTAGAAGGAAATGAATATAAAGTAATATTTAATCTAAGGCGATGCACCAAGAAGTAGATATGGACAAACCTATCTATTAGACATGATTTAAGGGTCGTTCAACAATCTGCTATGTCTCAGAACAACAAAGATCAAATGGAAATTTGAACAACTTATTCAATAACATAAAATAACTTCCACATATCTACTGAAAAGAAGAGTCAAAGACATGGTCTTAATTAGATAGCTTATATTGAAATTTTAGAAGTCTGAGAACAAATTAATCAATACAATAAAGACACGATATACAACTTTATCAAATAGCCAAGAAATAGAAAGGCCAAACAATGGCATAGTCTGCGAATCTTATACAATAAGGTATAACAATAAAAGAGGCCTAGTCTTTCCACAAATTTCTCTGTAAATTCCAAACATTTATTCAAAAGAAGAAGCAATATTTATAATAAAAATCCCACCGCTTGGATGAGCTAGTAACATAAAAGATCCTCTAATAATGAGTAATGATGTATATAACAATGATTCCCCCGGTCATTGCAATGGAAAAATATTTGAGCCAATGAACGTGGCCGCCCTAGGCTAGATGCATCCCCTACGAATGATGTCAGTGGTCCTAGTGGAACAGAGTTTCAACATGTGTCGCTCACTCATGATGGTAGTTAGAACGCGTGGCAGTAATGGTGAGGTTGTTGCTTGCCTCTTACTTATGTGTGATGAAGCCTTTCGAAGATCCACGCGGTAATAGGTCACGGCCCGAAGTTCAATCCTCCCTCTTTGTGATGAAAGCTTGTGCGGTGAAGACACGTGGAGGTCTTCCTTACAAACGATGTAGCAGGTGGGGGCTGCCAAGGGACGTGTGCAAACTAATGCTATGTGGCATGTGGTCGGGGATTGATAGGGAAGCAACGGGAAGAAGTGCTGAAGAGTGTGAACTACTGAAACATGGAAGCATTGTGGGGACCATTGGAAGAGTGAAGGAAAGGATCCTTGTGAAGAGCGTCTACCTGACAAGTGGTAGTTGTTTGATGAAGCCTTTGCAAAAGGATCCCGATGATGTTTTCAATAGATGGGCACGAGTCAATACTTAGCAAAATAAAATAACCCGAAGGGAGCTAGGGGAAATTTATATTCACAACTATGATAAAAGGACTAGGGGCAATTAAGTTCCTCATATGAGTCATGATCATCCTTGTTTGTGATTTCTTGTCCTATGTGATGGTTCGACTTTGCACACTATTGATCTATGTCATATCATAGTGTTTATTGGCCATTACAATAATTTTCCCAATGATGATTTGAGCAACACCTATTAGTTCTTTGGAAAATATTGAAGGTTTTTTTCCCTTCCCACCCTTCTTCTCTTCCCCTTTAACATTTCCTCTGGTTTGCATCTTCATCATCCTTATCTTTGCCCCTTTATCTTCTAGTCTCCTTGTCCATTTCGATGGCACATTCATGTTCTTTGAACCCGCATGTCCTTTGGAGGGGGCATACCACTACCTCCTCATCATCCTTCCTCTCCTCACTTTCACATTGGGGCATATTGTTGACTTATTTTCTTTGACAAGTGATAAATTGCATTGTATTAAAGAGGGAAAAAATGTAAACACATAAAAATGTCCTAGACTTGCTAATACCATCTTCTAATGTCATGTCTTCTATTGATTAAATGATTTTAATTATTTAATTAATTCATTGTCATCTTTTATTTCCTCTTTGATTAATTAAATAAATTTTATTTATTTAATTACATCTATAATATCCTTGTCTTCTATAATTAATTAAATTATATGTATTTAATTATTTATCATCTTGTCACTATAATTAAATAGTTATTTTAATTATTTAATTATTCATTTATCCTCTTCTTCCACAATTAAATAATTATTTATTTATTTATTTAATTGTTTATTAATTTGTCATCTTCTTCCATTTTGAATTAAATTATAATTTAAATAAAAAAATCAACTTGTCACATGTCCCACTTTTGAATTAAATTGATTTTTAAATCAAAATGGCAGCTCAACCTTTAAATCAAATAATTTAAAATTATTATTTACAACTTTTCTTCTAATTACCCACCTTCTAATTTCCCACCAAGTAAATAATTTAAAATCATTATTTACAACTTTCCTTCTAATTTTAAATAAAATCATTTATTTAAAATTACCCACTTTCTAATTTCCCACGAAGTAAATAATTTAAAATCATTATTTACAACTTTTTCTTTCTAATTTTAAATAAAATCATTTATTTAAAATTGTTCATTTTTTAATTTTCCTCCAAGTAAATAATTTAAATTAATTATTTACTATCGCATGACCCCACCACTTTTGAATTAAATTAATTTTTAATTCAAAAATACAACTCAGTTTCTAAAATCAAATAATTTTAAATCATTATTTGATTCTCCATATTTGATTTTTCTAAAAACAAATCTCAGTCCTTAATTTCAAATTTTACCTTAATGTTGCCCTAACCCTGATTGTTAATTGTCACGTTTAATTTTAACCATTGATCTTAGGGCATCTTCCATCTTTTAATCTTGTCCCTCCATTTGAATTTGACATTTCTATAAAATGGCAATTTCAACCTCATTTTGTCACTTCTTCACTTCATGATTTCAGGCTAACATTGCCATTTTGTAGGGTTTTCTATTGCATGTAGAATTTAGCTTCTCTTACATTATCATAGGAATCCTTCAATATTTGCTAGGACATGTCATAGGCACATTTGCTCACAAAAATTTGAGGGCAAACCACATATTTGCAGCAGATGGAGAAGGGCTATGGAGGTGAATCATGGAGGTTTTGAGGAGCTTTGGTAACATTGTTCCTTGTTTTGCTTTGTTTCCTCCTTTGTGCTTCATAGTTATACTAGGGTTTTATTTCTCATTTGGATTTAATACTAACCTTGGATATATACCTCAATTACAAGTTCATTAACAAGTTCATCGAAGTTGTCAAAATGGGCACAATCTTGGATCAAACAAAGATGTTTCAAATGAAGTACAAAGAGAAAAATTTGGAAAAGTGCCCTAGCAAGCCAAGGGTGCCTAGGGTTTTGGGCCATTAGAAATAGTTTTTAGAGGTTGCAATACTAGTCAATTTTCTAGAATTCTTTAGGCTTTCCGATGAATATCTCAACCTGGCTAGAAGATTCATCAGTCACTGGCAATGTCAGATTAAGTGGACAAATGAAGCACAAGAGGAAAATTGAAAAAAGTTGAAAATCCTTAAAAAAGGGTTGTTTGGTGAAGAAAAGTGCCCCTGCAAGCTAGGGGCACCCAAGCTTTCAAGGGGGAAAATGCAGTTATTTAGATTTGTAGCCTCCAGGAGATCTTTCTCATATTTGATCATGCTCTGCAGTGAATTTGTCATTCAATTCATATGACCTATCAAACATCCGAAATCGAAGATCAAACGAAGGCGTGTTATCAAGAAAAAATTGAAAATCTTGAAAAATATTCTAACACTGCTAAGATTGGATGCATTATCTCAAGGTGGTGCCCAAGTCAACTTGAGTTAATAGATATTTTCACGTGATGACTCCTAAAATTAGGGTTTTCACGAGTTAACCGCTTCTTTCACCTCCAAAGTTTATCTAAGAAGCATTTAGGCGTCTATTCTTCATTATTTTATAGGTTAGCTTCAATGAGCAAACACAAAATTTTCTTCTCAACAACATTTGGAGGATCAAACGAAGGGTGTTTTCAAAGTTCTTCATAGATTCAAGTTTAGGTTGCATAGAAGAACACCTTTTCAGCATCCATTCCTCTAAGGCATCAGTTTTTAGAGATAAAAGGTTAGCCTCTCAAGATTCATTGATCTAGGTCTAATTCTTTTTCAATCTTCTCCAAGATTGGAAAAAAAAATTACAGCTTCCATGCCTAGGGTTTCTTGCATGTTCAAGAAAAATTAATCTTTTCAAAAATTTGACAATCTGGGTTTATTCAACACAAAATTGGCCACAAAACCCACGTCCCAGATTTTTCCAAAAAAAATATCTTCTATGGCTTCCACTTTTCTAGGGTTTCTATCTTTTTAAGAAAAAAACTCATTTTTCCAAAAAAGATCGATTTGGGTCTCTTTAGCACATAGGCACCTACAAAACTCATATCTCACATTTTCTCCAAAAAAAATTGCTTTGCAACTTCTACCTCTGAGGGGTTCTTGCATGTTCTTCAAAAAGTCAAATTTTCAAAAAATGATCAATATGGGTCTATTCAGAATGTCATTCCCTACAAAACCCATATCTTAGATTTTTATCCAAAAATATACCTTTCACCAAAGTTATTTTTAGCTTTTGTGTAGAATTTGTTCGAACATATCCATGTTCACAATCAAACTTCACAGTTTCATCCTGTAATACTCTTCCATTGAGAAAAAAACAAGAAAAATGTCAGAAGCATAAAGTTGTAGAAGAAATAGAGGTCATCACTCCAATTACAGAGCCACCAAAGTTTCCAATCAGTAAACTGACAGTTGAAGCATGCAGATATTTCCAAGAATAGAACTCAAGTGATGACAACAGTTAACTCAAGGCTTTTTCTGAGTTTAACTGACCGTCCTCTTTTCATGCATGTCTATTCTTTGGAGTTACCTATTGTATAGTTGGAGTTTTCTTTAGTTTTAGATCAATTAACTAATGTAGTCTTTCCAGATAAATATTAGTTATCTTTGTTTAGACATAGGAATAAATCTTGCATGTTGGCAAGACCAATTGTTAACACAAGGAGATTTTAGGGTTCCCTAGTCCTATGTTTGTGCATAAATAAAAGCAACCTTGCTCATTATTTCTTAACCGTTCTTGTGATAACAAAATGCTAAGCCTTAGTGCCTTCTACTTTGTTACTCAGTATATGTTCATGAACTATTATTACTATAACAAAATTGTTGAGCCTTAGGGGCTTCAAGCTTTTCTAGTCAATATATGCTCACTTTGTTCAGTGTAATTTGGTTGATCGTATATTGTATGTTTGTCTTCTTGATACAATTTGTTGTCCCAAACGTGTAATTATTGTTGGAGTTTGAGAAAATAAATCTTATGCATACAATGCTTTTATCCAAAGTCTCAAGATATTTTAGTGATATTGTTTTTATAATATTTATTTCAGTCCACACCTCAAAAGTACAATGAGTCTTTGAGGGAATTTTGAAAGTGAGTTTATTGTTTCATGTTTTTCAAAGTCTCAAGATCTTTTAGTGATATTGTTTTTATAATATTTATTTCAGTCTACACCTCAAAAGTACAATGAGTCTTTGAGGGAATTTTGAAAGCGAGTTTATCGTTTCATGTTTTTCTTTTATAAATCTTTATTTCAGCTTTCATCTGAAAGTACAATGAGTCTTCGATTGTGTTCTGGAAATAAGTTTGTTTAAGCTTTGTGTTAACCAAACCATTTCCCGTTTACTTTTAAATTCTCTTGCTTTGAATTTACCTGAGAAGATAGAAGCGTCATTAGTTTAGGCCTAGTTGTAGTTAAGTTACGAAACCTAAGAAAACCTCAATTGCAACACAAAGAGTTTTATAACCTTGTTCTCACAGCTGAGATAAAAAGATAAGAATTTAGTTTACTTTTTATTTTTACGCATAATCAACAAAAGAGGGAGCTTCCCCTCCTAATTTGAAGAGCAGTCTAACTGTGCATAGTTGTTTGTTTCCAATATGCACACCAAAGGTGCAAATTGAAATGCCGACAGGTAGAACATATGGATGTGCAAATGGCATTTCTACATTGGGATATAGAAGAAGAAATATTTGCCACAAATAAAAACAAATGTAGTTTAAGGAAATAATGACTTGGTTTGCCTATTGAAGAAGTCTAAATATGTCCCAAAGTAATCACCAGGGATGCAATATCAAAAGCTTGATAATTATGTGTTAGGATTGAAATTTGTACAAAACAAAACTAATCATTGTGTTTAATTCAAATATTTTGGTGACCATTTTGTTATTATGGTATTATATCTTAATATTACATTAATCGGAAACAAAGAAATGATCAAGGATGTTAAATCTCAATTGTCAAATTGTTGTGCTTATTAAAAATTGCATGTGGATTAGTGTTGAGCACAAGTGTGAAATATATTATCATATTATGAACAATTGAGTGTTGTTTTTGTTGGGTTTTTTTTTTTTCTTCTGAAATGATTTCCTAAGATAAATTATCTTGTTATATTTTAGGTGGCATTATTTCTTTTTGCACATATAAGATTTTGCTAGCATTATTTCTCTCGCATAGGTTTATTGGTATTATTCTCTTCATTTTTTAAATTGATTTAGATTTAGAAAGGTACAATTTCACATATTACCAAATATAACCTAATCCATTACCACCCCCTTTAACTATGAAGAATAATTAGCATTTGTGATAAATGGTATACATTTTAATAGGAATGGAAGTCCCATAGACTATATAGGGGAGCAAACAGGTGTCTACTTGCTCCTAGATGTTTGCTTGAAAATTTTTTCCTTTTTGGGATTGGTATGGGTTTTTCAATGGATAATAGAAAGCTCATATGGATCATAGTATTTGTTTGGCATTATTAGTTATAATATTCATCCTTTTAAAAATGTTTCTTTCACTTTCTCTTATAACAATCTTATTTGTGTATTGTAGTAGGTGTATTTTGGAATGTTGATATGGTTGTTGTGACTTGGCATCATTCTTAGTAAATATTTTGTCACATAAAAGAAAGGCTTATGGATATCCTTAAAGCTTAAGGTACAAAATTAAATGTTTTGATTTCTTTTCTAAACAAAAGCAATTTATTTTTTAGGTTATCAAGGGTTTAGAGAGTAGGGTGATTGGTAGTGGGGCATTTCAAACTAAAGGTGCTACTTTGTGTTTATTTGGGATGAAGCAACATGAGTCTAAAGTGTTCTTTATAGCTTATATGGAAATTTCACAAATAGTTATAGAAAAATAATGTAACACAATACAATAGTAAGCACAATATGCAAATAAAAGCTATAAATTGTTATATATTAATGATGTAATATGAAAATAATTGAATTTAAGAAAATAATTGTTAAAGGTAACACCAAAATGATATTATTATGTGCTCAAACTAAATATATATTAAGTTACTTGGTAATAGTACTCTCCCATGAAGCCACTTAGTTGTATACAACATTCTTATCTATATTACATCATTTCTTTCTTATTCACATATCTATTTTTTAGATACATTGTACTTATGTTCAAGATGTATGTAAGGTAGTTTTTGTTCTCCTATGTTCTATGACCTCTTGGATTTTGTGTATGTTTGCAACAACTTTCCAAAAGCACATGCGAGGGGTCTAAAGGGTTCTTTGTAGCTATATGGAAATTACATAAATAATTATATCAACATAATGTGACATAGTACAATAGTAAGCACAATATGCAAATAAAAGCTATGAATTACTATATATTGATGATGCTGAAATACAAAAAGAAGTGAGTCTAAATGAATTGAAAATAGTTAAAAGGTGACACCTTGATGATACTTTTATGTCGTCAAAGTAAATACGCAATCAAGTCTTACAACAACATAACTTATCAAATTATTGGGTGAAAGCACTCTCCCTACTTCTCCACTAAGTTGTATACAACATTCTTATCTATATTAAAGCATTGCTTTCTTACTAATATATCTATTGTTTTAGATAGGTTTGATTTGTCTTCAAGAAGAGTGCAGTGGTTTTTGTTCTCTTATGTTCTATAACATCTTGTATTTTGTGTATTTTTGCAACAACATTGCAAAAGCATTATAAATATGAGTTGCAGTTTTCTTTGAAAGGTAGTAAGTTCTAATATATTGGAGAGGAAGAGAAAAATTTAGTTGGCTTACATGCAAGAGGAACACAACCAATTGAAGAAAAAAGGGAAACATGAAGACTCAAAGAATTATAAGTACGCATGGCCTCCAGTACCTTATCAATATACCAAATCCTTCTAAGGTTTTTATACCAATGGTACAAAAAAAGACTCAAACACCATATAAGAGAATTGTCACTAGCATGGGCCAAATTTTACCTTCTGCAATGGAAATAATAATACAAGTATTTCTTTAATGATTCAATGTGTTTAACAATAGAGGACAAGCTACAACTTAACATTCTATTGATTGGCAATACATTGGTGATAGCTTTATACAATTCTCTTTGTGCAGTTTTTATGAGTTGAGAACAAAATATAAGCTACATAGTATTGTTTGTTGAAAAAGTTCTATGAAAAGTAATACCTAAATGCCATGGAAACATGGCTAAATATAGAAAGGAAACTAGCATTTAATCTTGGATAGAATTAGCAACCACATGGTTATAAATACAAAATCAAGGCTGCTTTTATGGAATAAACCAGAAATGTAGCATTGATATTAAGTAGTTGAATCAGGCTGAATCATCATTTAATTTCAATCCAGATTTGATGATGAAGATGAGCCAAACGTGAAAAGGTCAACACTGGCTCTTGGGGTATTGCAACCATAATCATATGACTAATATTTTGAAGATATAATCATACAGTACGATTTGATCAAAATCATCAAATAATTACATACTGTACCAAATTTACATTGTAGTAATATATCAAAGTCATCCCACAAAAGTATTAGTATTTTATCAAGCAGTTCTCTATCTATGCACCACAATAATATACTACATACTTAACTTGGAGCAGTTCAGAATGCCAAATGTTTACTCAGGATTCTTTGTTATTAAATTTAAATCATGTGGAAGATGAGCTGAGCTCCATATTTGGGCTTAAGAGAGAGTGAATGAACAGGTGCATGGATGTAATGAGGTGAAATCACAAAGGAAAAACGTTGCAGAATCATGGCCAATACTACTTTGGCCTCTAATAATGCAAAGTTTTGACCAATGCAAATCCGTGGACCTAAAGAAAATGGCATGAATGCCATTGGATGTTGAGCAGCTTTTGAAATTCCCTGACTGAACCTTTCTGGATTAAACTCATGCACATCATTGCCCCACAACAATGGATCATGATGTATTGCAAGGATTGGAATTTGAAGTTGAGTACCTGCGGGAATTGAGACTTTTCCAAGCTTCATTGGCATTAATGGTTGCCGGTTCAATGCCACTGCAGGTGGATACAGTCTCAAGGATTCATTCAGTATCATTCCCATCTGCAATAACAAGGGTACACTGTATTTTTATCTAAAAACCAAAGTTTTGTATTAAGCTTTCAATGAATAGTCAATATCTAGAAAACACAGACTATTTGCATAACTTCCTCTGCTATTTGTCTCCACATTTCAACTAGTTTCTAACTTAATGTTATGGAAACAAAACATATTTTAGACAATCATTGGAAAAAATGAAATCTGGGTAAGGTTAATAGTATGTATTCTTACAATCTTTAGACCATTTATAGCATCAGCATTCGGGAATTCATTTTTCCCACATACTTCTAACACCTCCCTGCGTGCTCGATCTTGCCAGTCTTGATGCATTCCCAACAAGACCATGGTCCATGTCAAGAGGATTGTTGTAGTTTCCTGTCCTGCTAAATAGAAAGTTTGGCATTCAGCAATTACTTCATCTATAGTCATGCTTTTGTTATTCTGCAGCTTTCCTCCACCCTGCTTTTTGTTGGAATTCATCATTAGTCCAAGTAGATCTGTACCATAGTCACTTGAATTTTCGATGCCAGCATTCCTCTCCCTGCCTTCAATCACCTGTCGTATACATTTTTTTATTTCTTTATCCAACCGCCATCCGAGCCTATTCTCTTTTGTAGGAAGAAACCTGTTATAAGAATTTATTCCTAGAATTCAATCTTCACAGCAATTATACAGGAAAATCAAAATTAGACAAATATTCTCCTTGAAATTTCAAATTTACAAAGTTCCCTAGGATATCAACAGTTATAAAACCTTTTCCATGGTTCACCAATGAATATCTCTGGCTTGCTTCCATCTTTACAGCATTAGAAAAGAGGGATTAGATTAGAGTTAATACTAAAATCTGGATAACGTCAAATCATTTTGTGCCACAAATCTTAAATTCCTTTCAGGAAAAGAACTCCAGCCATTTATGAAAATTGAAAAGGAAAGGAAAGGCAAGAGCCACCTGGCACCGATTGCAATTATATATGCACCACCATCTCCTAAGGGTGCTGCAAAACCTTGTCTAAATTTGACATTTGCATATGCATGTCGGTATCTAAAGGGCACAATAGCCCTTCATCAAAAGACATTTTCTCACTACCCATAGATTTATGGCTCTAATGACTAGATTTTTATGCCAACCATCTTTGTAGATATTAATATTGTCCAGAACCGAAACCCTTCACCCATGTATTCAAATCCAAACATTCTTCTCATACAGGAGTTTCAGAATCAGATGCCACTTTGCACCACGCAAACTCCAATATGTTAAAATCTATGCTCTGGGACTACACTATTCTAATGTCAACTCTGCTATGTTACAATTCTATGCTCTGGTTCCACTTTGTCAATACCCTATGTAGATGTCGTCAAGTTGCCAATACCTCAAGTAGGGATTAGATATAGGATAACTATTCATTGGAAATTAATCCAAATCAAATTCTGAATTCCCTTAAAAGAAGTTGCACCTTGCACACTATAATGGTTCTTTTGTAACAATGGATTTGAAGGATAAACTCTTGAAACCAAAAGTAAATCATAGAAGACAAAACTGCATAAATGGGAATAGCTTGATATAGTAAGAAATTTACATACAACCTTACAGAATAAAGAAATCGCTAAATGGCATCATAGCTGTTATTCTTACAAAGTTAATCCATAAATGATAAAAATAGACTAGATTGCAAATGGAATTTTCCTCACTCCTTAAAAGGAATGAGATTGGAAGTTACAGTTGATTGCTTAGGGAGTTCTCTACTCTCATAAAAGGGACTAAATTTCTAGAAGCAATAAACTATCTCAAGATAAGGTGGTCATTTGTATCTGCAGAACAAGAAAATGACTCAAGGCCACAAGTCGTCTGGCAATGCAATCCAAAAAACTCAGTACAGCAAGCATTTAGCTCAAATACGAGAATTAAATGATCCCAGTACAGGACAATCATCTTCAAATAACCATAAAATATAGAGACAATATGGCATCAATCCTTCCACAAGAACCTTCCTCCTATAGTCAACGCTGTATGATCATGACCATCCCATTCATACAATTATAGAGCTCTCATGCAATTTCACCCGTTCATCACATCATTATAAGCACCAGACATCAGACAATAGTGACTCAAGTGTCTTACCAAGAAGAAGCAAGGATTTCAGTGTTCCTAATCCTGAATACAGGAGCTGAAACTCCCTCCTTACCCAAACATAAGGCAAACCAAACTCCAACTCTACCGTTTAGACCAGTTTGGACTGCATGAACACTTGCTGGGCCCTGAAGTGACATAGCACATTAAAGGAATAAGTGATTCATACAGATGTCTACATACTACTTTCACCAGCTAGGTCTCTGACCAAACAGACTCCAACTAGGTGTCTGTGTGATAAGCACAGACCTCGTACAATGCCTTTGCATCACATTGAGGTATTTCTCTGTCTGATTATTGCATGCATATAATAATTAATAATAAATATTAAGCAAACGTTCCAATGAATTTAAAAATACACTACGTGTTTTAGCGATTAAACAAGTACATAAACATCAAACCAGAAAAAAGAAAACAATAATTCCACAAGTCATTCAAAAAGAATATGGTTCCAAGCCTTTCAATTTGGAAGGAAAAGGATAGAATACATTAAGACCTTGATTACAATCTTTTTAATCCTGAATCCTGCTTGCCTTTGGGTTAAGGTGTGTATTTCATGCATTATATGTAAATTTATCCAGTCAGATGTTCTTGCATGCAGATTAATATGGAGAGCCATATCACAGACAAACACCATGTAGGCAATAGTTATAGCTAAAGAAATATCAGAAAAAATCAATCATTTGATGCCTCAATCTCAAAAAGACAGATTGATCTTGGAATTGTTTGAAATAAAATATGATTAGTGTTAGTGGCAATGGTAAAGTAACAATGTTTTGGCAGGACTCTCAAAGAATAGCTATCCTGTTCTATCATCAAATCAGTCATGGCTAAATAATTCAGCATGCTCTGCAGCAGAATCTTTTAATAACAGTAACAAATCACATACATGAGAAAGATAGATGGAAGATTTGAAGTGATTGACTTTGCTAAAAGAATCGTATCAAACAAATGGCACAGCCTTTATTTAGGGGAAAAGGTTCAAATTCTAATATAGTGGAAAAACATTTACCAGTGCCCTAAACTTGTTCTAGACAGGATGCAAATGAATTATTGAATATTCCGGCAAACAACTCAAAAGATGAACAGCAAAGCTACAAACCCGTACAAAGGTTAAATATCAATAATGATATTGACTACTGCAATACTTATATTGAAAGGGATCATGATCAGTACTGTTTATTATGATCTAACCTTTCTAAAAATTAAGATACCATGTACGAAATTGTCGAGAGACAAGTATCAAGTACTCAACATTTTTACAAAGCATAAAATTTAAAAAGAAAAAATATTTTAAAAAACCATTATCTAGCCCCCTCCTAGGAGCAATGAAAACCTTTAGCAGCCTGATCTGATGCTCCCTCTGCCACTGCAACCTGGTGCAGGTCTTGGGGTCACCAATTCAGGGTGGGAGGGTAAACCTTGGCCTGTAAATATGAGAACTTTGAGGTTGCATGGTTTTCCTTTTTAGCACAAATCCAAATCTTAGCATTGTCCATGGTAAGGGAATTGTTAAGTATCACACGTCTTTGGTGGTACTTGAGGTTTTCAACTAGATATAATAAACGATCTTTATGTTGCTAGTCGAATTCTTGGACTGAAAGCAATTAGCTTTATGGGCAATGTGACAAGAGAGTGATTTGCATCTCTTTGTCAAGAAGTCTCCACAGAAAAATGTGATACCATCTTGAGTTTTCTTACCCACAAGATTTATACTATGAATGATGCCTCGCATTGGTTTGACAAGGAATGAGTCTACTTTGGGGCTACCTTCATCTTTCTTAGTATCAACAAAGGCTATTGACTAGTTATAACTTGCATTTAAAGACTAAGTTGAAGGGATTTCAACTCTGTTGGAATTACTAGGCCAGGAAGAGAGAAGAGCCATGTAGTGGGGAAGACTACTAAGTTTGGAAGTATTAGTATAGGAAATAACTGGATGTGAATGCATCCAAAAGATGTGAATAAAAGAAAAAGGAAAAGTTGTGCATGTGTGTAGTATAGGAAAGAGAGTACATGGGGTGGACTTTGGGTACCCAATTTCTATTATTGGCTTGGAGAAAACAGGGTTCATATATTCCCTTGAAAGTTGCGCATGTATAGTTCTCAGACCCAAATTTGTATTAAAAGGGGCCCAAATTTGCTTGTAAAGATAGAATGAGTAGTTTGTTCCAATCCTGTGTGCATCAAAGTATCAAAAATACGTTTGTGGCATTATCTCATGATCCTTCTAATCATGATGAACTTAATTAGTGGTATATGGCTTCTCTACAACCACCATCGGTTGGAATCAATAGGTACTTTGGTCCAACCTGTCACATGCATCACCATAAGCATTATAGGGACAAGAATTTATTTGAATAATCTTCATGAATGGAAGGGACAAGCTATCCTTTAGTGCTGAAGGTTGTGAAATTAGGGAATCAAGTACCAGAGAGCTGATTCCAGAAGGAAGTAGGACAGGAAGTGACATATATCATCTTAGTGAGTTGAATGGACAAAATTGTCTTATTGTGTAGAAAGAAGAAAGTTGGCTTTGGCACAGAAGGTTGGGTCACATTAATTTTGATGACATTGTGAAGATTAGCTCAAGAGGAATGGTCTGAGATATGCCACAAATTAAGAAGCTTCAGTCTACCAACTGCAAACCATGTCATGAAGGAAAATAGACAAGGAGCAAATTTCCTATTAAGGAGTATTCTACATCAAAACCATTGGATTTGATCCATAGAGATCTATGCGGACCTATAAGGACAAAGAGTCTACAAGGTGACAAGTATTTCATGATGCTCATTGATGATTACATTAGAATGACTTGGATTACCTTTCTAAAAGAGAAGTCAGAAGCATTTAAGAAGTTTAAAGAATTTAAGGCATTAGTAGAGAATGAAACTAGAAGAACAATCAAGGTCTTGAGATCAAAAAGAGGTGGAGAATTCACTTCTGACAAGTATGACAATTTTTATGAAGAGGATGGGATTTGGAGGCAAGTTTTTGCTCCTAGGACTCCACAGCAAAATAGAGTTGCAGAAAGGAAGAATTGGACTGTACAGGAGATGGCAAGGACAATGTTGATTCAAGAAAATCTACTAGATATGTACTGGAGAGAAGCAATTCAGACTACAATGCATATCTTGAACAAAGCTCAAATCAGATACAAAACTAATAAAACACCATATGATCTATGGAGAGGAAGATCGGCTTCAATTAGACATCTAAGGATATTTAGAAGCAATTTTTGATACTTTAAATCATCGGGGACGATGATTCTTAAGGAGGAGGATTGTAGGAGTAGAGGCAGAGAACAAAAAAAAACTTAGACAAAAATTTTGCACACAAAAACATAATAGTTTATATTATATTCAAAATTGTTCTTTTCACAAAGTAGCTGCTGCTGCAAATTTTGCTGCTTCTGAGCAATTCAACCTCTCAGCTTTTCTCTATTTTTGTTATCTTAAACTTTGCTACTGCTGAGCAATTATCTTGATTCAACTCCTATATCTGATACTTTTAATATCACATCATACAACAAATATACACGGCAACCAAAAATAAAATATCATAAATACAATATTAAAGGCCTTTAAGAGAGGCTTAGATATCGATCAACAAAAACAATAAATATCATGTCCTATCGATTAAATATTCGCCAACAAGGACTCCGTAAATAGTTGCCGTCAAAAAACTGAAATACCGCATTACCGCGGTGAAGACAAGACCGGCCAGTGGTACCGCAAGGGTTACTGCCCAACCGCGGGTGGCTCGGGAGAGACCGCGGTGGCCGTGGTAACTGCACTACCATGGGCTTCGAAGACACAGATCGCAGTGTAGTGGTAAAGCCAGGAAGGACCGTGAGGAGAGTCAAGACAGGCCGTGGGGATGCAATGAGCAGGTAAACCGCGTTATTGTGAGTGGCAAGATAGAAGACCGCGGGGTGGCGGTAGACACCGCTCAACTGCGGGAGCAAAGAACAGTGACCGCAGGATAGCGGTTGACCGCACTACCGCGGGCCCCAAAGACATAGGCCGCGGTACAGTAGTGAGAGCTGATAAGAGGTGCGGGAGTTGCGTGAAATCCCAACACTCCCCCTTGAACGCAAATCCTGCTCGTTTCATGCCCAATCGGTTTCAAAGAAAATTTTCTCATCCCATGACAAGATGTTTGCATTCCGCTTCTCTGTCCAACAGAAACCAAAATGATCTCCCCCATAATTGTAACATTTGTTGTCTTCGAGTTTTCATTGTATGACTGCTTCATGTGCCTTTTGTTTGTTGGATTTTCTCCATAATTTCTATGATCACTTCAGGATATTTTTCAAATCATTTGTCCATCAGCTGCTGCTTGTATTTGAGACTCATGGTTTCAGCTAAGTCTTCAAACTTATTCTTTTTCTCCTTTCTTCTGAAGCTCTATTATTGTTTTCAACTGCAATCTTTTTCTTCTCTTATCCACAACTTGCAACCTTTCTGGCAGAAACTTCTTTTCAACAAATTTCTAATGATCTCTCGATTCTTCGACAGCCTCAAATCTCCATGGATTTTCCTGTTGTCTAAGTTGTCTTCAATTTTTGCAATCTTTTCAATTCATTTTGATATCTTCTTTTCAAGGAATGGCAACTTACTGACTCAACAAACAAACAATTTCATTTCCATTAACAAAGCACTTGTGGCTTCCTTGAGACAATGTAGAAATCCCCCTTTTATAAAAAACTTTTCTTATCTACCCCCTTCACAAATTTCTGTCAACTGCCTTCTGGCAATAACATACAAATCTTCTGAAATGATTTATGAACTTTTATAATTTTTGGAATTACCAATTTTTACTCTAGCACTTACATAGCAGCACAACTTCAACATTCCTTTGAATTAGGCCCTTTAGATCTATAGCACTTAACACACTTCTTAGGCAATCAATCAGATCTTTTGGCTGTATTGTTCAAATTTCCTCTAAATTTGGCTTTTGATGGGGTAACTTCTCACACAACTCTTTAATCTTTTGGACACGACAATAGACTGAGATTTATTTTCCATAATTATTCATACAGTTTTCTCCCTCAACAATTTCAGATCACCCTTAAACTCTACAAGTTTTCTCCAAAAAAAAACATTATGATAGAACTTAGCACACATTCCTTTCTCAGCAGCAATCTTTTTCTAGACAGCTTCTTCTCTTGTTGATGGCATACCAAAAACAATCTCCAGGTCTTCAGTATTCACATTCTGTGACCTCTATTTTTCAAGTCTACAACGCCTCTTTTCTTAGGTAGTTTGTTCGGTGTCACTAATCAACCTTGTCTCCTTGAATTTGGACATATATGGATCAGCAATCTCCACCAACAGTCTTTTCTTAACAGCAAAGTCATATTTCAATCTTTTTCTTCCAACAGCTGCGGCTGTGACCTCCTTTTTATTCATTCATCTGATGAGGGATTTTCTCCACAATCAAATTTTATTGCCATTTTCTTTCTTGACAGACTTCTCATGCCTGCTTTTCAAAGCATCCATAAACATTACCTTAACTAGTTCTTTTAACAGCTGCTGATGTACCTCAATTGAATTTTTGCAATGGTAGCTTTAGCTACTTCTCTAAATTTTTTATATCTCCTTGCATATAACCCCTTGCTTACGAGACTTCTAACTCTCAATCTTGGAAACTCTTGTGAGTTCTTCTGCAATTCTTTGTTATTTCATCAATATTTTCTAACTTCTTCAAAACTGTCAAACCTTCTTTTTTTTTAACACACAATAATGCCATTCATTTTGCCCTTTCAACTGCTGCGGTAGTTTCACCAACTCTTGTTTCAATTCTTCAAAACATTACACTGAAATTTTGCATCTTCACTATTTTCAAGTGACTCATTAGACAACAATTTCTTTTCTCTCAAAACATTGTTCATTCCTTCTGAAATTTCAAACCTTTTAGAATTTTTATTGATCTTCACATATGCACACTTGTACAATCTTTTGAACATACTAGTTAGCTTCTACCAACCTAAATCACAAACCCATCCACAGTCCATCTTTATGCATTTTTTAGTAGATTCATTCTTTAACTCTTTATTCCAACACATTCTCTCACGGTGATTTTTTGAACCACAAACCGTGCAAGGGCATAAATCCCAGCACTTATCCTTGGTGTGTCCTTTTGTATGACAATGAATACAGTTATCACTCTTCGTTTCTCTAACAAACTTACCTGCACTTGCGGCACCATTCCCCTTTCCTGGGACGTAACCGAGACCTTCATACTTTGGCCTCATTGTAGCCTCAATTGGCTCTTTCATTCCTTGTTCATTTTTGCCTAATCCTTGTCTTGCGTAACCCATTATTTTCATGATTTTCAACCTAGCACTCTCTTCACAACAATTAACATCTTTTGCAGATTCTAACACTTTATCACAGCAGTCAAGATTTGCAAATTCATCAACATGTTCAACTTGACATTTTCCATCACCATTATTTTCAACAAAATCAGATTTATTAAATGAGAAACACAAATATGTTGTGTCACATGAGATATCACAAGATGAAGATTTTGACTTCACACAATCCTTTTCTTGTTTCAACTTTAATATTTCCTTTTTCTACAAATTGTTTTCTTCTTCTACCCTTTTCAAGATTTCTTTCAAATCTTCATTCCTTTTCTTTATTTCTTCAAACACCTTTATTCTTTGTTCAAACTCATTTATTTTCTTAATTTCTTCAAAGGATTTCAACCTTTCTTCTAACTTTCCATTTTTAGTTTTAACCTTTCTCAGTTCTTTCTCAAAATCATCATTTTCATCTAACAGTGAACACTTCTCTTTCAACAACTCTTTTATTCTTTCAATAAAACACCCATTGTTCTTTTTAATATTATTCAACTCATCTTTAAGTAAAATTAGTTCTTCTTCTAAAACATCTTTTGCAGATGCCAAATTTTTATTTTCTTTTTTAACCCTTTTTCCTACTTTCCCCATTTGTAATAGAAAGTTTCAACTTATTTTACTTGAACTTGTTTTAGGGATATAGCAACTTTGTGAGCCTTTGATCTTCTTCAACCATTGTTTTTCTCTTGTTCAGCAATTGGGTCTGCAACACTTTGTTTGTTCAAACAAGTGGTGTTCTGCACAATTCTTTTTCTTCAACACAACTTCTTGTTTTTGTGAGATTCTACATAGCTTCTCTTTGTTTTAAAATGCAGCACTTTTGGGTCTTCTCAACAATTTTCGTCAAGCATTCTCCATTCCTCTGATGTTCTCGAAGGTCTGCAGCCTTCTTCTCAACAACCAATTATAAACATTTGATATTTCCTAACCCCAGACAAGCTTCTAAGACTTTGCAGTCATAACAACTGTTTTTAACTAAAACACTAGATAAATTCCTAGACACTCTATGGCTTTTCCTCAAACACAGAACTCATGAACCTCTACTCCCAGTGAGCCTGATCAATCATGGCTCTTCAAACAACTCATAAGACAACCACAGTCTTTTTGTTCCTCTTCAAATCTCTCTCTCAGGCTGCTTGACCCAACTCTTATTTTAGTGGGAGACTAGCACGGATTTTTTAAACTTTGCCTTTACAACATGACTGACTTTCAAGAGCAAAATCAACAATCTATTCATGGACCAGTTGACTGATACAGTGTGTTCTACACAAGATTCAATAACTTCATACAAATTCAATGGTTGCTTACTCCCTTATCTAAACCAACTCTTGTATCTCATTGAGTTAGGAGGTTCTGCAGACTCATCTATTTGACCAACTACCAAACTTGTTTGCTAGACTGATAGAAACACACCCTATGGCACTCTCAATCTAGACAGTGACTACTTCACACAGATTCACCACTAGCTCTAATACCACTTTGTAAGAGTAGAGGCAAAGAACAAAAAAAAACTTTGACAAAAATTTTGCACACAGAAACATAATAGTTTATACTATAGTCAAAATTCTTCTTTTCACAGAGCAGCTGCTGCTGCAAATTTTGCTGCTTCTGAGCAATTCAACCTCTCAACTTTTCTCTATTTTTGTTATCTTAAACTTTGCTACTGCTGAGCAATTATCTTGATTCAACTCCTATATCCGATACTTTTAATATCACATCATACAACAAATATACACGGCAACCAAAAATAAAATATCATAAATACAATATTAAGGACCTTTAAGAGAGGCCAAGATATCAATCAATGAAAACAATAAATATCACGTCCTATCGATTAAATATTTGCCAGCAAGGACTCCGTAAACAGTCGCCGTCAAAAAACTGAAATACCGCATTACCGCGGTGAAGACAAGACCGGTCAATGGTACCGCGGGGGTTACTGCCCAACCACGGGTGGCCCAAGAGAGACCGCGGTGGCCGCGGTAACC
Organism: Sequoiadendron giganteum; assembly: GCA_007115665.2. Classification (NCBI taxonomy): domain Eukaryota; kingdom Viridiplantae; phylum Streptophyta; class Pinopsida; order Cupressales; family Cupressaceae; genus Sequoiadendron; species Sequoiadendron giganteum. The sequence goes on along the minus strand of CM021100.1, from coordinate 57,638,704 downwards.
GCACTACCGCGAGCTTCGAAGACACAGGTTGCGGTGTAGCGGTAAAGCCAGGAAGGACCGTGCAACCGTGAGGAGAGTCAAGACAGGCCACGGGGACACGATGAGAAGGTAAACCGCGTTACCACGAATGGCAAGATAGAAGGCCGCGAGGTGATTGTAGACACCGCTCAACTGCGGGAGCAAAGAACAGTGACCGCGGAACAGCGGTTGACCGAACTACCGCGGGCCCCAAAGACATAGGCCGCGGTACAACAGTGAAAGCTGACAGGAGGTGCGGGAGTTGGGTGAAATCCCAACAAGGATATGTTACACCCCATTGTTTATCTACCAAATACTTTTACCTTTATGAGTAAATATGATTTTATTGCATGATTATGTCTTGATGATATTTGATGAATGAATGAAATGTATGAATATGCATTATAATGAAACTACTTATAAATGATTTAATGATGTTTGAGTTATATTGTGAATATGATTTATATCTTATCAGCTAACTACGAACATGTTGCTCTAAGTTGGGTGCAGGAAAGTTCGAACAATCCAGTGGGGGAGGGAGAGTATCACTCAGGAGAGGAGGTTGGTATTGGAACCATTGGTATTTCTATCTGAGTAGAAGCACACACTCACTTGCATAGCTTAGAGGAACCTTGTCGAGTCAGTTTGAGTATAGGTAAGTGCTAAACCTAAGTTAGGCTTTTTGTGTTGTTGGGAAAGTTTTGTTGGTTTTCTTTGATCCTCCTTGACCATTTAATCAAATTGAATTTAAATGCTGAAACTCTTGTGAATAGCATATATTGCATGCAATGTATATTTGAATATATATCCTAGTAATTAAATGATATATATATATTTAAATGGTTGTCGTATATATATTAATATATATTATTAAAGTTAATATATTTTCCAACCATATTCGATGGTAGATATGCCACGAGAATACTTGATGAAATGCCAGTTAAGAATAGTAAGTTGGTTCGCCATTGTAGGCGCCACATTATGCATATATTATGGTTATCGGCATCGCTGCCACATAAGTGGCTGAGCATTTACATTGTTTATAGCTGCTAAAACAGCCACGTGAAAGTGGCGAAATGGTGGATAAATGAATGTGTTTCTGTTATTTCACAAGCCCACAACTTGGGCAAAAGGCAGTAAAGAGTGTTGGATTTGTTATTGACTTTCCAACGTGCTAAAAAGAGAGACTTTCTCTGTAACAATAAATTGCCAGTAACTCAAAAAGGTTGTGCCCAACTAGCCGTGGCACTATGAAAGGAGCTCAATTTTGTTTCGAAGACAATTTCAACTGAAATTAAATCACCTTTGAACTGCATTTTAAGTGATGGATTTTAAATAAACAATGACTGAGTCAAGATGCAAGTTGTGGCAGCCTTATACTTGCATAGTCGACTAGTGAAACCCCACGCTTGGCATAGTTTTTGAGTGTGGCAGTTTTGGGAGAGCTATTCGAGCTCAAATGGTAGCTGATTTCTATTGTTAGTAAACCATTGTTTGCATAAATACAGAGCAGCTGCTCATCATTTGGTTGTTCATTCATTTGATAATCTGGAGTATAGTGCATACATGTGTTTGTGAGGCGAGTGAAGTTGAGTAAAGAGCATTTGAAAATTTGTTTATCTATTTGTCAAAGAGTGAGTATAGTTTGTTAGTTTCAGTTATAGATTGCTTGGTAGCTGTAGTTTAACAGTTTAGAAGCAAGGGAGAGGTGCAAGAGTAGAGCTAAGAGCTGGAAGTTGAGAAGGTGGCAAGATAAAGCTGATTCACAATGCAGATTGGAAGCAAGGAGTATCAAGAATTCGAGTCAAGCTATTTTAATCCAGGCATGATTAAAATAACTCTTTTTTCTTCTCTTTCTGATTCTGAGTTAGAGCATTTTATTTGTCTGAGTTTCTTATTCCAATCATTATGTGCAAATCATGGCTGTTAGAAAAGTATGTTAGTGCAAGTACGAATAGCTTGATTATTTATGCATAGAGCTAATTTAAAATATGAATAGATAATGTGAATTAGGGAAACCAGATGGGTATATTAAGTAGTTTTCTTAAATTACATTGTTAAATCATGTTTGCATTACGTGATTTTGAATTATTATTTATAAATGTATTTGAGAGAAAGAGAGTTACAGTGAAAGGTTAAAATCTCTCTAAATCTGTGTTTAACCCAAACCACCAGCTTGTTAAATTAAAATATTAAAGAGAAGCTAAGTATGGGAATATGATATTATCCCAATAATATAGTGTTGTTATTTATAAAGTTTTGAGTAAGTTTATATTGCTTTTCAACAAAAGGGTTTGGAAACGTATTAGAAATGAATACATCTCTATTATCTTTTGAATGATATTATCTTATATCCTCTTTATTATTACCTATGCATGGTAGATTTAATCTCGAGAATAGGACTTACGTTCTTAGAAGCTCAAAATCCTTAAAAGTAGGAGATTATATCATTACTTTGCGTTAGGGTAAATACTTGAATAGGAGGCAGTAACAAGACCCAAAATGTTACAAGTATGTAACAAGGTATTTGAGATAAATGAGTCAAACCTATATGGTCAAATAATTGACACTAGCGAGTCTCACTTTTGGAAGAGTTATGTTTGAGTTAGTTAACCTTTGGGTCAAAACCAAAGAAGAGTTAACCACAAGTTAGTAGGATTTCCAAGTCGAGATAGAGGTGGGTGAACTTACAATACCGCTTCTTTAGAAAGTGAAATTGATTATATATATCAAAATTTTGGACAAAGTTAGTGTAATAGTCGCTACTTGCACTTACCAGTTCACTATGCGCCAAGGTTGCATAGCATGTCAGTAGGGTCATGCATAGTTGGAATGTATCCATAGCTATATGACCGAACATGATATGTAGAACACAACACTAGATACTCAGATGGCAATACTAGGGGTTCCAATACTAGACTCTTCGTTGAAGGGTAGGGGTACTTCCAGTTGGAAGGTGTATGGGGGACCCGGTCTGTGGTTGGAGGAAAAGCGCTTGGGTGAAGCTCTCCCTCTTGCAGACGACACGCCGAAACTTGTGCAAATAGAAGTGTAATCTAGATAAGGTTACCTTGACCTTGTACTCTTTGTAATTTATGAAAATGTTTATATAATCATGAAATCTATTGTAATCTGTATTTGAAAAGATGAGTTTCAATTATATGAGATTTATGTTATGTTATTTCAATTATGCAATGTTAAGTGAAATTCTCTATGAAGCATGCAAAAAGATATTAAAAGAAAAAAAATTGTTATCCTATTTTGAAAACTTTGAATTATTCACTTCAAGAGTTAAAACTTAGGTGAAAAATATAGAGTAAGAAACGAGTATGCTACATGGCTCTTGCAGCTCAGCACATGGTGTGGAAGGTAGGTACATTTCACGGGCTTCCCAGCCCTTGTTTTATATTTTGTCTGCACTTTGCTTTGCATGGCTTTTTCACTGTACTTTTTTGGTTTTGTTCTTTATGGCTTCATCACTAGTGGTCACCCATGGCTGAGTGGTTTTTGTATTTCATTTTAGTTTGCTCGATTAGTATGACTGTTATGGTATTGTATTAAGTTTTTTCAAAGTTTATGGGTGAGGACCCCACTAGAACTCTCACTGATATTATCAAAAAAACAAATAACATTCAGGCTCTTGCAATAGAAGGTCTAACCCTTGTGATAACCATATTGAAAAAAAATCTCTGTTTACAGCAATTTGTGTAACTTTTCTGAGAATTAATTATAATGGAAAAATGCAACGAGAACACCCACAAGTTTTAGCATCCTAAGAAAATATTGCAGGCAAATACCTTGCAACAATTACTTTCTAAAACAAAATTTATGGTCAGAATAAGGCTAAAACATGTTACCTGGAACCTGGAATATAAACTCTGCGAATTCTTTCAAATATCAGGAGGATTTGCTGGGCCAGTAAACGGAAAATGTGATTTCCCTCTGCATAACTGCTTCCAAATGCTGTACGTGAAATAATGTCTGATGTGAGAACAGAAAACTCTTTCAAAACGTCAATTTCATTGGCACCTGAGGATATTAAATTTCTCCATTCTCTGCACATATTGGTGCCTGACTCTGCAATTGAGGGAATCATGCCCTGACATGGTAGATGCATTATATGGTTTAACACGACATGTAATTTCTTGGCAGAAGAAAATCATGAATACAAAACTACGACATCTCTATAAGAGTCAACAAGTATAAAAGTGAAGCACTCGGGCATTTAGCATACAACTGGCAATCTTAATATAAAGATTGAGCATAAGGAAAAAGGAACCTAAAAGTATTATCTTATTAATATTACAATTAAATTTATTGATCTATATAGTGGTTTGCAAGAACCCATCTTTCATGAGAATGAATGGTCCACTTAAAACTCATTGCATCTAGGTGATGCTCACAGAAGTGAAGCATTGGGACTTCCCCAGAGATCACCCACCCAATACTACTCTCTGACTCAAACATGTTCAAGTGGACCATTCATTCTCATGAGAGATTGGTTTGTGCAAACCACTACCCATGAAATGTAGGTCAATGAGTGACTCAAAAACTATACTTTGACACATTATAAAAAAATGCCTTGTACTTATCAACCTAAAAATAGTATGTCAATTGGGTGTGATAATACTGGATATTGTCTGAGAAGTAATCGTATGGTGCATAAGCTCTATGATTGAGTATTATTCAATTCAGCATCAGGAAAACAATTCACCGTTGGAAAATTCACAGTCAACAATTCACTGCAGAAAAATTCACGACCATTCATCTCAAGAAAAATTCACCACCAACAATTCACCGCCACAGAAAATTAATCACAAACTTTTAATGTGATGAATTTTTGAGGCGGTGAATTGTTGGTGGTGAATTTTCCTTGAGATGAACTTGTCATGACAGTGAATTTTTCCGCGATGAATTGTTAGCAGTGAATTTTCCTAAAGCCATTGAATTCATGTAGATCTTATCTTTATTCAACTTCTGAGGATTGTTGAATTATAAGTTTACCTTCAAGGCCTCCATGTGAAAAGCGGGGTTGAGGATTCTTCTATGCTGTGCCCATGTCTCCCCTTCTAACCCTGCAAGTCCCGGAGTTCCCGCTCGTTGAAATTTAATTTTTTCATAGTGCCCAAACTTGTTGGATAATACCTCCTTCACAAGCTCAGGGCGAGGAAGAAAAAGTCTGGGTTTAGTCCCAAACCAGTAAACATAATCCCGACCTGTATTACAGATAAATGCATGCTTAATGAATTGGGTGATTAAGATCCTCCTCTTCTTATCTACTACTCCAATGATAGGTTAATTTTTAAAAATGAAATACAAGCCATTCAAAAAACCTAATTGAAACATGTTCAAGCAAAAACAAATCCCGAAGACAAAGATATACAGAAATTCCTTCAAACCGGAGACATTGCCCGGTGATAATTCATAGAAACCAAAATCAATGGGAACCACGAAGCCTTAGAACTCAAATTTCAAAGTTTTCTATGGAGAGAATATATGAACCATAGATTTTCCCCCATTGATGAAAGGCAGGAAGAACTCGAGGAGTTATATTGTGTCCCGACAGTGGCGGCTTAGAACTTTCCTGTTTAGCCATGTTAACAATATCAGGAGCATTTCCATAGAGTAGCTTGTAGGGAGGACCTCCAATCCCTTGGGCTTCAAAGTACTTTTTAATTTGCAGTGGCGTCCACCATATATCTCTCGCAACCTTTAAGAGAAGCAATCCTAAACCAACTGAAACTGGAGCTACAACCCAGCAAAGCAATTCCATGATCTTAACTGATAAGATTTTTTTTTTATGCCCAACACTGTGAATTTACTTTTCTATGCCACAATTACCAATTCTTAAGAGGTCATTGTACACTACGAAATAAACAATGAAAAAATGTGGGAATGGAACATAAACTACAAACAAAAGCTATTGTCATGATGATATTGTACAATACAGACAAGTCAAGTAGGCTTGGCCGGTTGCAGAGGAAAGCTATGATATTGACGATATTATTTATTTAGACATGATTCGGGCAGAATCTTTAATTATTTGTGTCCATTTTTCAATAAGATTTGTTTCAGTCTTTCTCTGTTGTCCGACAATCAATAGTAATTGTCGATAGCATCACTGTTTTATGGTCTGTAACGAAGATGATATTATGGTCTGTAACGAGAATGATTGAATTTATCATTAAATAATAAAATTCCCTGTACAAAATCGGAAATCCCGAGCCAAATTTTATCCAACAACTAATGACATTTTTGTTAGCACGACTAATGGTGAAAATTTCGTGCACCAGAGCCTTTTCCCTTATGTATAAAAAGAAGTATTTTTTCTATATATTTTGGATTAATTTATAATTCTTTTAACAATATATATTTTTAGTATTTTATATTTTATATTTTTAAATTCTAGTCTAACTGTTATTAAAATTATTTTTTTAATTCATTATTTAGGCATGATATTATAGATGGTTTCAATTTTTATGTGTTTTTGTGAGTGTTATGTTTAGTTATGTTCATTGATAAAAGTCATAATGTTTTCTTTGACATTATATTCTACAAGTGTTTAAATTATTGAGTTATTTATAGAATACAAAACCTACCACTCACCTATTACTACATGGAAGTTAAAGTAAGTTTGATTTAAGCATATTCTATTTATGCATGACTACTATGTTGGCAATCATAGATTTCTTCATGTCTTGTAATATTGTACCTTGGAAAAAGAGGTGTTGATTCAATTATATCATATTGTCTCTAATTGATGAACTTTAAACTTATAGAAAATATTATAAAAGAATCGGAACCCAATTTGTGATTGTGAAAAATGTACATCTTGTGGCTTTTAAAAATTCAAACTCGTTAAGAAAAAATGGCTTTATTCTTTAGATAGGGTGTTATCAACATCCTTGAAAAACTCTCTAACATTGAGCAATTCTGCATAAAGTTTAATTTTGTGCAAAGACTCATTGTCCAAAAAAATAATTATTAGTATTCTTAAACATCAAACTTTTCAATAGTCAAATGTAAATTTTTACCACTAAAATTTTACCCAATCCAACATCTACCCACAAATTAAGCAACTTAATCACCATAAACCTAAAACCTAAAAGAAACATGAATATATCAATTTCAAAATATTAATATTATGCTTAACTTTATTATATTCTTATTCCTTAACTATTCTCATAACTAACTTATCTTAGTGAATGTAATGGAGTATGATAGATCCCAAAAAGTTGTGATCAACAATCAAACGCATGAGTTTTGCTTCATAATTTGGTGATATAAATAGAACTAATATTGGTCCAACTTATTTTAAAGTTTAGATTAAAATGTTGTGCTAGTGGAATTTATCTTACTTTACTTTTTTGTTGTATATATGGTTAATCATGGAGTATGAGAATAACAACAGGTAAATGCATGTAAATAGGGAACAAAAATGGGGTCAAAAGTGACCACAATTTTTTTTCTAAAATCAATTAAACTTGAACTTGGATCATGAGTAATTTGAGATGCATGCATTCAAAATTTGAAGATATGACAAGAACAAAATATGTAGTATTTTAAATTTAGTTTTTCAACTACTAAGCTTTTAAAAAATGATTAAGATTAAGAGGGAAAATGTTGTACACACATAAAAGTCTTCTTATTTTTCTTACTTAAATATAACATAGTGTTCAACGTGTGTCACTCTATTTTTTAAACTGTGTGATAAAAATATAGTTAAGAATAAGTACTAGAAATTGTGTATTTTTTATATTTTTATTGAGTTTTTCATGATTTTTCAAAGTAGATGCATCCTATAAATTGTATCATTGAGCATGCACATCACATAACTTACATAAAAATAATTGAAAATACTTGTCTTAATGTGTAAAGAATGAACCATAAAATACTCCTATATGTTTTTTTAAAATTTTGATAAGTAGTGTGTGCATGCATTTTTTAACCTAATAGAGAAAATCAAAGAAATGTTAATGTACTCTACTCAAAACACAAACAACACTTGGATTAAGCATAAGGGTTAGTAAAAATTGATAAAAACATGTAAAACCTTTACCAAAACCAACCCTTATTGCACCATGGAATGGTGCTTATGCTCGTGGATGGTTGGATGTGAGTACTCTTGTCATCCACATAAGGTTGCATTCAAGTGTTTTTAAAAATGGCTTGTGTTGAGGCAAATTTATAGAAATTGGGAGGAACCAATGGATGGACGCAATCAAAAGGTGAGATCAATGGCTCATATTGGTTGAGAGTCATGGGAAAAGGAGAGAGGGAGAAGTGTCTTCATTTGGTTGGAGGATATGAGGGATTAAGGGGAGAATCAATGGTGGGGATTTTCCTTGGAAGAAGTGGATGGACAAGATGGAAAGGGTACTTGTGAGTACCCTTGAGGGATGGACAAGGACTTGACCCATTTGACATGGTACCAAGGCCATGCCACACATACAAAGGCCCATGCTTTGTGTACAAAAGGCTCATGTCTTTGTACATGTTGGAGGATGTGAAGTATTTGACCAGGGTTTAGGTTGTGCAAGTGGATGATTAGAAGATTAAGTAGATTAGCGCACTTAATAAAAAGTGTATTAAAATAGAGAAATTAAATAAATGATATATTCATTTAATTTTTTGGGATGAGGATGGAGGACTTAGGTAAATAAATATTTGGATCTATTCACCTAAGATGGGCTATAGGTGGAAACTAATAAAATTGTTTAGGCTAAAAAAGGGGTGTGGGTAAATAGTGATGAATAGTATTTTATTAATTAAATAATAAAATATTATTTAATTAATAAGGAGATGAAATTATAATTAATTGAACAATCAAGATTGTATTCAATCAATTATAGAAGAAATATTTGGGTAGTGGCATGAGTCAATTTAGGTGTCTACAAGTAGATCAAAAGTTACAAAGAAAAATCAATACACATGTACCTAAAGAATATAAAAATATTAGTAAAAGAATAAAATATGTTAATGTGTTTCAAATAGAAAATAAAATATATGGTTAGAAAGCTAAGAAAAGTACAACTTTATAATGGTAGTTTTGTCAAATATTATTATAAAATGGGTAAATTTGATGACATTGAGTTGAAAAGGTAAAAAAAGTATGTCAAATTAAGGTAAATTAGAAGCCCAATCTTTAAGGCTCATTATTCAAGCCTATTCCAAAATAAAAAGGGACAAAAAAATTGAGTAAAAAATGCAAGTGCATTACATAACATGTTTATGTTTTCAAAACACAATTGTGTTTTCTAAAAGGCCTCTATCTTTAGGGTTTCGTAAAAATATATCATGATACCGATAATTCAATAAATATTTAGGATTAATAATTTAATTATAAGTGAATATTTAAATATATGAAGTTTGAGTTTAAACAAATGGATTGATGTTTAAGTTAATAAGAGAGTGAATTATGTGTATCTTTTAAGGGTAAAAAAATCAAAAGTTAGTGGAAATGTGTAAAATCCCTCATTTTACTTCTTTTGAATCTTCCTATAATATGTTAGTGTTATATATTATAAAATTTATTAGTTAATGTTATGTAGAATAATAGTGTGTTTACTTTGTATTGTGATTGTATGATACATATGATAATGACATAAATAATTATTAAATGTCGATTCAAATTATATATATGTTGTAACTAACAAATGCTATTTAGGAGTTTCTTTTTTACTATTAGATCAAGCTATATTTAGAGCATGTTGTCTCATTTCATTAGATGATGACAATTGTCTCAATCTAATCAAACCCTAATCTAGGGTTTACTTTTTTGTTGTATAAGCATTCACCTTTCATTGTAACCATTCATTCAAGTTATTACATCAATACAATTTTTCAAGTTGTTGAGCACATCATCTTGCTTAGGTATCTCTTTTGTGATAGGACAATTTCTTGTAGGTGACTTCAGGGATCTTTGGGGTTCAATCAACAACTCTAACATGGTATCAGAGCTCTATATTTGTTGCCTCCTATTCAAAATTTGAGGGATCCAACCTTGAGAAAAAAATTGGTGCACCTCAGAGCAAAACCAACCTTGCCATTGTGTCTGGAGTGATCAAAAACCAAAGAATTGACTATTATTTCACAAAAATTTGAGACTTTGACTTTTAGGGTGATTTCTTTTGGTGCACATGAATTTGGATTTCATAGTCCATATAGTCATACATAATATGTATGTTGTACGAACTCGTACATTGTAAAAATAGTATAGGTATGACCTATGCACTCTACCAAGTGCCATAAAAATGTAGAAAAAAAGCCTTTGGCCAAAACAAATTCACAAAGATTTGATTAGAAGATTTTTTGCAAGTACAAAATCAAGAATATTCTACCAAGACTAGCTAAAATGCCACCACTTCCCTCTACTCAGCTGCTCAAGCTACATTTTTTTGCCCACCCAGCCCCTAGTGATATCAAATATCAAATGCCCCAAATTTAGCCTCAAACTCTAGTGATGGTTTTTTTAGCTCCCTTGTTTTGCTTTCAAGGAAAAATTGAGAAAATTTTAGTAAATCAAGTGTATCTTGAATGTCCTAACTCCATTTTTCACAAAATTTATAGCATTGGAAAGGTGGTTCTAAGCTTGATCAAGTGGTATAGGTGATTTTTCCATATTTTCCTCTTGATTTATTCTATAGGCCTTTGAAGTCAGATCAAGTTGTTTTCACCTAAGAGGTCATAACTTTTAACTCGATTACTAGATTTTCATAATTCCAATAGAATAAAAAAGCTAATTCAATCATCTTCATAGATCTTAGTCCTATTTTCTAGAAAATGAAATAGGTATATTTAATCAATCAGATCTAAAATTTTCCTTTTTGGTTCTTTTATTGGAAAACACATGCAAAAAAGTCAATTTTTTGGATCAAAGGGGAATTTTATTGCATGGAGTGGGTACATACTATTGTATCAATTCATTTCTATACTTTTTCATCATGGATCCAACACATATTGTTAGCTCACTCCATATAACTGTTATGGTTGAAAAAAACAAATGGAGATACATTTGAATAAATTAATGCTATACAAAGTGACTATGGGTACATAACTTGAACCTATAGGCATTGTTGAGAAGAGAAAATTGTTTAATAGGTGTGATGATTTTTTTGGTACATATGCATGTCTATGTCTCTTGATCTTATATTTCATGTTGAATCTTACACCACACCCAATTAGATATGGACTCATTTGGAGTGATTGTTTGGGAAGTAGGATACTTTGAGATGATTTCAATTGGAGAATGAGCTTAAAGGCTTGACTCCTCAAGATTTTGATAGCATTCAAGACTTCTTTATCAATCTCAAGTCTCTCATATTGTAGTTGACATAGTGTTGTATTCAAAAATATGACACTCGGTTAATTCTTTCCATCCTTGCCAAGCTTGGTCCTAACTATTCAGTTTTTGTTTCTACCTTTTATTCTACTAGAGATGCACTTTGTACTAGCTTCACTATGCCTTCACATGATGTTTTTTCTACATCACTCACTTGGAAATAGAAAAATTTGGTACAAATGGGCTCCTTGAAGTCTTCCAAAGCATAGGCTCTTATTGCACACCAGACACTAAAGATTTGAAGGCTTCAAATGACAAAGAAAAGAAATAGAAACAAACGGATTCTAAGTCACATGCGAAAGCCAAGGAATAAAAAATTCACATAATAACTTTGATTATTTTTCCTCTTCTAAGGGGGGCTCATCTAGGAAGGATAAAAAAATGTGCATATTGCACAAATACTAGGCATAATGATATCAATATTATGCAAAGAAGATTGATGAGTTTAAGCATATTCTATAGAAGAATCAGATTAAATTGCCTTCATCCTCTTCTTCCACTTAATAACCTTCACAATCAAGGTCAACCACCATGGAATGTGGAGTAGAAAAGATGAAAGGTCATGCTCTCTTTGCATCCACCAATCTTTAGTCCAATATATGGCTTCATGACTCAGGAGCCTCACATCATATGGATGCACCTTCAGGTATGTTCTCTTCATATGATCCTTACACATTACCACATATTTTGATGGGGAATAACAATTATATGAGTGTTATTAGGAAAGGATCCATAGATGTTGATGATGGCACATTTCATTATGTAATTTGTGTCCCTTCATTATCTTCTAGTCTCCTTTCCATCTATCATATTGCACATAGTGAGGTAGGTACGACAATAGAGTTCATACCTACTTCAATTCTTATCAGAGACCTGCATAGTAGAGATATTCTTGTAGTTTGGATAGTAGATCATCCCTCTCGATTGCATGCCTTCTCTCATTTTGATCCAAATGAGCTTGCACTACCATTGACTAGTCTTCACTTGCATGCCTCTATAGTGGATCAGATATTTGAGAAGTTTGGTCACTTCAACCTATGTGTACTTACATCATCCACATTGGTCATGAGACTTGTGTTGAGCTTCCACCTCATCTTAAGAGATTAGCTTACTTCGATGGGATGTTACAAGTTCTTCAGTTTTAGCTTTGTGGGATGACTAATTGTCAAACATGATAGAGCTATTTGGTGAGTCACATATTGCAAATATTGGGGAAACACTTGAGGATATTCACTTCCTCTTTGATGATAGCTACAACCCACCAATCATCACTTAAACATTACATTTGGATGTTTTTTTACAAGTATCTTTACAAATGTTTGGATTTGTTTCACTTGATTTGGCTTCATTTATTCAAACATGTTGACCCTTGAGAATTTTTCTATAGAACCCATCACGAGACCTCTTATCTTGAGATATTTTCTTCATGTGCCATTGGATATGCTTATTCCTAAGGGGGGAATAATGTTTTCCATTTTTGGGTCATTTTCAACATTTTTCTTCAAGTATTCACTTTTGGCAAAGGAGCTACTTCCTTTCTAGGGGGATTCATTATCTCATATTTTCTCTCCTATGGGGTATCTTGATTGTAATTATGTGATGAAAAGATCACTTGGGGGGGAATTTTGAGTCCTACATTCCATTGTCACATGTACACTTTCATTTATTTTTCTCTTTTGGAGGGGATTTTTTTCCCACGATTTTTCTCCTTTTCTCTGGTTATGAGATATTTCAATTGCTTTCTCAAGGGTACCTCATACGAATTTGTAGTCAAGACCCATTCTACATCCATCATTGCATCCTTTATTAGTTTTTTAGTTTCCCCCTAATTTTATTTTTAAGGGGGGGTGTTGAAGTAAATAGGTCATCACCAAATAATTAATTAATTATTAGACACCTTTTGCTTTAATTACTTAAGCTAAACTTAGGAGTTTCTTGTTTATTATTAGATTAAACTATATTTAGAGGATGTTGTCTCGTTGCATTAAATGATTAACTTTTCTCAATCTAATCAAACCCTGATCTAGGGTTTTCTTTTTTATTTTATAACCATTCACCTTTTATTGTAATCATTCATTTAGGTTATTACATCAATACAATTTCTTGGGTTGTTGAGCACATCATCTTGCTTTTACCTTTCTTTTGTGATAGGATAAATTCTTTTAGGTGACTTATGGGAGCTATGGGGTTCAATCATCAACTCTAACATGTATCAAGGATGGGGAAAATTCTAAAACTTCTACAAGGTAATCAGAGGGAAAAAGTAATATGAAAAACTTTCAAAAGGAATGTCCAAGATGACAAATCCAATGGGAATGGGGAGATGCAAAACTCTAAAAGGTCAACAAACACATGGGGAAATTTTGACAAGGAAGAAAGTGAGGTGTTGGGATTAGTAGAGAAGGTATGAAAGTATGAACAACCTTGAAACTTTTAAATTTTAACAAAACAAAAAAATGCTAAGGGAAACACTAGAAACAACCCATGCTTAAATTTTTTAAGGATTTATGAATTTTTCATACTTAGGGGACTCATTTAAGATGTCTCAAATTGGTTATAAATAATGGGTAAAATATGAAGAAGACACACAAAATGGAAGGGACTAAAGAAAAAATATCATTACATATTTGAGTCCCATCTAGATATGGTTGGGTACTTATGTCTCTTGTAGACACAATGAGAATATACCAAAATGAGGAACAAGAGGTATCGAGACTAACTTACACTTCATCATGAAAATAAAGGGTCATGACTATACAAAGAAACAATATTTATAAAACAATACAACACAAACAAGGAAACACTATATATAGGGGAACATTATTTATAAGGAAATAATAACATGTAGCATCATTTGTAAGTTAGGCCCTACATAAACACCCATGACACATGCCTATGAAAAATATGTTGCATTTTATTGCCTCTATCAAAGACAAGACTACTAAAGGAACCGATCTCCTTCAAGCTAAAACTATCATCATCACCCAACCGCATCCCTAATGATTGAACCCCAATTGCATCAGATGTGGGCTTCATCTCACATACATCAACCTATGATTGTCTCCAAAAGGTTGAAGGCAAGCTCCAAAATTAACCTTTCCATTGCAAGGAGACCACAAAAAATAGGCCTTTGAACCATGTCATGATATATCATTGAATTCCAAAGCAACCAAGGGCACAACTTGAAGAATGAGGTAAGCCTAAAAAATACAAATTTCATCATACTTACTGACATCATCAACTAAATTGAAGCAAAAAAAATGTTTCTAACTCACATTTTAATGAAACATGTGCCACACTTACTTGCTAACTTATACAAGGAAGCTACTCCTCATGCACATCAAACTAAATTTTTTGAAGCTCTAGTATATATGAAACTTGAGCAATAGGCATAGTATCTACCTAGTATATTTATTGCTACTCAACTCGATTGCTAAATGTATGTTGGGACTAAGTGGAATACTTAAACTTAGCACACAATTATCTCCAACATCAAAATTTGCATCTTCATCATGAAGAAAAAATTCATACTCAACTATGTTCATTTCAAGCATAATAGGAAACCAACATACCTCACTATTATATGTACTAATGTACATTTCATTAGCAAAAATATTAGAACCATGATACATGTCATGTCAAGAACCTGGTTCGTTAAATTGTCTCTTTGTTTTAATCTCTTTCTCTTCAATCATTGGAACAATAGTCTCTTATGATCCCATCAAAGCACACTCTACATGAGGAGGAAGATAAGAGCCTTGCACCCAATAAACAGGTTCTCATATGCATCTACATGATCACCATCTTCACATTCATTAAGGGCAAGGTGTTCAAATTTAATATCAATGACTACACTAATATTTACCTCAATAATTTTATCATCAATTGTAGCCACATCTATGTTATCCTCATGCAAATAAACATCAATAGCCTCAATATCAAAATTAGGGATAAAGGAGTGCAATAATTCAAACAAATAATTATTTTCTTGTTCATCATTTAGATCACAAGCATGTGCACAATCTATACAATTAACTTCAAAAGATGATCAATATGGCTATTCACTTGTACACAACTCTTCTTCTTTGTCAACCTCACTATTATAAATCGTAGGTTCATGTTCTTCATTCTCAAATTGGAGATCATAATTAGTTATTTCATTTTTATCATCCATGAATGACTAATTTCTAATTGAGGCTAGGTGCAAACACTATCATCTTTATCTCTATTTTTTTCATATAATACACCAACACGTTCTTCTACCTACCTACAAACACAATCATTACTTGAGATTGTACTAGAAATTGGTGCAATAGTCGCACCTATTTTGTTCACAATAACTTCTTCATTACCAATGGCTTCTAGACCTAAGGAAAATTATTTTACAATCATATCCCTTTTCACTTTCTCAAAATAATCAAGGAAAAAGCATGTCTCTTGCATGTTAATTAGATTAAATTCTCCCTATAGTGAGCCAAAACATAGAGAAATATCATAGGCTGCAAGAAACATGTGAAAACATGTAGGTGTGTTAGGATTGGAAATTTCTAGGATCTTAGAAAGCGAAAAAAAAACCTATGAATGAAGTCCATGCTAGACTCTCCTTCTTTCCATATGATTTATTCTAATTCTTGGGAAAGGATAATAGGGTCTAAAGAAAACTCTTCTTTAAACATAATCACATGGTCATTCCAAGAAGTAAAGGAATTCTCGAGAAAACCTTTATGCCACATTCATGCCTTTCTATGCAATGACCTAACAAAAAAACTCATCCACATGTCCTCATCTTCAAATTGATTTGTTTCCATGAAATCTAAAAAATGCCTCAACATGTGTGTCCCCTTCACTAATATCATACCCATGAAATATAGGCATATGGTTGTAGACCTTGCTTGTCATGTTTTTCATTTCATAATCGACCCAAGATATGTATAGTTATTTGTAAAGAGTGTTAGAGGAATGATAGGGAGTTGAGTAACCTAAAATTTTGTTGCAATAGGATGGATGTTCGGTTGCAATGGGTTGAATATTTTTTCACATTATTTTTCAAGGTCAACAAGCTCATTAATTTTGTTATTTTTCTTTTGTATGGATACTTGCATATTTGAATGTGAAACTTTATTTGATTTTGGGATATTTGAACATCATGGATACTCATCAACAATACCATAAATGTTAGGTCCCAAAACTACTCTCCCAAATCCTATAGATTTTTCACCTTTAAGGCCAATATTTTTTCTTCAAGAAGGTGATAAGGGGCTCATCAAAAGACTCACAATGGTTAAAGGTTAACATATGAGAGTGAATTTTCTCTCTTATGTTTTGATTTTAGCTTAGATTGAAGAGGGTGTTATTGGAGATATTCATTAACAATTATTTTCATCAAATAGAATGAACAACTAAAATGACAGTAGCCAAACCTAATTGCATACTTGACCCCAAAATTTATCACTAGGTCAAATAAGACTAATTGCAATAACTTCTATATAGTTGACTGCACACCTTACACATGTACCCATGATTATCAACTTAATTAATCCCTTGAGATATATTCATTTATACTACATACACAATGGAAAGGTGCATTCATATTGGACATGATCCTTTGAAGGTTTATCCATTAAGATTAGTTATAATTATTTCTTGGTTTTTATATTGAATTAATGAACAATATGCATATCTACACTACTCCTACTTCCTATACTATTAGTGAAGGATATTGATGATTTGAATGGGTGTGGAAGGTAAAGATTCCTACTGACTAGTGTCTTATTGGGTAACAAATTTATACCCAACTATAACAAATAAATAACTATAAATAACAACAAAGGTATGATGTAGAAAAAACACCTCATCTAAACTCATTGATATTCATCTATAACAAGTAAGAGACCATTACATGTATAGCTACACCAATAAATATGGTGGAAGAAACTTTACAAGAAGAGGGTCTATAACACCCTTCACTCAAACAATCCAAAATATCAACAATCAGTCAAACATATAATTATTTTTATACATCTGCTATAGTTGCTACCTCTTTGCAACTTAGAGAGTAGCTCTAATGTTGGATAAACTACCAAATTTTGAAACCCTATAATATTTTTCACTATGGCCAACAAAAACCCAAAGAATTATCTCTTTGAATGAATGAAGAACTTGAATATATAGATTTACAACTTGGGAAATTGGATTGTGAAAATAGTGCATGTATATTTAATTTTGTAAAGATCGCCCATGATCTAGCCTCCATCGTGATAAATGTTACATACCAAATTTTCCCCTTTGAGACCCACAAGCATTTGGAATTATGACAAAACCACCCTCTATCCATTCACCATACATCTGAATATTAATGGTGTGTGGATTCTTGTAAAAGGATGAGGAAATTACCCAAAAAATCTATAGAAACAATTTCCTACAAATGGTGTATCCATTAATGGGCTCTACAATAATGATTTGGTATGGGTTAAGTGCCAATTTTCTCCTTTGAATTTGTTCCATCTTCCATAAAGAATGTTTTATGGACACTGTCAAATTAAATTTGGTAGTTCTAGGGCCAAGTTAGGTCATCAATAAAGATATGGATCATCTAGAAGGGTATATGGGAGTTGTAGCAAGAAATGGTAGGAGTTTTGGATGATTGGGGCCAAAATAAATTTGTACTAAATTTTATGGATTGAAGCCTTAGAGAATCAGGGGATTAGGGTAGGTAGGAAGCCGTGCTAGAAGGGATGAGGAAAGGGGGAAGGTTGAAATTCCAACTTTGGTAGATGTTAACAAAGGAGTAGTAGATTTTTAAGCTTTCAAGGATGGGTAGAGAAAAGTACCTAAATAAGGAAAGGTCAAAGTTTGAAATTGATAAGTTGTACAAAATAATTGGTAGAGTTTTAGACTTTTGAGGTTAGATAGAAAGGAGTACTCATTTAAGGAATGGTTAAAATTCTAACTCCAAAAGACATAATTATGGTAGAATGCAATGGACCAATATTTGGGGAGTAGAGGTGAAATGGAATAGGTACTAAGGGATGTGATGGATGAGGAAGTCTAAAAGTTTGACAAATTGATGATGTTAGCATGGTTTCATCAAGACAATAGATATTAATTTATGATGTTAGTAGGATAAATATTATTAAATGAGCATATTAGGGATGGGGAACATTTGAAACTCCAATGAGGGACTTGGTGGGAAAAGGTAGGATGGAATTTTAGGGAAGGAATGCCTAGGATGAAAATTTTGACAAGGATGGATGGATCCAAAACCCTAAAACACTAACAAACACTTGGTCAAGTTTTGACAAGGAACAAAGAGGGGTGTTTGGATCAATAGGGGGGTCATGAAGATATGAACAACCCCAAAACTCTGAGAACACAAAAAAATGCTAATGGGAAAACCTGAAATAATCTACATTTAGACTTTTTAAGGATTTTTACATTTATTCACACTTAGGGGACCCATTTAGTATGTCTCAAATAAATTATAAGAAATAAGTCAAATATGACTAAGATACACAAAATTTAAGGGACTCAATAAAAAATTAGCATTGTAAATTTGAGTCCCAACAAGTTCCTTTAGAAGTTTGGGAAATCATCTTAAGATCTAATAGAATGGCATCAATTTTGGGGATATTATTTTAAGTTCAAAATCATATCGAGGACCCTGCAACTTGGAAGAAAATCATGTCATGTTGTAAATTTTTTAGCATGTATATTTGACAACACATCAACTTGCACAAATAAAATGACATAAGGACATGAGTTCTTTTTTGACCCATTAAATATTTTAAGTATTATAAGAAAAATTATCTTTAAAAAAGTGGTGAATCTATTCCAATCAAACCCAAAATCATTGAATATATCAAAATAATTGAAGATGCAAAGAAGAAGGCAACCTATATACCAACAAGAATAATGATAATCTACATCTCATGTATGAATTGTGGCATGGCCATTAATTTTTTTGAACACTATAGTCATATTGCATACTACCTCAAGAGAGTAACCAAAGACCTTATGGAGCTATTGGTTCATAACACTACAGACTGAGAATTACTTCACATTAACAACAATGTTCTACCATGTTGATGCAACCAAAAATTCACAACATAAATTTTATTATTATTATTAAAAACAAAGCACAAAAAAGCTCAAAAAATATTAATTATCTTCCTTCCTCATTCCATTTTGTCTTCTCAAATTGAAAAAATTCCTTAACTAGTAAAAATCCGTCCTAAGGCCAATAGTTGCATAGTGTGATGGTTAAGTTATTGTGGTGTTTTTCTTTCCATCAAGATACAAACCCCACTAGGGTGTTATTTTTGAATGTTTAAATTGGGGTCAAGGTCCCTTGTTTGTGACCTCACTAGTTCATAGCTCCGAGTCAAAAGTATTTGCCCCTTTAAAAAACAATCCCTCCTAAAAATCTATCTATTTTTAGTACTGTTACATGCTTACTTTCTTGGCTATGAAATGTTCTAAATATTTGAGTCTAACTAGAGTAAGACTAATTGTAAACTACAAATTTCTAATTGTATGGGAAAATCCCAAATTTGGGAATTGTTGGAAAAACATGAAAACTTCATTTTGAGGCCTTAGACAATTGAAAAAAGCCCTAAAAAAAATGTCAAGATGTGCTCCAATTGAACAAGTTCATTGTTAGATTAGGGTTGGAATAAAATATTTGAGATGCATCTCCATGTGAAATTTTAGCTCAATCAGACTCTTAGGTTAAAAGTTATGGCCTCTAGAAGTCCCTGTATCACATGTATATAATTTATTTTGTGTGTAGTTTTTTCATCATGCAATAGTAACCCTTATTGGTCAAGATGAAGTGTAATTATCTCAATCCCTTCCTTGTTGTCCCTTTTTGTGTTATTCTCTCAAACAAAACTATATTCTCATTGTTCCTACAAGAGACACTTGTCCTCAACTAGAGCTAATTTGTTGATACTCAATCTGAAAATACAAAAAAAATCTGAAGTCCCAACCCTCTTATGCTTTAGGCCTCATTTTTTCCATCAAATATAAATAATCTAAAAAAAATTTAAATGAATCTTCCATTAATCAAACTGCCTAATTTTTTTTCCTCATTATCCCTTATGTTCCTATCAAGTGTTGAAAGTTGTAGAAATTTTAAAAATTATAAGTATGGGAAGGTTTTGGTCATTTTCTATAGCTTTTATAGAGTTGCGGTGGACTACCAACCTTCTTTCAATTGTTTAACTTCCTATCCTAATTGTTAGTCCCACATAGAATTTTTAAATTTGATTGGGTCCCTTCCTAACCTCATTTCCTTCATTCCATTTGTTTGTATGTTTTTATGGACATTTGGACTTCTACTCCATCTCGACATCTTGAGCTCCCATCCTTTTTTCCACATCCCTTCTTTCTCCCATTCTCCTTGTCACTTCCCATTTCTCCTTATATGGAGTTGAAAATTTTATTTGGACTTCTTATATTTTCATTTTATACCCCAAATTCCTATCCTCTTATGTATCCCCACATTTTCTCATTCATGAATTTTAGTCAAATTTTTTGCGGGTTCATCTAAACTTCTTACCTTTCCCTTATTTCACCTGACCCCCCATCCCCTTTTGCATCCACAGATTCTCTCACTCATTTCCCTTTTCACTTCTATAGATTTACAAATTTCATATGAACTTCTTCCACTTTATTTATATGTCTTTACCTCCATTCCTTTTCTATATCTCTCATTCCCAACACCTAGTCAAGTTTTAGGTTTTTTACAAAATCATACTTAGTTCATCCAAACTTCTTCTAGTTCCCTTCTTCCTTTTGGAATCCAGTTCTACATAAAATTTTCACAAGGACTTCCATTTTTTTGTTGATTATTTCTTTATGTGCAAAGTTTATTTTGAGTTCCAAAGTTCTAGTCTTCCATATAGGCATCCATCTTGATCTCTAGTTCCACATATTTTCCTAAAATTTCTTCCAAATCAATTTATTTTCTCACTTCATCCACCTAATGAGTTTTGATTAGAAATTTCCATATATAGTTAAGGAAGACATCAAAATTGGTGCTTACCTCTTGTACACAATGGAATGGTTTTCTAAAAAACTATCAATTATTTCCTTCTCAAAAAGTATTATATCTTAAAACTATTGAACACCTGGAATACCTAGAGGGGGGGTGAATCAATATTCTTATAAACCATTTAAACATTTAACCATGCAACATATAACTTATTTAGTTTGCAGTAATGAAGGAAAACATGCAAACATCCAACAACATCACATAACACATGAACACTAGGACTTTATGTGGAAAACCCAAAATGGGAAAACCCATGGTGAGGATTAGCTCACAATATATTATAATTAGTTATAGTATATTACAAAAGTGCTCGTTGCAGGTGGACTCATTGTCCATGTGGACTCACTACCCACTAAAATAAGAAAAGAGATAGAAGAAATTTTGTGGCTCGTAGCCTATATTGAACTGTTATAATTGCACCTATCATATGCATGGAATATAGTTCCAATGAAGCTCAAAATACAGACTCAAAAATCTTCATACTAATATGAATCAACACTATGCTCTACTTTGCATTCACACTAACTTCACACAATTAACATCACTAACTCTTATCATATATCACTTGTTTATTTACATCTTCAAAATAATCTTATATTTATATCCAAATCATCCGCAAACACTTAGAACATCAATTAGTTTGGCCTAATTATATGTACCATTCAAAATATACAAAATATGACTTGTTGGCTCAAATTCAAAATATTTCAACTTTGTGCCATAAACCAAGGCTTGTAATATATCAAGTAGATCGCATAGACCTATAATAGCTCCCACATAACTTCACAATACTTAATTAAGCTTTGCATACCTTCAAACCTATTAGGTCAACACCGAAAAAGACTTAATTTCAAAATTTTCCAACTATACATCCACATTTGACAACGTGGACCTCCAAACACCATACCAACTAGAGGGCACACTCTATTGACATTTGTCGACATCTCTTCAAATTTATAGAGCCAAAATCCAATCCATGGAAAGTGTGGAATCTCTAAATCCTATGCACATAACTGGAAAATAATTATAACTGTCAAGACAAACTTTTGTTGCTCATAGCTTTCGCACCAAGATCCAAAATGAGATGAAACTATGAAATTAGATACTTCTAGCAACCAAAAACATTATACTAGAATCACAATACAAAGAATTGAATGGTGGACTAATGTGGACCCAAAAATTGAATTCTCTGAACACTGAATCACCAATATTAACACTTAGTCAATTTCCATCATAATTGTCTTCACTAGATCAAACCTTCTTGCAAAATTTCTTTACACAAACATCCTAAAACATGTCTGAGCCACCCAAACTGATCTGCACTATAGTCTTTGTACTAGGATACAATTTTGACACAATGACAACACTACAATTAATAATTGTATGTACCTTGTTCTCATTACACATGCTCACATTGCCAAAAAAATCATCAATGCCATCTCCTCATTCTTCCAACAAAAACCCATAAAAACCAAAAAAATTGAAAAAAAATCAAATATCACAAAAAGAATAAAGATATGTATTTTATTTTATTTTATTTCACTCCATCTTTATATCTATTCATGGTTTTGTCTTTTCTAATTTTCATCTTATTAAAACTCTTAGGTTTCTTATTATAGTTTATCTTTACTAAGCCATAATAGCCAAAGTAATTATCCCTATATATTCCTAATAATTTTAAATAAAGTTAAAATCATAGATTTAAATGGATCCTTGTCTTAGTTGTCATCTAGTCAATTCTAAACAAAGAAAGTTTTCAAACCCACAATATTTAATATAAGCTAATAGGTAGGTCTTCATGTCTCTTTTAGAAAACAAAAAATCTCACGAGTAAGTCATCCTTTTGGTCATGCCTAGCCCTTTACTTACCTAGCCAAAAATGACAAGGGGCCAAAATTTTGAAAGTAATTAAAAAAAGAGATAAACAAAATTTCTTATGGTCGTGCTCTTAGGTGGAGAAAAATTTAAGATCAAAGCTATGAACATGGCATCCAAATGAAAATAAAAAATATGAAGCTAAGCACACACACACAAAATTTAGGTCAAATAAAGAGTTGATCTTACTTTATAGGGTCATCCTTGATGATGATCTAATCATTACCCTAGGTCTAACCTTTAGGCATCTCTCTCAATCTAAGTCTAGAAGGTACCAAAAAATTTGTTGCTTGTCTATGTCAAAAGCTAGTTTAAGTGGTCATTCTAGATGTGGGTTAGTCTTTAGCCCTTTGTGAAAATTCATCTTAAAAATTATTTCATCACTTTATCATTCCTACTTGACCCCCTAAAATATATCTCCAAATTTTAGTGATCCATCCTATATTGAGACAAACCATAATCCCTCTAAGTCAAAAATATCACAAAGAGAAATCACATTGTTAGTACCATCTACATATTATAAAAATAAATTTCAAAGTAATTAACATCTATAAAAGTAAACATGTGAATCCATTATGTCATTTCCATCAAACAATATGTATATATCCATACATACTGCACACTACATACATACACTACAGAAGTTAAAAGTGATCCAAACACAAGTATAGCATTGAATCCACCATAATATACATACACAAAATAAAAACTTGAATTCTAGGCTAACCATGTATACAAGGGATAAGCAAGATAAATATGTCAACCATAAGCTATATACAAATCTATACCAAATCTCAAAATAAAAGTTGCATCAAGCACATTAGGATATCAATACACTTTGTACATAGGCTCTTTTAAGGGAGAATCATAAGTGAAGTGCATCAACTGCATAATCTTCCCATACAAGGGGAGAAAGAAAGAAAAATGAGGTTCCTAGAAGCATAAGGAATCAACCAATGCCTCAATGGAGAATTAAAATCATGGATCCTCCAAGACTCCTACTATGTCATCTCATCCAACTATATTATATGCTTGACAACAAAGAAGTCTTATAATTTTGTTCCTAAAAAGGAACTGCTATGAGAATTTGAGTGTAAGAATGGTTCATGTTGTCCTAGTTTATGTGTGACCATATGATCATTGATCAATCCAAAAGCTATAAATCTCATATAGAAAGACAACCTTAGTCTCCAATTCCACAAATTTAGTCATTTATGACACTCTGCCTTGACTTAAATAATAGCTAGGAGCAAGAACATCTATGCCAACTATTCAATGAAGGAATCCTTGCATGCACTATAAGTCCATCTCTATATAATACCTTAGAAAGAGCTAATACATATAAGGAATCGCTCTTTAAAAAATATCTTCATACCTTGGTAGTGCTTATGAAATCAAATGCAAGAGAAGCAAGAAAATTACCAACTTAGTGTTAGAATAATTAATCAAGTTGAAGCAATAGTAAGAAAAGTAAAGGAATTGAGAAGTTATATATTCATGAGGATCTCCTAGCTACCATGTTGAACCAAATTTCCTCATCTACTCCTCTATCATTTGTGTGGTGAAAGTGGCCTAAAGTACTCTTGGTGTCTCCTCATATTTTATTATCCTCACATCCTTCAATGTATTTCTTTCTCTTATCCATCCTTGGGGATGTAGTTGTCATTATCATCCTCCTCCTACTATTGGTCACTCTCTACATCATAAAACAAGTGGAACAAGCATGGTAAAAGTTATCTTGTAACCTAGATCCTCATAAAGGTTGTGTAATAGGTGTCCCTAAAGCAAGATGGCTCTTCGAGAAAACCCCTCATTTTGCCCCTATAATATCTTGAATATATTGGTAGCATGGCGGAATAATTGATAATTTTGTAGGAAAGCCCTCTCCAATATATAGGACTCATGAAATGCAATAAATATTAGAAAAAACAATCCTATCTATGAAGGAGTACACTCCTCAAAAATAGGATTGAATTACCATATCTCCCATCCATTCCCCCTTCCATGTAAATATAGGGGTCAATAATAAAATCATCATCTACAAGAGTCATAACCATAAATGTGGTCATATATAGAATTCATGAGAAAAAAAATTAATTGATAAGGCCAAATGTGCTCTAAAGTTCATAAAATCACCAAAGAAGGGTGATTGAATGCCAAAAATCCTAGGTGTGTGATTTGATACAAGTATTTGAAGGCCACTAATAATTTTATCTCTCAAATGATTATTTCATAGGACCATCTTAGTATTGGGTCTTCTTTCCCCTAACATGCAAAGGAAAACCATTGCAATCAAGACCTTTTCAAGGGAAAGATAGCATGTAATGGAGCCAATATAAGATAGATCCCTAATTTATCTCCAAGATAGCCACCCCCAAGAAGGAAACCCACTCTAATATTTATCATTTAGACCCTACCAAATAGTATCAATCTATCTTCATTTACACAAACTCTTAAGATATGATGCATAATGTAGAGAGTGATGGTTCATTCTCCTTTAATGATAGGAATTGAAAGGTAATTTCAACATCTAGTTGTTCAATATGTCACAATAAATCTACATAGAAGGTCATATGATTGGAAAATTTATGACTATCATCAATCCAACTCTCTATAGGATAGTCATGTTAGCCATACATAGAGCCTAAACAAAACCCAAAAATAAGGCCTACTCCCTAGTGGCACTCCAACTAATGTAAGTGTCATATGAAATAAAAAACCATGTCAACCTTCCAAAAAGCCCTAAAAATTATAAAACTTAAAACAACCAAAATTTATAAAAAATTAAAATGTATCTTTTAATTGACTAAAATGGTTCCAAAATGTTGCAAATCCGTTACACCCCAATTGTGTAGTTAATATTTACTATTACTACATAGGGTAAATATGAATGTAATGTGAATTTTAGAGATGAATAAATTATGATTGTACCTTGTTATCAATATGAATGTTATCTCATTTGATTTTGTCTCATTTGATGTTACCTCAGTTGATGTTATTAATGGAAAATACCACATATATGTGAATGGATGGTTATTGAACTATTATTATTCTAACTTTAGAGATGCTTATATATACTGCATATGTTGCGAACAATTAACTATTGTGTGCATGTGTTAGTCAATGCAAGTATGTGTTTCATTCCTCAAAGCAGAGGGGAAATATCACTCAAGAGAATATCTTATTCAGGTAACTAGTAAAAGTAAACTATTTGAGCATATACACACACCACATTAGAATTATTGAGTTGAGTCAATTTGTGGGTAGTTGGTAAGTCATTCTTAGCTGATATGTCTACATCTGAGAGTCTTGTTTATTACTGCAAGCATTATTGGGGATGTTTATCTATTAATATTTTGAGATCTTTCTTGTACTATTGTGATTATATTGACAAGCAATATTTATGTGGAAGTATGTGTATATATATGCACATATATGTCAATGGGATCTAATGACGTGTATATCCACATGTATAGATGTAGCACATGTAGCACATGTAAACACTTATCAATATGATGGTAATCGTGAATGGATATATGTGAATCAAATGTGAACATATATATATGTATATAGTATATACATGTATCCAAATGTATATGTATATCGATACATGTGTACGTTGGCGAGTGGACACACTCATACGAATGCATCGATATAGATATACCTACATATACATGTGCATAGATGCATATACATTTATACATGCATATATATATATGCATACATTCAATATAGTGTGTTTATTATATACCATCTTGCATGTACTCTTTTATATATATATATATCAAATGTATGCTTACATTATTGGCTTACAATATATATATATATATATATATATATATATATATATATATATATATATATATATATATATATATATATATATATATATATATGTAAATATATATTAATGGTTATATATATATATATATATAAATACATGGTAGTATTTAAATATATATATATTATATAATATATTATAAATATGTATAATAATATATTTTTAACATATTATATATGCTAATATAAATCAACTATCATTTGTTTAAATAGAAGTCGATTTATTAAAGGTTGATAATAATCGATATGACTATGTTTTTTGAAGTCGTATGAAGTTTCTTATTCTATTTTTGTGAACCGCTTATCACTCAAGTGACACGTGATATAAGACATAGTATTATGTTTGATATTTGTTGGCTACTGTCGATATTAAAGCATAGACTTGGTCGACGCCTTTGGTAAGATCAACCTTGAATTTGTCAACCATTTTAAATGATTTGGTCAACTCATCCTTTATGCAAATTGATGGGTGTTTGTTGTCGAGAAATGGTAGTTGACTGCTTCTATTAGTAGTAAAACTATGCAAAACAAGAAGGAAATAAGGATAGATTTGGTGCCACCTTTGAATCCAAGTTTTTGTAGATGTCTATTCTTTGTGATAGTTTGAATTGGGCATATGCAGACTGAATAAGTCTTGATATTGTTTCCAATGCTACAATCCGACCTATAGGTGGTTTTGCTAAGTATAAGCTTAGGAATTCACAACCTTTTTGTTGAGTTTCATGTGTTGCTTTGCATGGATCTTGCTATCCAATTTCATACCTAAATTGTAGGCCACAAGGTTGCTAGGCTACTCTATAAATAGTTGAGCCATTTCATTAGTGAGGACACATTCTTTCCCAAGAAATTTTATATATTTTGTAATTCCTTATTTATGAGTTATTCCCATCCATACTTGTTTTATATTATGAGTGAGAAAGAGTGATTGTTCCATTTTGTTGAGAGGAAACATTGTTGTTTGAGAGAAGTGAGCTATCAACTTGTGTGAGAGTTATTTGTGAGATTATCAAGAAGCTGATTATCAAGCTAACTGCTATTGGAGAGGGTTGCATTGTTGTTTTCTAATTGGATAAGTGATAAAAAGCATGAGGATCTCTTATTCTTTGTTATTTACTCTAAAATGATATGTTTTTCATGATTGCTTGAAATGTCCATTCCAGTGTGTGCATTAAAAATTTTAGAGTGTATTTAAAAGGAAATTGAAGCTTTTATGCTATTTGTATGTTGTGCTTTCATGTATTCCATAATAGGAGTTTGGTGTATATCATAGATATTATATACTAGGCATGATTGAACACAAGAGGAACTTGAGATACACTTAGCTAAGTTATTGATTTAATCAGGAAGGCTTGTGTTTACTCCTAAGATAATTAATCCAGTATGGGAGGGAGCTTTCGTAATTACTTGTTAAGTAGGTTTATTCCAAGTAGATTAAAATGGTGATAGATTAATATGGGGTGATAGAATATCCATTGAAGGAAATACCTATGAATAGTTTAAGATAGCCCTAAGTCAAATCGACCCTTAGTAGTGTATGTGATAGATGACTTCATTTGAAGTATTAAATGAGAACACTTTGGCCAAAGTAGTGTGAACGTCTGAGACTCCACTTTAGATTGTGTGACTATCATGACTACACTATCAACTCATCGTGATCCAGTATTACATGCTAGTTCGAGATTGTGGGATTACAAGTTCTATTAATGTAGGACACAATACTATGCTCAGTTGGTTATCGTTATCAGTTACTCTACCAATCTCTTCATTGTAGGCAAAGGTCATCTATCGATGATAGATGTGTGGGGGACCGCATTAAGAGTTCGTGGTTGGTGGAAAAGCGCTTGAGTGATGCTTCTCCTCCACAGCAAGTGACAGAAGAACCAAGATTTGAAAGGAAGAATCTTGGACCATCTTACAACTATTTGTTCTAAAGCTCTTTGAGCTATGTTTGTAAATGTATGCATTCTTGTATTGATGTAATATATGATTGATTATGATGAAATGAAAATAAATATTGTATTATGTAATGTGTTTTGTTTGTATATTCTCAATAAAGATTTTTTTTTTTTTATTGCAATGGTTGGTTACTTAGTTTATTTACTCGTAAGGTGTAAATTTAGAAAATTTTACTTCATTAAGGGTTAGTATGTTACATGTGGTATCAAAGCTACTAGGTTTAGCTCTGGAACCTATGAGGTTGTCATTCTTTCCATCCAAAATTATCTAATGTTGTGAATTCTTGTGCCAGGATGGTGCATCTCAAATTAATGGCTCAAAATTCAGTAATCGGAAATGAGCGCTACCTCAAGGCCAAGAAGGAAAGGGAATCCATCATTTGAACCATAGAGGGAACCAAATACGACAATTTCATCTGTTTGAGTGACACTGAAACCTTTAGTCACACACTTTCTCAGATTAGTGATGTGAAGAGGAAGATGAAGATGGAGGCTATGTACAACTACCTACTAACTATCTCACCTTAAAATTTTGAGTCATTATCGCTTTCCAAGGATATGCCTTCAGAATAAAGTGCTAGTTCAAAATTCATCTTTAGGGATCCTAGGGTTCTTGTATTGGCTGAAGTAATAGTAATTTATTTGAGTAATGAGTCTAAGGGATATGTACCAAGGGCACCACTAGATGTGAAATGGTCTCATGAACAATTTTTTTTGAAAAGGGTAGACTACATTGTTGATGAACACCATATTGACATTGCTTCTTGTAACTATGTATCAGATGATAAATCCAAAGGTTATTATCCATTTTGGGATAGGTACAAACAAATGAGAGATGAAAAAAAAGATAGAGAACAACAACCATCTTAGTTTTTAGGTTATACTCCTTTAAGATATGTGTCAGAGAGTGAATCCGAAGGATATTCTCCACTCGATTATCTGAATAGCCGCTCCATGTAATCAAAGGATATTGAAATCCTCATGAAATGAATAAAATTGTGTGTTTTTCAATAAAGAAGTGTGTGCTTAATATTATGTGGAATTCTTTATGTGCGTATTAATGCCATTTTTTATTTTTCATAAGATAGTTGAAAACATAATTTAGCCTAACATGGATAAACATTTAGGTAAAAACCAATCTTGTAAGGATGGTGAGAACATGTACTAATCCAGGAAGAATTCAAGAGGTTGGACAAGGAACCACTGGAGTAGAGGCTAGGCTTGACCAAATCTTGGCAAGGTTGGCTAACCTTGAGCAAGAAAGAGTTAAGGATAGGGTAGAAAAGGAAATACCCATTAATAAACATGAGAGATAAAACTCTTCCCATGGGCATAATGGAACCCATAATCATGAGAAGGAAAAATCACCTACACCATCTGTTGAAAGGAATAAGAAGCTTGTGGCATCTGAACTTTCTACAAACATGAAAGAAGGTTATTCCACCCAAGTTTGATGGTAGTGTTGGAGGTGATGAGGCTAAAGTGTGGCTTTTCCAAATGGAAAAGTATTTTGAAATATGAAACTATGATGAAGTTACTAAAGACGCATAGGGTGCGTATCAGTTAGCAGGAGAAGCCTCTAACTAGTGGATGGACAAGAAGTTGGAACTCAATATTAACTCTTGCAGGTTGAGATGGGGGGGATTCGTAGAGATTTTTCACAAAAGATGGTTACCACAACTATGTTATGGCCAAAATCTCTTGGATTTCCAAGGTTTGAGACAAGGTAATATGACATTCAATGAATATTGGGAGACATTTACCCGAATTTTGTGCTATATTCCCATATATCATAAGGATGAGCACTTACGCATTAGGAAATTTATAATGGGACTCAACAACCATATTGGAGGGGAAGTGGATATGCATGGTCCAACAACAATGGATCTTGTATATGAGAAAGCAATTAAGCAGGAGAAAAAGCTTAGGGCTAATTCCACTCATCAAGAAAGAAAAGAAAAAAACAAGGATGTGGAAGTTCTTAACAAGATAGTTCCAAAGAAGGAGGAATTTGTGTAAAATTTTCCAAGGAAAAAGGGGAAAAGATCCTACAATAATGGGAAGGAGATTAGGAGAGCGGAAAAAGAATGATTCTAGCATGGGTAATAGCAACAAGGCTAATGAAAATAACAAGTCTGGAGAAATCATAGGGAAAAGAGGACTAGCTACAGGATGTTTTATATGTAGAGGGGATCACTATGCTAGTGAGTGTCCCAATAAAACTTCTGGATCACGACTATATGGTAATCCATTACCCACCCAACATGTAATGCTTCAGAAGAAGATACATGCAATTGTGGATGATCAAGTAGAGTACCAAGTAACTCTAGTTGAAATGCCAGGTATTTTGTTTGGCTTACCTATTTCTATTCTTATTGATACTAGTACAATTGAGAATTTCATTTCACCTAGAATAGCTAAACAATTATCTAGGAAGGCGGGACACATGGTAATGCCTTGGGATGTAGAGTATGAAAACCAAACAAGAGAAAAGTTGGATTAATTTCTATTTGAAGCTAGGATAGAACTACCCAGTTTTTCGACTGAAATAAACATTTATGTCACACCTCTAGGATCATATGATGTTATCCTAGGAATGAATTGGTTGTGGAAACATAGGTCTAAAGTAGATTTCCATGTAAAGAATGTAGAATTCCTAGATTATTTTGGAAATCAATTTAAATTCCAAGGGATACGTAGAGAGGTTAGGATACGACAAATTACGATAATGTAACTTATAAGAGCTAAGAAGAAAGGGCATAAACTCTTCACCATAAAGATTGAAGAATTTGAGAAGAATAGTGAAGATTCAAAGTTTCAGAGTTTACAAGAACTAGAAGATGGTGAAATAGATGAAACTAGAAAATTAGATATGGAGAAGTATCCAATATTGAGGAAATTTTTGGATGTGTTTCCAAATGAGTTACCAGGGTTACCTCTCAAAATAATATTTGATTTCTCTATTGATATAGTTTCAAGATTAGAACCTATTTCTAAGGTACCCTATATGATGCAAAGAAAGAATGCCTAACTCACAACAAATGTAACACAACACAACTAGGGTTTCAATACAAATGGTGAAAATGAGCATTCTTGTTCATTCTTGACAACTTGCTTTTAAAGCCTAAAACATGGGGGCAACAATTTGGGTTTTTTTTGTCATAAATTTCATTGTATACATGCTATTAAAAATTTAAGACCTGCTTGGAATACCCTTTTGTATCTTACTAAACATATCTCAAAACTAAAGTAGGTTTCTTTGTATGGAATCCTTCAAAAATTGACTGTCATCTTCCTGAATGGGCCTAAAACATGAAAAAATCAGACCTAGGGCATCACACAAACAAATGCCAACCAAAAACCTAGAACCTGCAATTTTGAGGAATGAAAATATATACAATTTTAAGCCATTCCACCAATTTTTAAGAATTTATACCATTGGAATAGCAAGAAATGCATTTTACAAGTCCATTAGGAACCCTACCTAGGATTATGGACTATTTTTAGAAAAACACTTGTAACTTCTACAAAACTTAATGAAAATCGATGAAAAAAAAAAAATTAGAGGATTTGTGTGCCAACACTATCTAACAGGTTTTAGAGTCATTAATGGTCCATACAGACCATACTATTCACCAGATCAGGAAAGAACACGTTCAATTTTTTTATAAAAAGCAGTGTTCCTTTATTGCTTTCTTTTCAAAACTTCAACAACCAAACCCTCTTCGACCATACAAGAAATTTTAAACCTTTTACAACAAAATACCAATGGTTCCTAACCACATTTCAACTTCCAACCATTCAACTTCCCATTTGACAATAAAATGCAAAGTTTCTTTGACCACATTTGTGCAACTTGACAATATTTTGCAACTAGACTCTAATTCACCCTTAAGCACTCAAATTAGACCTAAACAAGCATAAAATGGTATTCTCAGACCTTATTACATGTAAACATCATAAAAAAAAAAATGCTAACTTTAGCCTCTTGGAGGCATGAAGACCTAGGGTGCCCTTGCACCATACTCTTGGAGAAGAAAGATTCAAGCTCCACTTGAATGGAGGGTAGAAACATGAGAACTATGCTTGAAAGCTCTTGAATGATGTCTTGATATCCCTGCATATTACCTTCTTTAAAATAGACCCATGCATGCTTCATCTTGACTGTAGGTTTCTTGAACACTTGGCAAAGGCAGCTATATAAACTATGTTGCAACTCACCTTCCAGAGATACCTTGTGCAATGAAAGATAAAATTGATCAGTCTTCCCAATAGATTTCTCGCACTCTTCCTCCTGCACTTGGATAATAACAATGGAAAAAATTTCCTTTGAAACTATTTGTGTAACACCATCGCCAGTTATTCCTTCTTTGACTTGCTTCTCACACTCTTTTAGTAACCTTGTCAACATGGCAACATTTGATTGAAGGATCTTGGTCTGAAAATACACAAAGGAAATTGTATCTTCCCCATCTAAAACCCTCTTTACTATCCTAAAAGCAAAAAAAAATCTATTTGCATCCTCAAACTCAAATGGTAAATGTGTACCATGGTGGACTAAATGGAAAGCTTTGTCCTTGCATTCAAATAACTAAAAATTTGAACCCTGTAACTAACCTTGCACATTAGACTCAAATGCACTCTTTTCAAACAATTGTAAATGATTGATACTTGGATGAAAACCACTAAACTTATGGAACTTAAGGCACAATTGAACGATTTTTTGTCGAAAGGACTAATAAGACCAAGTGTTTCACCTTAGGGAGTGCTAGTCATCTTTGTTAAAAAGAAGGATAGTACCTTGCATTTGTGCATCGACTATCATATGCTTAACAAAGCTACGGTTAAGAACAAGTATCCATTGCCACACATTGACGACCTTTTTGACCAAATGAGGGGTGTTGTGTCGTATTCTCTAAAATAGATCTGAGATCTTGATATCACCAATTGAGGATTAAGGATGAAGATATCTTTAAAACTACATTCAAAACCAGATATGGACACTATGAGTTCATCATTTTAATTTGTGGTTTAACAAATGCACTTGTAGTATTCATGAACCTAATGAATAGTGTATTTAGTGATTACCTTGACAAATTTGTACTATTTTTTCTAGATGATATTCTAATTTACTCTATAAATGAGGAAGAACATTGCAAACATTTAGAAATGGTCCTACAACATTTAAGAGAACATAGGTTGTATGGTAAACTTTCCAAGTGTACATTCTTCCAAAAGAGGGTACATTATCTAGGTCATGTTATTTCAGCAGAAGGAATTTCTATAGACTCAGCTAAGATCAAAGCAATACTTGAGTGGCCTGTACCCAAGAATGTTTTGGAAGTAAAAATTTTCATGGGTCTAGTAGGATACTATAGAAAGTTCATTGCAAACTTTTCTAAGATCTCTTTCCCAATTTACTTCTTTACAAAGGAAAGGAAATAAATTTGAATGGACTAAGAAGTGTCAAGAAGCTTTTGACCTACTCAAAGATAAGTTAACCACTACACTGATCTTAAAAGTACCAGATTCTAAGAGTAAATTTATAGTTATCAGAAATGCATGTAGAGAAGGCTTATGAGTTGTATTAATGCAAAACGGGCAAGTAATTTCTTATGAATCTAGGAAGTTGAAACCTTATGAGATGAATTATGCATCACATGATTTAGAATTAGTAGTTGTGGTTCACACTCTACAAATGTGGAGGAATTACCTATTAGGAAAACCCTTTGAGATGAAAATTGACCATAATGGGTTAAAGTACCTTTTTATTCAACCTAATCTGAATGCTAGACAAAGAAGGTGGTTAGAGCTGATAGTTGGCTATGATTTTAATATCAGTTATATTAAAGGGAAGGAAAATCGAGTTGCTGACACATTAAGTCAAAGATGACACATTGCTTTTATAGTAATAATTTAAACTGATTTTAAGGGGCAAGTAATCCAAAAGAGCAAGGAGGATGAGAATTACTTGCAAGTTAAGCAAGCACTCATTGATGATCCACAAGATTCTAGGTATGAAGGTTTTCATTTTGAACCAAATGGATCACTTAGATATAAGGGTAGAATTTACGTTCCTAATGTAAAGGAATTGAGAAATCTGGTATGGAAGGAAGTACACAAAGCAACATACTCTGGACATCCTAAAGTGAAAAAAATGATGGCTGATGTAAAACCAATATACTTCTAGAATGGAATGAAAGGAGATGCTGCTAGTTTTGTGGCTAGGTTTCTTGAGTTTCAGAGGTTGAAAGCTGAGCATTGTCATTCTACAAGCTTGTTATACCCACATGATATACCAGAAAGAAAGTGACAAGTCATAAGTATGGACTTTTTGCAAGGATTGCCTTTATCAAGAAACAAGCACAATGCCATTCTTATGGTTGTAGATAAGCTTACCAAAGTGGAAAATTTTATACCCATGAACCTAACCGATAGAGAACCTATCATAGCGAGAAAAATTGTACAAGAAGTGTTTAGGTTGCATGGGATTCTTGAGAAGATTATCTCAGATAGGGATGCATGAGTCACTTCTAGGTTTTGGAAAACCTTGTTTTCTACACTAGGGACTCAATTGAACATTAGCTCAACATATCATCTAGAAATAGATGGGAAAAATGAAAGGGTAAATCAAGTATTGGAAGACCTACTTAGGATGTATTACATGGATCAATAGTACAAGTGGGAAGATTACTTACCCTTAGTTAAATCTTCTTACAATAACTCTTATCATTATGCGATTAAGATGACTCCTTTTGAAGCTTTGTATGGACGAAAGTGTCGAACTCCTATAAGTTGGGATAAACTGGATGATCAAGTGAGCCTTGGGCTAGAGATGTTGGCTGAAATGGATGAAAAAGTTAAGGTTGTTAAGCAAAGGTTAGTTGAAGCTAATGATAGACAAAAAAGATACGTTGATGCTAATAGAGTGCCCCATAATTTTTCCTTAGGTGACAAAGTATTGTTGAGAGTGAAACCTCACAAGAGCTCCATTAAATTTGGAAAGTCTTCTAGGTTAGCCCCTCATTATGTTGAACCTTTTGATATTTTAGAGGAAGTGAATCCGGTAGCTTATCGAATTGTGTTGCCACCAGCTTTTGCAAAAATGCTTAATGTCGTCCATGTTTCCTACCTTAAAAAGTATATACCAGGGGATAATCATGTAATTAATTGGACTTTTTTACAGGTATGGGACCCCAAAGTAGTAACTCTCAAGCTCGTAAAGGTTCTAGGAACACATAAGCTACCCTTGCATAATAGAGAGGTTTTGCAGTGCAAAGTCTAGTGGGACTAGTACGCAGAAGACTCAGCTACTTGGGAGGACTATGCAAAAATTTAACAGAAGTTTCCTCATATTCTTAATGCTTTTTATAATGTTTGAACAATAGTTGTTATATTTTATAATAATCCCTAAAGTCATCGGGGATGATGATTCATAAGGGGGGGAGTTTGTTACACCCTGATTGTGTAGTTACTATTTACTATTACTAAATAGGGTAAATATGAATGTAATGTGAATTCTAGAGATGAATAAATTATGCTTGTACCTTGTTATCAATATGAATGTTATCTCATTTGATGTTATTAATGGGAAATACTGCATATATGTGAATGGATGGTTATTGAACTATTATTATTCTAACTTTGGAGATGCTTATATATACTGCATATGTTGTGAAAAATTAACTATCATGAGCATGTGTTAGTGGATGCAAGTATGTGTTTCATTCCTCTAGGCGGAGGGGAAGTATCACTCAAGAGAAGATCTTGGTCGGGTAACCGTAAAAGTAAACTATTTGAGCATATAATACACACACCACATTAGAATGATTGAGTTGAGTTAGTTTGTGGGTAGTTGGTAAGTCATCCTTAGCTAATATTTCTACATTTGAGAGTCTTTTTTACTACTGCATGCATTATAGGGGATGTTTATCTATTAAGCTTTTGAGATCTTTCTTGTACTATTATGATTATATTGACAAGCGAGATTTAAATGGAAGTATGTGTATATATATGCACATACATGTCAATGGGATCTAATGACATGTATATTCACATGTATAGATGTACCACACACAAAAACTTATCAATATGATGGTAATCATGAATGGCTATATGTGAATCAGGTGTGAACATATATATATATATATATGTATATAGTATATCCATGTATCCATATGTATATGTATATCGATACAAGTGTACGTTGGTGAATGGGAATGCTCATATAGATGCATCGATATAGATATACCTACATATACATGTACATAAAGGTATATAAATTTATAAATATATATATATATATGCATACATTCAATATAATGTGTTTATTATATACTATCTTGCATGTACTCTTATATATACATATATATATATATATATTGTTAGCATATGGCTTGTAAGTGTTGTCATTGATGGCAGCCTAAGCAACCTAAATGGAATCCTAAGTCTTACATCCTGTCTGTAGTATAGTTTTGGTTTCTACCGACAAAACAAAGTGAAGAACAATGCATCTGGTTACAGTTATAAAATTTGATCTGAACACCTTACTCGACATATATTTTGGGTTGTGGATCTCTAAGGAAGGTTTGTTGATGTTTGTAATTCCTTGGTGAAGGATTTTTTTGATGTGCACTCACTGGTATTTGATCTAGAAGATCTGATGCACTAATTTGTTGATTATCGATGCTAGAAGGCCGACCCAACGAGTATAGTTATCGTGGATGTATAAGGAATAATTAATTAAATATCTTCGTGCTCGATTAAGTTTTGTTTGGGTCCTCTCTTTGTATCAACCGACTTTGGAGGATGCACATAAAGATTTAGTGGTGGATCTGGTCGACAAGTTGAAAAGAACTTAATACTTTATGAAGCCGACTGATGGATGAGTAAATCCTTGTTAGCAGATATAGATGAAATTGGTTCTATTATTTGGAGGCATGCGAGAGGTTTGTCTAATAGTGAAGAAGTATTGAAATGTGTGAATATGTGTGTGATGCAAAAATCAGTAGAGCAATGGTGTGGAATTTAGATTTATGAGTAGAGCAGAGCGAAGAGCATAATCAATCTGTAGATCCATACTTCAATCTATGAGATTCATCGAAACTGTAAGCTGGCATAAATAGATTCTATCATGTCAGTTCAACCTTCAGATGGTTTTAATCTAAAATTTTGTAGGGCAGTGAGCCTCTTCTTTTGAGTAGTGAGCTCTAGGCAATGTGCCTGAATGCAGGTGCATTCTCTTTTGTAAACAATTATATTTGAGTCTCAAATTATGGATTAACCTCCACCGTGGTTTTTCCCCTAACAAGGTTTCCATGCCAAAATCTATGTGTCATGGTGTTATGAATGTTTCCCTTGAATTCTTGTGTCTTTCTTTTAATGTAATGACAAAATGGTTTAAGTTTCAGAGTAATAAAAGTTAAGATTTACTGAACACTGATTCACGCCCCCTCTCAGTGTTCCCTTGAGTCCAACAATTGGTATTAGAGCACAATTCCTCTAAAGAAATTTAGCATCTTGAGGTGGATCTTGGAATGTGATGGACTTTGGTAGTCTTCAACAACAGATTTTGGTGGCACTTGATGACCTCGATCAATCTAAAGTACATGAATTAAAAGAAAATATTAGAGATGCTGAGAAATTCATCCAGTCATTGAAAGATCAAATTGTTAAATCCAGGGAGAAAAGAAAGGATCTTTGTGATCAGATACATCAGAAGGAGAATTAAAATATGGATGATTCTCACTTGAATCAAACCTTGAAGGAAATAACCAAAGAATGTGAAAAGCTTGTTAGAGACAATAAAAACCTAAAACATGAGATGGAATCTATGATGATGAAGATGACTAAAGAGATTTAAGAAAGTTAAAAAAATGAGGAAAATCTTGCTCAAACCCTTAAAGAGAAATCTGATGAATGCAGTAGAATAAAAGGGGAATTCACTCAATTGGAAAGTGAATTACAAAGAACTAGAAACAATGAAGAATAACTTGGTAAGAAGATTTCTACTCATAGGAATGATCTTGCCATTGAAATTAAATACAAAGAAAAGTTTAAGATCAGTTCACTAAAAATTGACGAGTTGACTCAAGGACAAAAGAGTGGAAATGATAAGAGAGGTTTTGGATATGAAAAGGGAGAAAGTTCCAGATCGAGACAAAATAATTTCAGACATGGAAGGTATTTGGTAAGACAACCTAATGCATAGAAGTTTAATGGGTATTGATTCACTTGTAATAAGTTTGGTCATATGGTTGCTTAGTGTAGAAGTAGTATGAAGTCAAGAGTTTCATCATTCTCTAGTCAGTGTTTCAATTGCAAAAAATTTGGTCATAAATCCATAAAATACAGAAATGTGTTAATTCACTTTGTTGATAGAAGAAATGTTGAATAATATACATGTGGGAAACTTGGGAATGTTGCTAATCAAAGTAGGTCAAGAAGAAACTAGTGGAATAGACAATAAAATATTGTGTGCTACAACTACAATAAGTATGGTCACATCGGAAGATTCTACAGAAACAAAAATGTAGAAAAAAGAGGTTCAATATACAGAGGCAAAGATATAGAGAAAAATGATAAAGGAAAAGAAAAAGTGACTATGGATGAAATCAGAGATCAAATGAAAAATACATGGGTAAGGAAGAATGATTCTAATGTTGGAATGGTTCCATACCAGAACCTACTTCCGATAATTCTTTTGGTAATTGATTTTAGGCCACTGGCCTAGGGGGAGTCTTTCAATAAAATATTTCCTCCCCTATGTATGGATGGTATCAGAACAAAGAGAATAGTTGAGAAGGTGTATTTATGGTGTAATTTTTTTTTGGATAAATCTAGCAAAAATAATTCAAACAATTCATAGGTCTGTAGAAGATTTTTTTGTCGTTGTTTGGGAAAACAAAGTTTCTGAAAAATTAGGGAAAATGCATTTATTGCACATGTGCAAGCTATAAAATTCAAGTTCAAAGTATCATTTGTCACTTTGCATCGAAGAAGAAAAGAAGGAGAGCACTCGATAGTCAGATTACAAAGCAGTAAAATTGATTCATCGACAACTATCGAAATCTATAGGGTATTTCAAATTATTCTTGAAATCTTCATACAATTTGGTGTGTGGTTGCAAACCCTAAATAAAAAAATAAAATGGAACAAATCAAAGGGTCGATCACTCTAGATGAATATAGCAGTGCAAAGATTAGGTCTATGAGGAATTTTTTATTGTGTGATGAATCAAAGCAATTGAGCGAAGCTAAACATGGGAAATTAGATATTTGGAATGAGTTTTCGTACTTTGAGAATGCAGAATTCATGAAATTTATATTGAGTATATTACATGATGATATTATAACTTTGGATAAACCTTACATCATTTCAAAGGAGGTAATTGTGAATTTGACTAGATTTTGCAAAGTCAGAGATATACCAAGGAAGAAATCTATCTGAAACAAAGAGGTCGAAACCCTAACTAGAATAATTGGAGATCAGAGGGCCTTGATAATTGCAACAATCAAGAATCCTATTACAAAGTAAATTGCACATGGATTAACATATAAAATCTTCTATAGAAATCAAGAAGGAGCCATATCGGCTGGTGCAGTCTACATTTCTCACAAGATGATAATTGAAGTTCAGGACTTTGACCTATGTGGGTTGTTAAAGGATCAGTTCATGGAGAATGTACAACTGAAAAAGGAGACAGGTTATCCTTTCAGGTTCGGTACTTTGATTACATGTTTAGTAATATATTTCTTGAATTTCTTGTCGAACATCGACAATGTGGTATGGAAATCAAATGAACCGGTATGCAAACAAATATATTCATATTCTAAGAGCTTAGTCGATTGGGATTTAGAATTTGAAAATTTCTTTAAGAATGTGCTTAAAAAGTGTGGTTTAGTCAATATTTCCCTTCTGGTAAGATCAATTGAAGTTGGCTCCTCTTCCGATGGCATTGATAAAGGACATAAAAGAGGAAAGGAAATTGTTGAATACAACCCTCCGAAAAGCAAAGTTCCCAGAATTGAGGAAAAAGGAAAAGAAAAAGAAATTGTGGATATTACAAACAAAGAATCTGATGAAAAAGCTGAGGATCCACTCAAAAATGAATCTGAACTAGAAAAAGGTAGTGAGGAAGAAGAAGATCTGACAAAAGAAAAGCTACAATAGCTTATTCAAGGAGAAGGTGGAATGCAGAAAATAGCTAGGTTATGGTCTGTCAGACCATCATATGATCAAGACATGATTCTAAGTGTGTTAAATGCTCATGTTGAGCAATGCAAGATTATATTGGAAATCTTGCAGAACATTCTTCTCGATGAAATGATTGAATGCAGTAGAGAAACATTGAATTATGAAGCTCAAGAAAAGGAAGTTGGTGAGGTTATCTCACTTGAAGGAGCAATTCAGGCTATCCCTTTCCAAATTAAAGAAGAAAATGAATGAGTTAAGGCAATGCATAAACTCAGTCGCTGGAATCTACAACTATTGCATCTATTGGCCCCATGCAGTCAACAATTACAAAGAAAAGTTGGATCATATTGAAACGGAGTTGAATGGAATTGGTAAAATCTTTGACATATCTCAGGATCGGGATGGCACCATCAGGAAAAGAATTTGGGAGCTACAGTCAGCACACACAAAAATTCAACTCTCCAAGAACACTCTTGTGGATACTTTTTGGAAGGTAAAGGATCTAATTGGATGCCAGTTGGAGTAGATGGTGGAAATATTGAGGAATGGTGAGAAACTGGAAGAAGCAATTATAATTCTTGAATCTTTAACTGAAATTTTTAACAAGACTTCCAAGAACAATAGTTTGATCATTATCATTGGAATTACAATAGATGCTTGGAAGAAATTCCTTTCGGAAGTAAAGAAAAACTATAAGATAATCTTCTAAAAATAACAGTTAATTATTTTCAAGTTTTTGAAGTTTTGATCAAAGGAGGAGAACTATCGGCATATATGCATTAAAATTTTGAAGCTTTGAGGATTTTGAACACATGTTTTGTGACTATCTTGTCAATATCACTTTTTTTCTTTTTGGCATATGGCATCCATGCTTTGTCATTGATGTCAAAGGGGGAGAGAATGCAGTCAAAAATTCCCTATAGGGGGAGAGAAGAATGTAGTATAGGGGGAGAGAATGCCTTATAAATCTCAGGGGGAGAAAGTGTAGTAAAAAGTTTGGCAGTATAGCTACAATCATTCTGACACTTAGTCATTTTTCACTAAGTGTTGCCATCAATGCCAAAGGGGTAGATTGTTGGAATATAGCTTGTAAGTGTTGTCATTGATGGAAACCTAAGCAACCTAAATGGCATCCTAAGTCTTATATCCAGTCTGCAGTATAGTTTTGGTTTCTATCGGCATAATAGAGTAAAGAATAGGGCATCCGATTACAGGCATAAAAGTTGATTTGAACACCTTATCGGATAGATATTTTGGGCTGTGGATCTTTGAGGAAGGTTTTTTGATGTTTGTAATACCTTGGTGAAGGATTTTTTTGATGCACACTCATTGGTATGTGATTTGGAAGATCTGATGCACTAATTTGTTGATTATCTATGTTAGAAGGCTGACCCAATGAGTATAGTAATCACGGATATATAAGGAGTAATTAATTAAATATCTTCATGCTCGATTAATTTTTTTTGGGGTCCTCTCTTTGTCTTAACCGACTTTGGAGGATGCGCATAAAAATTTAGTGGTGGATCTAGCCAACAAGTTGAAAAGAACTTAATACTTTATGAAGTTGACTGATGGATGAGTAAATCCTTGTTAGTGGATATATATATGAGATCAATTCTATCATTTGGTGGCATGTGAGAGGTGTGTCTAATAGCGAAGAAGTATTGAAATGTGTGAATATGTGTGTGATACGAAAATCAATAAAGTAATGGTGTAGAAGTTGGATTTATGAGCAGAGTAGAGTGAAGAGCATAATTAGTCTGTAGATCCAGAATTCAATCTATGAGCTTCACTAAAACTGTAACCTAGCATAAATAGATGCTATCATCTTAGTTCAACCTTTAGATGGTTTTAATCTGAAATTTTGTATGGCAGTGAGCCTCTTCTTTTGAGCAGTGAGCTCTAGGTAGTGTGCTTGAATGCAGGTGCATTCTCTTTTATAAACAATTATATTTGAATACTCAAATTGTGGATTAACCTCCACCATGGTTTTTCCCCTAACAGGGTTTCCACATAAAAATATGTGTCATGGTGTTATGAATGTTTCCCTTTAATTCTTGCATCTTTCTTTTAATGTAATGATAGAATGGTTTAAGTTTCAGAGTAATAAAAGTTAAGATTTGTTGAACACTGATTCACCCCCCCTCTTAGTTTTCCCTTGAGTCCAACATATATATATATATATATATATATATATATCAAATGTATGCTTACATTTTTGGCTTACGATATATACAAATATATATATGTAAATATATATTAACAGTTATATATATACACACATATATATATAAATACATGATAGTATTTAAATAAATATATATATGTATATAATATATTATAATTATATATAATAATATATATATATAACATATTATATATGTTAATAGAAATTGATTATCATTTGTTTAAATAGAAGCCAATTTATTAAAGGTTGATAATAGTCGACAATGGCTATGATATTAGAAGTCAATAATAGTCAATATGACTATGTTCTTTGAAGCCATTTGAAGTTGCTTGTTCTATTTTTGTGAACTATTTATCACTCAAGTGACACGTGATATAAGACATAGTATTGTGTTTGATATTTTTTGGCTAGTGTCGATATTAAAGCATAGAATTGGTCGACGCCTTTGGTAAGATCAACCTTGACTTTTTCAACTATTTTAAATGCTTTGGTTGACTCATCCTTTATGAAAATCAATGGGTGTTTATTGTTGAGAAATGGTAGTTGATTGTTTCTATTAGTAGTAAAACTGCACCAAACAAGAAGGAAAGAATGATAGATTTGGCGCCACCTTTGAATCCAAGTTGTTGTAGATGTCTATTCTTTGTGACAGTTTGAATTGGGCATATGCAGATTGAATCAGTCTTGATATTGTTCTCAATGTTGCAAGCCGACCTATAGGTGGTTTTGTTGAGTATGAGCTTAGGAAGTCACCACCTTTTTGTTGAGTTTCATGTGTTTCTTTGCATGTAGGAACTTGCTATTAAATTTGCATGCCTAGGTTGTAGGCCATGAGGTTGTTAGGTTGCTCTATAATAAGCTGAACCATTTCATTAGTGAGGACACATTATTCCCAAGAGATTTCATATCTTTTTCAATTCCTTATTTCTGAGTTATTCCCAGCCATACTTGTTTTATATTATGAGTGATAAAGAGCAAGTGTTCCATTTTTTTGAGAGGAAACATTGTTGTTTGAGAGAAGTAAGCTATCA
This sequence comes from Sequoiadendron giganteum, assembly GCA_007115665.2. Classification (NCBI taxonomy): domain Eukaryota; kingdom Viridiplantae; phylum Streptophyta; class Pinopsida; order Cupressales; family Cupressaceae; genus Sequoiadendron; species Sequoiadendron giganteum. The sequence goes on along the minus strand of CM021100.1, from coordinate 57,594,207 downwards.
ACTTGTGAGAGAGAGTTATTTGTGACATTATTGGGAAGATAATTATCAAGCTAATTGCTATTGGATAGGGTTGCATTGTTGTTTTCTAATTGGATAAGTGGTAGAAGGCATGAAGATCCCTTCTTCTTAGTTATTTACCTTGAAATGATATGTTTTTTGTGATTGCTTAAAATGTTCATTCCAGTGTGTGAATTATAAATGTTAAGAGTGTCTTTAAAATGAAATTGAAGCTTTTATGTTGTTTGTATGTATTCCATAATAGGAGTTTGGTGTATATCATAGATATTATATACTAGGTCTAATTGAACACAAGAGGCACTTGAGATACACTTAGCTAAGTTATTGATTTAACTAGGAAGGCTTGTGTTTACTCCTAGGATAGTTAATCTAGTATGGGAGGGAGCTTGTATACTTACTTGTTAAGTAGGTTTATTCCAAGTAGATTAAAATTGTGATAGGTTAATTTGGGGTGATAGAATATGCATTTAAGGAAATACCTATGCGCAGTTTAAGATAGCCATAAGTCAAATCAACCTTGAGTAGTGTATGTGATAGATGACTTCATTTAAAGTACTCAATGACAACACTTTGGCCAAAGTAGTTTGAATGTATGAGACTCCACTTTAGATTGTGTGAATACTGTGACTACACTATCAGCTCACCATGATCTAGTATTACATGCTAGTTCGAGATTGTGAGACTACAAGTTCTAGTTATGTAGGACACAACACTATGCTTAGTTGGTTGTCGCTATTGGTTATTCTACCAATATTTTCATCGAAGGGAAGGACCATCTATCGAATGATAGATTTGCGGGGGACCACATTAAGAGTTTGTGGTTGGTGGAAAAGCTCTTGAGTAATGGTTCTCCTCCACAACAGGTGATAGAAGAACCAAGATTTGAAAGGAAGGATCTTGGACCGTCTTACAACTATTTGTTCTAAAGCTCTTTGAGCTATGTTTGTAAATGTAGGCAATCTTGTATTGATGTAACTTATGATTGATTATGATGAAATGAAAATCCATATTGTATTATGTAATGTGTCTTGTTTGTATATTCTCAATAAAAAAGGAAATAAAATTATTGCAATGGATGGTTACTTAGTTTATTTACTTGTAAGGTATAAATTTATAAATTTTTACTTCATTAAGGGTTGGTATGTTACAAAATAAAACAATTTTTTGACCATTCCAAACCAACATGAGTGACTAGTAATATCTCTCAAGTGACCCAAGGAAGGCTATACTAACACCTAGGTGTCCACCCCCTCAAATCAGGAGACTGAGTAGGGCCAAAAAGAGAAACTCTACCTGTGCTATGTGCAAACCTTAAGTACTCCAACTCAATCAAAATTGAGTAAAAAAGATAAAGAAAAAACATAAAAAAAAATATTGCTAACCTAAAGTTTGGCCTAAAGCAATAAGTAGAACTAAATTCAAAATTAAGTTCAAGATGCCATGGGGTGAAGTTATCCATTGTATCATGAGGTATGTTACACAAGTAGGGAGGTTTTAATTGGTTTTTTGTTACCACTTTGTCCTTTTTAATAATTTTATACACAAGATTTTGGCTTTCTTCCCTTTCTACCTTCTTTCCTCAGAAATTTCTATGAAAAGCTATAAACATACTTTGATCATGATTCCCCTTTACTAGGTATTCATTATACTCATTGTTAACCATGTGAAGGCCTAAAACCCTAGGATTCATATTAGAAGTATCGAAGGGGAATTTTTTTTTTTTGATTATTCTAACTCCTCTACCAATACCACTAATCAATCCATAAATGATACTTGAGAGGATGTTGATAAAAATGATTCAATTGAGTCAAAACTTGAGGGTTCCCCATTTAAGGAAAATAACCCTATGAATTCAAATGATAGTGGCTGTAATGATATTGAGAGATATGAAATGAGCCCTAAGGGAATAAAAGAGAGTCGTCTAGAACTACAAATCCAAGCCAGATTGTTACATCCCATTTCATAGTTACCGAGTTACTTTTACCGTTATGAGTGAAAATGTTGATAAATATAAATTATGACTTTAATATGTTTGATTATGTAAATCAAATACATATACAATAATATGTTAATGATTTTAAAAGAATGAATATGTTTTGAATTGATAGAATCATATGTATTACAATGTGAACATTCTAATGTTTTGTTGATAGAAATGTATTATGATGCAAATAAATTTATTATGAACATCTAACTACCCCTGCATTAAACTAAGCTCGATTCAGGGACATTCAATCCTCTGGAAGGGATGGGAAGTATCACTCAAGAGAAGTGATTGATCAGGTAACCCTTAATGAAACCTAATCGAGCTTACACACACCCACTTTTAGTTGGTTAATTCAAGACAATAGCTTGGGAATCGGGTAAGTGTCTTTGGTCACAGCCTTGACTTGTTGGAATAATTGGGTAGTCATCCTTGATTGTGATAGGATTTTTTCTTGAATTGAATGGTTTTGGTTTTATTCTCTAGTTTCTTGATTGATCATGATTTGATTGAGTCTCTAACCTTATGTGAGTTCTTCTTTATGTGTAATAATTAATCGATGAGTTATAAATATATATATGCACTTTGTGTGTGTGTGTGTGTGTGTGTGTGTATATGATGAAAAGGAAAAATGCACTCCCAAATTCCCAATTCAATTCCAATTTGACAAACAAATCAAGCTACCCAATCTCAATTCATAATTTCATTTGTTGAATGAAAAATAATTCAATTTTTTATTTTAATTTTCAAGAACTTTGATGGAAACAAAATAAATCAACCCTCAGAATAAAATTGATACTCAAACATAAATTCCACTGACAAAAAGTCTACCTCCAAATATTTAAAACTTTAATAGGCACAATCCAATTATTTTAATTACTTTCTTTCTTGAAACAAATTACAATTTACAATTTTTGAATACAACTTTTACTCCTACAAATCGTTACCTTCAACACATGTTCACCAAGTATGGTACGGCCCACTAAGTTTCCTCTACACAACTTATTTGGTTCAATTCTTCGCATAGCCTATCAATCTACTCACTCACAGCTACATCCAAATTTGTACGTATATTTTATAGCCCCTATAACTTCTTCCTTATCCTCTTTGCAGCTTTCTTTAGCTCTTTTTGTTTTTGTTGTTTTAAATTAAAAACCATAACTTTGATATGGTGTTGCACTTAACACTCTCTAACATTTATTCCAGGCTACCCTTGTCTCTTTTCCCCCTGCACGCAACCTCTTTTCCTTTCACATTAAAATCTGAAATTTAATATTCTTGGCTTGCACCCCTTCATATTCTCCTCCATTATATATTTTGGCTTCTTTTAAGCAACCTCCCTCTTTGTATTCTCCACTTAAATTACATTTTAATGTCTTTAAAATTATCCAATGGATTGGTTTACTAACTTTCTCAAACCAATCAAACCCATTCATATGTTTGGAGAATTTAAAAAAAAAAAATCATCTCCAATGTTGGATAAATAAACAATTAAAATATTCAAACTTCCAAAGAAATGCATGTAGATAGAGCTTCAAAATGCTTAAAAAAATATGACGTTTGTCAATCTGTGATAAAACATCATCCAATTTCTCCCTTAATCGACTGCCAAAATGGATTTAATTGCATACTAAGAACAAATGTCAAAAGTGAAACAAAACTCAAAATGAAACATTTTTTTGGTTGATGCGGGATTGCACATTCACTCGGGATACTCCTGCATTAAACACGTTGGGTAGAAATATTGTGAGCATAGGCTCACAATGGTGGAGTTGAATGGTAGAACCATTCTTTTAGATTGCAAGCAATCTACAATGAATTTCATTGCTATGAAATGTGCACAAGGTTATTTCTTCTCTCTTTTTCCAACACTTCATCGACACAAGCACCATCCTCCTTCCACAACTCCATTCACCACCCTTCTCTCCTCTCGTGGATTCACATCCACCATGTGCCATCCTCCTCCGCCAAATTATTCCTTCTCTTGGCTCCTTATTTGTGGGATCAATCCCACCATAGACCAACCACCTCCACCAAAATTTGTCTACCCACTCATCCACACACAAGTCAATATGATTAACTTTATGTAAATTAAAGATTTCCATATCCTCTTCTATTTTCCCCTCCTCATACTCTTCAATTTCTCCTCTCATAAATGAAGGTAAACAAAAATCATGATTGAATTCAAAATTTTTAAAAAATACCTCATCCTTCTTTGTTGTTGTGACATTTTCCTCTACGATGTTGTCTTCAACTGCTGCAACATATTTCTCTCCTTTATTCACTGCAATCTTCTCAAACCACTCACTCTCTATCACTGAGAATTGTGCCAATAAATATTCTTCACCTTTTCCATTCACTGCAACCTTTTGTTGCTCACTTCATTCTTTTCTTCCTCAATCACGAGTACATCCAATTCCACTCCTTCACTTCTCACCTCTTCATTTTCACCATTTTTCTCCATGCCTTCCTCATGGCATATCTTTATTGCAACCTCATGCTTATCTTCATCATTCTTGACCAAATCTTCTTGTTGCCTTGCTTCCAATCTATCCATTCTCATGATTATATCAACCATAATCAAGGAGATCTTCCTCTCTTGGTATTGCCTCCATCCATCCTATATGACAGGCTTCTTTCTCACAAATATCTCCATCTCACTTGCTGAAATCTTCTACAATCCACATCAAACTCTTCCCAATCTATGATTCTTCACGACTCTTCAACGACCTACAATAGTTCTCACACGAGCTCTTCTATACTGCTCTTCACTCTCCCACAGGTCCTAGTGTGAATTGCCTCTCTCTCGATGCTCTATTCACACACTCTAGACCACTAGCTCTCATACCAATTGACACAAAGGAAAAAGCACATTCCCAAATTCCCAATTCAATTCCAATTTGACAAACAAATCAGGCTACCCAATCTCAATTCATAATTTCATTTGTTGAATGAAAAACAATTTAATTTTCTATTTTAATTTTCAAGAACTTTGATGGAGACAAAATAAATCAACCCTCAGAATAAAAAGCATACTCAAACATAAATTCCACTGACAAATACTCTACCTCCAAATATTTAAAACTTTAACAGGCACAATCCAATTATTTTAATTACTTTCTTTCTTGAAACAAATTACAATTTATAGTTTTTGAATACATCTTTTACTCTTGCAAATCATTATCTTCAACACATGTCCACCAGGTATGGCACGACCCACTAATTTTCCTCTACACAACTTATTTGGTTCAATCCTTTGCACAACCTATCAATATACTCACTCACAGTTGCATCCAAATTTGTATGTATATTTTGCAGCCCCCTATAACTTATTCCTTATCATCTTCGTAACCTTCTTTAGCTCTTTTTTTTTTCTTCCTTTTAAATTAAAAACCATAAATTTGATATGGTGCAACACTTAACACTCTAAAATTTATTCCAGACAGCCCTTGTTGCTTTCCCCCTATGTGCAACCTCTTTTCTTTTCACATTAAAATCTGAAATTTAATATTTTTGGCTTGCGCCCCTTTTTATTCTCCTCCATTATATATTTTGGCTTCTTTTAAGCAGTTTCCCTCTTTGTATTCTCCACTTAAATTGCATTTTAATTTCTTTAAAATTATCTAATGGATTAGTTTACTAACTTTCTCAAACCAATCAAACTCGTTCATATGTTTGGAGAAATAAAAATTCACTTTTTTCTTCATCTCCAATGTTGAATAAATAAACAATTAAAATATTTAAACTTCCAATGAAATGGCTGTAGATAGAGCTTCAAAATGCTTAACAAAATATGACATTTTCTAATATGTGAAAAAAAGTCATCCAATTCTCCCTCAATCAACCACTAAAACATACTTAATTGCATACTAAGAACAAATGCCAAAACTAAAACAAAACTCAAAATGAAACATTTTTTGGGTTGATGCGGGATTGCACATTCATCCGAGATGCTCCTACACCAATATATATATATATATATATATATGAATAAATCTGTATATCAAATATGCGTGTATATATGAATTATCAATGACATAATCATAAGATATGATATGTGAGTAATTGAACATCATATATGCATATATTTAATATAAGTATATACACATGCATGTTGATATAATGAAAGGTTATAATGCATGTATTTACATATATATACATATACAATAATGGAAATATATATATACATATGTATATCTATGTATATATACATATACAATAATGGAAATATATATACATATGTATATCTATGTTTCTTTGTATTCTAAAACTATTATTTTCTCTAATGTGCTCTTGCATATTCAAGTTCAAGAAAACAAGGTTGCACTTGAGGTGGCTCACCTTTAGGTGCTTTTGGACCATTGGGGAAATTCCCTGTTCACTATGGCTCGGGTGCTTGCTTCTCCTACCCCTTCCTACGACTGGTCACCCTCTCGAGGCCGACAGTGGAGTGGCTCAGCTCGCCCCCACTCTCAACCTCCTCTTCGGTGTGGTTCTCGCCTTCCTTGGTGGTCTCATTCTCCTCCTCCACGGGTTGTGGCCCTCTGAAGGAGTGGCGAGGAGCAGCAATGGTGGTTCCAGGTGGCCCTCTGATGATACTCCTACTTCTAGCTCTATTTTCCCTAACTCTGCTAAAAAAAAATTGTGTCTGGTGCTTGCAATCTTGCCCTGGCATGAGGATAAAGAAGATAAAGATAAAGGTGTTGATGATGGTTGGGGTCCTCCTCCTAATGTCACTCTAGACCCTGCTAATGTATGGGGGGAAAAATTGAATGACAAAGACCCTTTTAGCTCTACTAGTACTACTTTGGCTACTTAATGGCCATTTTCTATGTTTGTAATCTCATATTTCTAGGCTAGGCCCATGTGACTGTGTTTTTTTGGTTTTTTGGGCATTGCCCATGTGACTCTCAGGGTGTGCCTTTCTACCACCCACCTTTTTTTTGTGAATATATATTTTAACCTTTATAATTAATATAGATTAGTGCCTATTCATCAAAAAAAATGGTGAGGATATGTAAATGCGTATAAGCATTTGAAAATATCGAATTTTTCTTTTGAGTCGATGAAAATATATATGTATGTATTATTGTTGGTTTGTATTTATATAATTATAAGTATTTATTATGAAATACAAAGTTATGTTAATAAAAGAATATATATTATAAATATATATACATATATATATATATATATATATATATATATATATATATATATATTAGTGTCAAAGATTTTAATAAATAGTAATATATTTGATATATATTATAGGGCGTATATGAGAGTGTGTAGCCATAAGGAAGAGTTAGAGTTTAAATAAAAGACTTCCAAACATTACAGTTGTTGTGTAATACTTGGAAAACATTTTAAAATGCTATGCCAAGTGTATATTGGTTAATAAAAGGTAAATGTGAGTATTAAGCTTTGCAAGGAATAAGTCAAAGTTGGTAAAGTCTGAAAAACCAACACCATAGTGAAGCAATAATGCACGCCCTTTGGCAGCACTAAAGGAATTTAAAATGAACCATCAAGATTAAAAATACAACACAGTAGATATTAAACTCAGTCAAAAGTTTATAAGGGATATTTGTAGTGCATTTAAATGCTGGTCCTTGGTCTTAGAACAACAAACACCAAAAGAACAATAAAAGGTTTTAGGTGGCGCCAAAAGATGAAAACTGCATTGCAAATAGAAGTATAAATTAAAAACTCTTTCCAATGATGGAAGACAAAGTAATATTTTGAACAAGTCAAATAGAAGTTGGCATATTATGAGTCGATTTGTTGATCTTTTACCATAATTTTTGGAATGCATTCTTGTTATCTCTGTTTTAATCGACCTGCTGCTTTGTTTTGATGAGTATTAATTTAAAATGATGTCACCCATTGAACATAGTTGTTGATTCAAACTTATGAGTTGAGAAGTTTCATTCAACAAAGATTTATTGTAGGTAGCTAAGTCTCATATTTTTGTATAAATAGGGGAGAAGATCACTTCATTTGGATGCACTATTCACTTGCATTTTGTTTCCTTTTATTCAAGTTATTCTTATTTGAGCTGAGAGTTATTTGTGAGGAGAGTTAAGAGAGTTATTATGAGAATTTATGTGTGTGGTTCTGGAGAATTACCGAAGAGTCTTAGAGTGGATTGAGCTTGGAAGTCAATTTATTGCATTTGCAATTAGCGTTTTATAGTCATGTTATTCTACACTCTTATGCTTTATGTGTTTTTAAAAAAATTGAATGTTGTTGTCTTGTGTGATAAAATTCCTTGATTTTCCAGGTTAGGTAAAGATTATTTTTTGAAAGAATCTTATTATATTTACATCTTATGATCCTTACTTGAGTGTTTGTATATACTCCATATTAAGGAGTGATTGTGTTCATTAGTATTATATACTAGGGAAAGAAGAAGCTTAGAATAACTTATGAAGTATTTGTCTTCAAGTTATTATGTATTCCGAACTATAGAAAGTTCATATATTACCTTGGAATTAGATTATCCAATGGAAGAAGTAACTTGTATTTGATAGTATATTATGCTAGGTAAACCCTAGTGGTTAATGAGGGTAGTGATACAACAAAAATGATGGTATAAGAGACATGTCATCGTTGATAGGTTGTAACTTTATGTAAACCATTTTGTTAGTCAACACTTAAATGATCACTTGATTATTACTTTACTTGATTATTGATTGGAACCCTAGGTTGAGAATAACCTACATGAATGGTATGATCGTTGATTGCTAATTTTATCTTGGGATTAGGGTAAAATAAGGAGAAGATTACCTATGTGATTAAGTTGATCACTTGAATTTGTGAATTACTATTGATTGGAGCAGTAGGTGGGAATGCCCTATTTAGTTGGATTGTTACTTGATTGGTTGTTTTACACTATTGATCTGAAGTCTTTTTATTGATAAAAATCTACTTATTGGGTAGTCTTTTATTGATGTGAATTCACCCTTGATTAGAGTCCTTTATTGTTGAGACTATACTTTTGAATGAGTCCTTTATTGATATGATTATTCTTTTGATTGAGGTCATTTATTGATAAGATTGTACTTTGAGTAAAGGCATTCCTTGTTGAAGGTTATACTTTTAGATTGAGGTTATTAATTGATACTCTTGAAGGGAGTCATTTAATGTTGAGATAAACCATTGATTGGAGACTTTTATAGTTGGGATTGTACCTTTGGTACTAGATTCATTTTGATGTGGCATTATGTTATTTTGTTTGGTTACTCGATAAGTAAGAGTTACTTGAATTACTTAGTAGGATTGTTATAGTCATAGGTTGTTCTTGGGGTTAACGATTACCCAATAGAAGGAATTTCCTATGCATAGTACTTGAATGATCAACAAACAAATTGAGCTAGGATAGTGGGTGGATAGATGACACTTTTATATGAGAATTTGGACAAAGTAGTGTAAGTAGCCACTATTTACATTGTCAGTTCACTATACTCCAGTATAAACAATTCTAGTTCTATATTTGCATACTCGTAGTTGTAGCTACCATATGATTAGGTTCTAAATTGTAGGAGACAACACTAAGTTCGGAAAAACTATTTGTTATGGGGCTTTACCAACCAATCTCTTCATCGCAGGATAGGGTCATCTATCAGTTAGATAGATGTACGGGGGACCGCATTTGAGTATGTGGTTGGTAAAAAAGCGCTTGAGTGATGCTTCTCCTCATCAATTGACAGAAAAGCACTTGAGTGATACTTCTCCTCATCAATTGGCAATCGAGATTTGCAGGGGATTTCCTAGACTATTTATTACTAGTGCTAATGAAGCTGAAGGAGCTATGTATGTTCTCTTATATCCATTTCTATGGAGGTTGTAATGGAAGAGATGTTATCTTGAGATTTTATATATGTCATTATTTTGGAAAGAATGTAATATTCAATTATACATGCAAATGGAAATTTTGGAATATGTGTTATTTCATATGTGCATATAGTCTTTGAATTACTTGAGAATTTTTTTTATTACTATGTGATGGCATTGTAAATTACTTCACTTGTAGTTAAAACATTGAAAATTCTTTGGTGTAGAACAATGGAGTTGTTACACAAATAGTGCAAGGATGTTAAAAAGAAGAAGTTCAATTCAAATAGAGGGCAAACCTCACAAGATAAGGCTAATACCAAAAAGGGAAAGATGAAAAATGGCAATAGGTAGGATATTCACACACAGGTGGAAGAGAAAAGGGCTAATAATGAAGGAAAGACCAAATGCTTACCTAAACCATTAGAGGCAGCCTCCTTCCATAAAATATCAAACCCTATCCCTTCCTTATCCAAGGACTAGCCTAATTTTTTATCTAACTCATCTACTTTCCAAGAAATTTTTGATATTTTGGGGATTGATCAAGAGATTGTGGATGACCATTATGTTGAACAAAACAACTGAGAGGGGGGTGAATTAGTTGTAGCAAATTTTAATCCTTAAAAACTTTCACTAAAAGCTAAATGAATCACAAATTCTTTACTCTGCTAATATGATTAATCATTAAGTGCAAGGGAAGAAACTGAAAAGAAACACACATACACAATAACACCAGATTTACATGGAAAACCCAATAATGGAAAAATCATGATGAGGACTATCTCATAATATAAAGAATATCAAAATTGATTACAAAGGTTCACTGCTAGAGTAGACTCACTATCTAGATCAGGACTCACTATCCAACAAGGGTTAACCACCCAAAGGGCTCATGTAATGTCCCGCCAAGTAACCTTAAAAGAAGTTGCAATTAACATCATAAATGAACCAATTTTTTTTTTTATAAAGTGCATTTAACATACATATTCACTTACTAATTAACAACAACCTCTAAGACTACAAGGTTAGGATTACTTAAACCCACACATACATATTACATATAACCATAACCTTATGAACTTTATGAAATAACCATCATACATCATAAGAATACCACATAACATAATAAAATAATCAACCAAGATACAATCTCATAAACATTATCTTAATCCAATAGTTACATCACTCATTCCCAGAATGAGGCAATAGTACAAATATATCACAATTACATAACTCCACCTCATAAACATAAGAGGGATAAAATAACTTATACAAGTTAAAATATTACAAAGCAAGAATAACACAAGAACTCGAGTTGACCATCTGAATGTCTCGCCACCAAGTAGTGAAGATAGATGGGGACCCAACGGTTTTGGTGTATGTTCCACCCTATCAATGTGGTACCCGAAGGCCCACCCCCCATGTTAGGAGATAGTAACAAAGTAACATGGACCAAGATCTACAACCACTAACCAAAGACAGACTCATACTGACTCATACTGTTATAGCCAACCAAATATATGAACTAACAAGTACAACTCAATCACCATACAAGTACAAATCAAGTACAACTCCAACATCACTGACATAAGTCACATTGCTTCCAGACATAAAATAAATCAAGTATGTTCAGAGAACCATACACATAAAACATTTAACAACAATTGTCTTTGATAGAGTGTCATCGCAAGGTTTGTCATGAGATCTCTTCTGGACATTCTTTATAGGCTCCGACACAAGTAATCCTGGTGGCCTCAATCGAATCCCGACACTCATACTCACTCATGCGGAATCAACTACCTCTCGTAAGGACAAGATAGCAAACTCTTTCCATTTCCTAACCAAATCTTACATTTCATTCAATTTCCTATTTAGAACATGCAATCACTTTAATATAATAAAATATCGTTTCTCTATCCATTTTCCATATATACTAATCAATTCATTTTTAAATTTCTATTCAATTATATATTGCATGCATCTCATTAAAATAAAATATGATAATGAATTTTACACTTAATATATATATATGTTCCATATTATATAGACACCAAATATATATATTAATAAATTTAATTACATATATTCTTTAATATTCTATTCACAATGACTAGATTACTCTATGGAACTAAATAAAACATAATAACTATTTTCCTTTTTCAATATAGTTAGTTCCTAAATTTATTTCTAATGCAACCTAACACTATTGCAAACAATCTTTTCAATTTTCTATCCGGAGTCTATGTCTCTTCAACTATCCATTTAAAAACATGCAATTTTATCAATGTATAAAAATATCTTTTGGCTTATCTATTTGACCACGCATTCATATTGTTTCTAATTAAATCTCATTAATTAAAACAAACATATAAATATTTCTATAATTCTTCAATATATTTAAATATATTTTTCCTTATCAATTTTGACCATACATTCAAAACTTATCTTTTAAATTCTTCATGCAAAGCTAGATTAAACGCACTTAAATAAAATAAGGTAAATACTGATTGAAAATACTCATGGATATATATATACATTTCAATATATTTTCTTCAATCATATTAACAAAATAAATATTTTCTTTTAAATCAAATAATTACTTCTATTAAAAAATATCTTTCTCTATACATTTTCTACACATACTAATCATTTCTTTTAAAATACTGATAATACCCAATTTGCAAACAACAGAATAAAATAATATAAAATATTATTTATTCTCTCAAATGGATATATACCTTCAATATATATATACTAAATATAAATTAATATATTTAAATATATTTAATCATTAACATATCTTCTATTCTTTACAAAATATCAAATTGTTTAATTCAAAATAAAATATCCTTTATCATCAATTTTTTAAAATATAAATATATTTTTCCAATTAAATCAAATTAATAATTGGACCTCTTACACATGAATTTAAATTCCACAATTAAATTTTAAATTATGCATTCTTTAAATCAAATATTTAACTCCTTCAATTAAACTTTAACATGCCATTTTAAAATAAACAATAATCTCCCATACGTTTATAATTTTAATTCCACTAATCTAATATACAAATTTTATTTAAAATAATATAAATAAATATAATACTTTAATATTATATATTATAATATAAAATATTATTAAATAATATTTTAATATTATAATAACAATACATAAAATATTAATATTTATAAATATCAATTTATTATTATTTTATTTTTAGAGCAGCCATGGGAAAATAACTTAATAGCAGTCTCATGTTTCAAACATAACTCAAAAACTACTATCTGGGTATTTGCAATTTTTTGACAAGGATAAGAAAATTTCAAAATGCAAAAACCCTTTAAATTTCCCAACAACCCAGTTTGTGAAAGTGAAGTTATAGGCGACGCAACTAGACCATTTTACCATAAAAATATAACTATACTGTAGATTTTTAAATCCATTTTTTAATAATAAACAGAAGGTTTCATTTTCTAAAAACATTCTAAATGTATTATTCAATCTCTATGTTTAATTTCAATAACAACAAAATCGATTTCCCCAAATAATTTAAATTCAACTAAGGTTTTCACAATTTTCACTCAAGAATTTTCACAAGCAAAGGTTGTAAATTTGTTTAATTCTTTTATTCTAATATCAAATTTATTTTCTAAAACAGATTTAACAAACAAATCTTTAATCATTACTATTTTAAAGAAAAACAATAAAGAACAATAAAACACAAAGAGGAAAACCTAGTACAAGAAGCTAGAGAAAGAGATGAATTTATGATGCAAGTCTCCTCCAAGAATTTCCTGAATTTTCTTCAATCCTCCAATGAATCCAATCCAAAAACCAACAAATGCAAACAATCTTTCCTTCAATCAATTCTACAATCAAAACTTTCTTCAAACCTTTCTTGTGAAAATTTTCCAAAATTACTTCTCTGCTGTAAAAATGAACTTTTCTAAAAAACCTTTTCCTAAAATTAAAACATGTAGACTTTATAAATCAAAAATACCTAATTCAACCCTAATTCACATTACATGCAAATTAGATATTTCAATTTCAATTTCAATTTTTACAACCCTAATTCATATTACATGCAAATTACATATTAATTTTAATTTCAATTTCAATTTCAATTTAAAATGCAATTTCAAATAATAAATTAATTTCCAAAGATGCAACTAATTTTCCAAATAAACATTTTAATTACAATTTCCAATTTAATTCCCACATGTTGAAATTAAATTCCAAATTTAATTTTAATTCTTTTATTTTCTTTCATTATCTTGCATCACGTTTAATTAATTAATTTAATTATTTAATAACTAAATTCAACCCCTTGGATCAAATTTAATTAATTAAATAAACTAAATATAATTAATTAATTTAAATATAAATTTTTATCCATATTGCATTATTTAAATTAAATAACCATCAACATGATTTAAATGCAATTATTCTAAATATCTATTTTCAAATCAAGAATCCTTCAGAAATAAATAATATTAAAGCAAGACATACAATGACTCGACACACACAACTGACAACACACTAAGGCTAGGGTGTAAACTTGACACATGTTACCTAGCTACTATCTTCCATTCAACTTAACCGTTGGATCAACACGCTCAAACCTGTGAAACCAGGTGGAGTCGATGTCATGTACCTGTAATCCTGGAACCAAGTAAACAACATCATACAATATATCCAGCATATAATACACACCGTGAAGAAGGAATTACGGATTCGCAGGGTGTTCGCAAGCGAGTGATGCGAAACCATCCTCTTCACCAATACACTCATTGAAACTGACACTTCCATCATAATCCAGTAATCTCATAATAACATCTCATGTTAACTCTACAACATCATTAATCCATAATGCATGTGAAACAAAATCAAATAACTACATCCCACAATAATAGTTGTCACTCAATAGTAACGATCAAAACATCATAACAAAATGTATCCAGTATTAAAGTAATTGCAACCAAACATAGCATAAAGCAACTTGAACAAGAAACAAAATGGAGGGGTATTACAGCTCACTGCCAGACAAATACAAAGAAGATAGAAGAGATATATTACAAAGAGAAGACAATTTTAATGCAATAGATATTTCAACCATGACTCACTCAACCACTTGTAGACATGCATGAATGATAGATTACACCTTCAACTCACTGCATCCAAAAACTTAGCAGTTAGATTTCACACTGATCTGCCAAACTCACATTACATACACATTGTTCTATATCTATCTTGCTCTATTTCTTTGCATCATCTCTTTGTACACTTTTCACCAATATCTCATCCTATATGTATACCTTCTTCAACTTTGAAACATATCCAAAGTTGGTCATCCATCATTTAAATTCAAATTAGGTCAACACCAAAACATTCTAGGGTGGAATTAAAATGAGGGCGACCCAAACACACGCTAAGAGAGGACCCAAATAAATTCCAACATGCTTCATGAACTTTGAAAGTGGTGTTTAACACAAGACCAGTCAAACTAGTGTAAAACACATAGAAAAATTAATCACACACAACCTTAGCACGATCCAATCCTTCCAAATGACAAAATTAACTTCAACACGATCATAAAAAAATTAACTCTAGAACCGCAAGTCATAAGACTCAACCAAGAAGAAATCCGGAGCAACTACATTTCTCTCGAACCACAACTCACAACTAGTGAACATAACTTGCACTATACAATGATCTAGAAACTTAAAATCTAGATAAAGTAGCTTCCAATAATCATGATCAACATATCTGAACCACACGAACATAGGAGTGAATCTCAGAGCAAAACCCGAAGAAAACATTGAACACCTACAACTTTTCTTCATTATAATTTTGTCAATATCCTCGACATGTACATCCAATAACCTACATCCATGACATCAATGACAATAGCAACCAATTGATAACCAGTTGACCAATTGACATCAATGACAACACCTTCATTCTTGCAATACATTACTCCCTTTCCAAATGCTTCTTTATGGATATGAATAGGCAAACCTTAAACTATCTCTCATAGATAAAAAGGTTGGAGGAAAAATTCAAATGTACATGGAGGATGATGCTAGGATTTTGTGAAAAATAATGTGAATACCATGGAAAAGCTTCAACTAATCAAAGAGTAAGTTATCCAATTTTAGTCTGCAAACAATTTTAATCAAAATCAAGAAATCTGTTAATTTATGTAATGATTTGTATCTTTCTCTCAATCATTCTTTGACTATCTTGTACATTTGATGTCATATTTTTCCTTCAACTAACTTCATATTTTTATAATTTATTTGATTCACTATTAAAAGAAGAAGAAACCTCTAAGAGTGAGATTGGAACCTAAAAAAATATCAAGATCTCGTAAAACTTCATACTCCTACACACTTAATGGAACAACTTGCTCTTTTCTCATGGCATTATGTTGTTTCACTACCAGGGGATTTCCATTTCTAGAGTGAAGGGACCTTGAGGCTTGGGCGCATACCATGAGATCCATTAAAATCAGAGACAATTTTGAATCGAAACCTGGAAGGAATTCTATAATTGGACATATCATCACTCTGCTCTTGTCATCCTTGAATATCTCCCAATTGATTCATTGTTGACTTCAATGCTAACATTGCCTCTAATTTTACAACCAAACATTGCAGGGGGTAGGGTATGTACACCTCGTATTGTGAAGTAGAGTTAGGTGCCTCCTACATATTGGGAGTATGAGGTAGTCCCATATACTTAAGCCATATATAGACCCAAAAATAGATCACCTGATATCGTGGACTATAAAAAGATATTTCCTTTCCTTTCCTTTCTATAATTTTTGTGGCTTCTTCACTCGAAACATTAGGAATTTCAACCTCTATTAATTTCCAAAGCAAATAGATATTTGCAAATTTTTGATGGGCTAGAGGTTTGATTCCCATGCACCTAATTTATCTTCTTAATGTGAGAATTCTAGTAATTCTTTATTTAATTATCAGTGTGCCCAAGTAGGTGCTTTGTAATCTTCTCCCACCTGCAAGAATACCATAATACAAAAAATGGGTACATAGGTTATTCTCCATGATTACAATTTAATTCATTTGAATGAGCACATCAAAGCTAGAAAGCATCTGATGCAATATATGTCCACAGTTAGGGGACACATGTTGCTCTTTAGGAATCAATCTTAATCCTCAACACTAGCTTATGTTGTAGGTGGGATTCACAATGGATATACTTCATCGACATGGAAATATTTTGGTCGTTGCATAAACCCTAATTCATATTAAACTCTAAACCTTCCTCCTAATCAAAAAAATTAGAGTCAAAACCTAAAGCTTTATTTTTTTCTCATCTAAAATAGTCCATTCTATCTCTTGTCTGGATTGGTCTAGTCCAAACTTTGAGGGTTTGTTTTTTAATCTAATTCTTTTATTTTTTGAACATTGTACAATTATCTTTTAATTTAAAAGTTGAATAGTTTCATTAAAAAAATTAGTCAAATTTAATCTAACATAAGTCTTAACATACTAACATAATTTGTTCTTGACATAAAATCTCTTTTTCATGTTGTTGAGTATCTAGATCTCTTCCTTACAATCCAAGCAAGATTTTTGTCTTCCCTTTATGCAAAAATCTTTTGGGAATCTATGGTTTTGTTTGTAAGCCACAAAGATTCTAAAGAGAAAGATTTCACCAATTGTTTGAAGATCTCAAAAGATCATATCCAAGGAAATATGGTTGTCATTAAGATTTTTTTAATTATTATTTTTAATTATTTTCATGTATTCTGTTTGTAAAGAAATAAAATGTATCAATTTCTAATAAAATTTGGACATATGAAATATAAAAAAATTGAGTTTTTCTACAATAAACTATTCATTATAATATTAATGATTAAAAATTTTGAATTTATTTTAAAAAGTTCATCTAAGAATAGTTTATGGACTACATTATTATACTTATTTACTATAGCTTAAGATATGTAAATAATATTACATCTTATTGTAAGACCTTTCTTAATGGTCAAAATAGTTAAGAATGATTTGTTTTCATAGTATGATATCTAAATAATATTACATCTTATCACAAAACTTTTTAATGATCAAATAATTAAAAATGATTTGTTTCCATAATATGATATGTAAATGATAATATTACACTTATTGTACAACCTTTATTAATGATCAAATAGTTAAGAGCAATTCCATTCCTCAAAACTATCAAGATAAATTTTGATTAGTAGATAAATATACGATGTATCCTTACTATTGGAGATGGGGATGATTTTCAATGATTCCTTGAGAATTTATGCACCTGATATGGCAAAGAGAGCTAAAAAAGTGTAAGCAATGAAGCTTGGAAGACTCTCAATTCCTACATTTTTTCAACTTCAAATGCCAATCCTTGTAATGCACCATGACCCTTTTTTGTAGGGAGATGACGTGTACAAGTTCAATCTAGAGAAGGATTTTGAAAAGTTGTCAAGCATCCAATTGCATTCATGCCATTTTAATCAGGCTCAAGGATTTGCATTGGTCAAAAATTTGCACTATTAGAGGCCAAAGTAGTACACATGTGCATTCCTTCTCACTTAGGACTAAATATGGACATCAGGTCATTCTTTGTGTGAATCAAATCAAATAGCAAATAATTGAGAGTAAATATTATTCTAAAATCTTGAGATGCTACAATTTACATCATGTTGCATGAATATGTAGACATAAACATATGTGTTTGATATAATGCATGATAATTTTTTTAGATTTCAGTAAATTGATCAACACCCTCACTTGCCAATGGCAACCTTGTCATATTTGGCCATCTTCACGATAAAATCTTTTATATTCAATTTCAAATAGTTAAGAATTCATATTAAACTTCAAGTTTTAAATTATTGTGTATAGAAATTAATTAGTTTCATATTAAAAAGGGTTTCAAATATAGCTCAAACAAACATTTATACTTGAACACTTCATTTCTTTTAAAACAAACAATAAAACATCAAGAGTTGTCATTTAGAAATATCACTTTAGATATTTAATATTGAATCTTCATAGTGAAACTTTGACATTTTATATAAAAGTAAAGGATTGAAAAATAAATTGGAAAGCTATATGAGTACAAAGTAAAAGGATATAGAGGAAAAACTATTGCAACAATAGGGTAATTGTAAAAAATAATTATAACCATTTAAAAAGTTTGAGTGATGAAAAATACTCTAAAAATTGTATGGAGCATTTGATTGTCATATAGATTCTACTAAAAACTATAAAAGCATTTAAGTGTTCACTAAAAAATCAACTAAAAATCACAAGAGCATTTGGGTCATTCAAGTTTTCTTACCACAATTTAGAGCACTTTGGAGATAAGCTACTCAAAATGATCAAGGCATTTGTGTAATAAACAATCATGGTTGGTACAAAAAAATTCCAACAAACTGTAGTAGACCAACATAATAATTCTTGAATACCATGATCAATTTATAATAGTAACAACACTAAATAGAGAAACCCTTATGTTGATTACTAAATAGGAGATATGAGAAATTGAATTCACAAATACTTTTGTTTTGACATGAGAATAATATTATATTTCATCAATAAAATGTATAAAATAAATAAAATGTACCATATGCTTAAACATTGTCAAGTTAGATAAGTAGTAACCAATTCATGGATGATTGCTTGAGTTTGCACAATTTCTTGATAAGATTGCCTAGATCCTAGTTTTAGGTGCAAGGTTGCAATACAAACCCAAACATGTAATAGAAATCCCTATCCACTCCAACCAAGTGGAAGTTGTTGACTTTTCAATGAGGAAGATCACAATGCCAATGGATCGAGTACACAAAGTAACTCGACTTAGTCACTTAAGCTCACTAGGTTACCACCATCCACAAATTATATGTAAATATTTATTGACTCATACATGTTGTTGGTGAGATAGAGCCAATCCAATCCCATTAGGTTGAAAGTTTGAAATGATGACCTAATGGAGGTCGATGGTAAAAAACTACAAAGGTGCTAAAGGCTAGCATCAAGATAATTCATCCGCACACAAATTAGAGATAGGTAAATCTATCACAAATTAAAGATAAAATAATACAACACATATAGATGACTTGTGACAATTCTAGCACATAGTCATGAAGGAATGAGGGTAGGGACATGTTCCTATATATGGAAAAGTGATAATTATAACCTAATATGAGTATCACATAGAGAAGAAAAAGATAAGGGAGGAATATCAAGAAAAAAAGAATAAAAGGAAAGAAGAGAGAAAATCATAAGATCTAATATGTAATAGGGATTAAGGGATATACTAATATGTAATTAGGGATATGTAAATGATACATGGAAATGTATTACATTAATAAATTATTATATAATAAGTTTATGGAGACTCAATATGTGTATGATGAATGAATGTGTGTGTATTTTACTTATTTCACTTTGTAATCTTATCATACATGTTCTAGAACCTTCCTTATCCATCACATTGGGGTAGTACACAATAGTGATATTGAAATAAATCATCTCATATGTTTACTTTGTACTGTCAATGTTTGGTTCCATTTTTGGGACCCTAGTTGTTTATAAGGAGAGATTGAACCTATATGAGTTTTTTAGTGAGAAAAAATTAAGGGGTTTTAGATGAATAGAAATAATTATGATGCTTTGTGGTAGCGTATACTATGTCCTAATCCTCAAGATGGTTAGGCACCTAGGGGTGAGGAATGGAATGAAATTATTGAAAAGATGCAACTATTGAGGTAGATCTAGTTTGAGAAATTGAGGATGGATAAAAGAATAAATGTAAAACTAAATACAAAATACCAATGGACAAAGGAGAAAACAAGATATTAAGAGGGATTGATGATGATATTGAGATGATATGTGAAATGAATATTGATGAAGAGATAATTAAAATAGCCTCAAGAAAGAAAAGTGTTATCACAATAGGATTAAGAATGATAGGGAAGCCTCATTGGATCATGCCAAGAGGGTTGACACTTTAAAAATGGAGAAGCTTGAATAAGAGGAATCAATAGATAGAATGTTGTTGATTAACATCAATACATCAAAATAGTCAACAAAATTGATAAGAAGAGAAAATTTTGATAAGGTTGGCAAAGAAAATAAAGGAATATTAGGAATTGGTGGAGTTATCTAGGAGAGGGATTAGTTGCAATAGTTCATAGTTGAGGCTTGGAAGTAGTACTCAACTATTTGGGCTTTTAACTCAAGAACCATATTGTGATCTAGATCTATCAATAAAGGAGAATTACTAACTCTATTTTCTAGATTAAAACATCTAAGTTTTAGCCCAAAATATTTGGATTCTATGGTAAGTAGGAATGTGGACATATAAAAAGATAGAATGCCAAAAAACCTATAATTCTAAGAAAAGAAGGAAAGTGAAGGGAGTAAAAATTTGAAGAAAATATTCAATAACCTAGAATTTTTCATAGAAACAATAATATCATTTGAATATGGAGGCAATAATCTTAAATTTTTTAATGAAAATATAGTACCCAATAAAGATTTATTAAAATACATGTACTTAAAATAAAAAAGGCCTGATGAGGAGATGATCCTCCCAAACCAAGATTCATCCCTTGGGCCAATTAAAGTGAGAAAAGTTTCATCAAAGGATATATATAATCAACCATTTCAAATGGATGAAGGGGAATTAGAAAGAGATTTTGTTGAGAGTGTGCGAGGGAAAATATTTCTTTGACACTAAACTACCTAGACTAGATATAAGGGTAGATAGAGGAAATTGTTGTGATAACTCTAAGCTAATATATTCATGTAAAAGACATTGATCTAAAGCACCCACAACTTTTAAAATAAGTAAATGCACATTTAAAATATTTCCAAATGAATTTATGTTAATTAATTTTTTTTTGGAATACTTGCTGATTACAATGATATTAAAAAATACTCAAAATGTTAAAATACCCATAACATTGAAATCCTCCAAACTTGAAGTGCAAATGTTATCTTCCTATGAAGTTGCCCCTAGGAAATCAAAGGGTTTTCATCCTCCAATCTCCAAGAAACAAAAGGATATTTTTCTTATTATCTCCCAAACCTAAGTGTTTTTGAATCCTTGAATTCAATAGTTGAACATAAGTGCTCAAATTATGCAAAGTGGGGGTTTATTTTCAATGTATTGGAAAAATATGTAAATTGATGAAGCTACTCAACTTAAATAGAGATTGAATGCCTAGTTTGGGACCAAACACACTAAGGAATTTGAAAATTTCCCTCATCTCAATGCACTCAATTGAGGTCATTGATCATTTGTATGTTAGTAGGGATGGTTTGCATTTATGGTACTCAAATAGCCCACACGCACTTTCATCAATTTCACATGGATTTCCATTTGGATCCATAATTTTTAGGGGTTAATGGTGTTTTAACAAGAACTAAGTGGTTTTTCAATTCCATCACATTCAATTTGAGTCATTAATGGATTCTTGGGTCATGCAGAGGAGTAGCTAAGACACTTGATTCAAGTTGCAGAGCTCTAATGTAGAAGCGAAAATTAAACCTATGCATGTCCTCAAGAGGTTTTAAATTTTACAAGAGCTATATGGTAGGAAATAGGGAAATACAAGGAATGCAAGGGTGTAAAAGAATGTAGCAAGGTCTATATTTTTTAAAGATACATAAGGAAAGGTGCAAAAATATGGGGAAGGAGGGAAAGGAAGTATGGAAAAGTGCATAGATGTGTGTGGATCCACAAGTCTATACAAAAGTGCTTAGTGGGACTTTGGGAGGATGTAGAAGGTGGGAGAAAGTAGGGAATTTTTCATGAAGTGAGAAGGTCCTTGAAAAATTTGCAAGTATATAAGAAATAAAAATGGGGGTGGAATTGTGGGGATATGGGAGTTTTGAGGAATTAGTACCAAGAAGGAAGAGTAGACCAACTTGAGGATTGCATTCCCACAAAGAAAAAAGAAGAATGTGAGATTTTGAATATGTGAGTATTGTAGGATTAAGAGGTAAATCTAGACTTTCATGTGGGGTCCGCAATTAAGGAGAAAAGTGAGGAAGTGAGAATTAGAGGGAAAGGATAATATTACTAAAAAGTGACAAACATCCTTGAAATTTTTAAAAATCCACACAAGCTATGAAATCAACAACATGAGAAACACCAAAATCTTGCCCAAGAAAAGCAGCCCAGATACTCTTAAAATTAAAATATGTAAAAAGAGGACATCAAAATTGGTGAAATCGTAAGATGTTGTCAAGAGTGTTGATATTATTCTAGGAGTTTGAGACAGAAATGATCCAAGGGACCTAAGATAGAACAAAATAAAAAATGGAGAGTAGAGGAGAATCTTCAAGAAATAAAGATGAATTAGAAGGATCCCACTTCTCCAAAAAAGGAACACAATTAGATAAATCATACTAAAATTGGAAAGATACCAAAGAAGCATAAGAACATATATTAGATTATTCTTGGAGGAGATTAAGGATAAGGGACAATCAAACCAAACTCTATGAATTTGTTAGAACATTAAGGGATGATACACTTAAATGATATATGAAATAATTACTAGATTTAATTATTTAACCCCAAAACTACTAGAAGTCACCTATAGTTATATATCATATCACAAATGAGAGATTAAAGTAAGATGATGCACTAAACAACCTAAGAAATTGTATTGATGCAATAACCTAAATGAGCAATTACAATGAAAGGTGGATTCTTATAAAATAAAAAAATAAAACCTTAAATGATGGTTTGATTACATTGAGGAAAGTGTCATCTAATGTAATGATACAACATGCTCTAAATATAACTCAATCTAATAATAAAAAAGAAATTCCTAAGTTTAGCTTAAGTCATTAAAGTAAAAGGTGTCTAATAATTAATTAATTATTAGGTGATGACCTATTTACTCCAACAAGAATACCTCTTATACAAAAAGGAATGAATTGATATTATAGATGAGTGCCTAAATGATATGCAATATCTAGAGGTCCCCATTGGGAATGTGAGAAAGATGCATGAAATGGTGTAGAAGAAGGGTGAAACTATAAGGGAGTTGTTGGGAAAATGTGTCTCAACTTTACAATTATATAAGGTTTATAGTTGGTAGGATATATTTAATATATCCTAGTTACATCGATAAGTGTAATATACAATGAGAGCACAGGGTGGAGCAAATTGTGAGTGTGTTAACAAAAATAATTTAAAATATATTAAACTGTTGACATACATTAAATTAATGATATATTATAAATTTGGACTATTCATCATTAGGTCTCAAATCTAGTGGTAGATATTTTGTTGGCTTGTCTTTCCCTGGAAAGTTATCTTATTTTATGAGGGTGTTGTATTATGGTTGTGTAGTGTGATGTATTCTAAGAGTCTAATAATGGTTGTGTTGTCTTTGGATCTTTGGTTGGTGATACTCCTATGAGAAGCTTTCTTCGCAAGTATATTTTAATCTTTTTAATTTTTGAATAATATATTGGGTGGCTTTTGGAGTGTGGGGTTTTTCTCCCAACAAGGTTTTCCCCACATAAATCATTGTGTTGTGGTATGCATGATATTTATGTTTATTTTTGTTTAAATTTTTGTAATAGTTGTAAACATCTATAAAGTTTTGCATTATACTCCTCTCAAGATTAGAGAAGGAATTTGTTCTGCTACCTTAGCTTCCTTACAAGTGGTATCAGAGCCTTATCACCTTTGGTTTTAGGTGTGGGTTCTTGGGATTTTGAACTAATCTAGATTTGAGTGGGAACTTGTGTAGAAGATACTTTGTGATCTTGTTGTAGGAATTTTCAGATGGCAAGTTCATTGGGGAGAATAGAGGTGGATAAATTTTTTGGAAATAATTTTGAGATGTGAAAGCTAAAGATGGAGGATTTTTTGATAGATCAAGATTTGTGGGATGCTATTGATGAGAATGTTTCAAGGCCTATAGATCCTACTTTGGCTACTCAATATAATGTTATGAACTATAAATCCAAGGTTCTAATTATATTGTTCTTTGTAGACTATTTTAATCAATTTCCATGGAAAGACCTCTGCACAAAAACTATGGAAGAAACTTGGTGAGATGTATCAAGCCAAATATTTTGTGAACAATATTTTCTTGAGGAAGAAATTGTATTCCTTTTGAATAGAAGAGGGTGTATGAATTATAGACCACCTAGAAGCATTCAATATATTGGTGTCTCAATCGGCATCAGTTGGTGTTAAAATGAATGAAGAGGAGAAATGTCATATCTTTCTTTGTTCTTTGCCTGATTCATGGGATTCTCTTGTTATGGCTATTGGGAGTACTTTTATTATATTGAAGATTGAAGATGTGGTGGGTTCTATGATTTCTGAAGAGATGAAGAGGAAGGTATCCATCAATTCCAAGGAGGCCCTAAATGTTCATGGAAGACTTGAGGAAAAAGGAAAGAAGAATGAAAAGCATGATAAATCCAAGTCCAAGGGGAGATTCAAATCTCCTAGAAATTTCAAAGTTATTTGTTGGAACTATGATAAGCCTGGACATATTCGTAAGGACTACAAAGAAGAAAAGAAGAAGAAAAAGAAGATATTTTATTTTGATTCTAAGTCCGAGAAGGAAGATGATAATGCATTCATTGCAAATTTGGAAACTTGTGTAGGAAATGATGCATGGTTAACTAACTCAGGTGCATCTTTCCATATGACGTTTAATAGAGATTGGTTTTCTGAATATGAAGAATGCGATGGGGGTAAGGTGTACTTGGGTGATAATCCTTATTTAAATATTGTTGGTCGTGGTAAAGTTAGAATTAGTTTTCCAGATGGAAGAATAAAAAAGATTAATGGTGTGTTACATATCCCTGGATTAGCCTGAAATTTGTTATCTGTGAGAAAAATAATAGATACAAGTGTGGAGGTAGTATTTTCTAATGCAGGATGCAAGATGGTTAGAGGTGCTATGATGATTGCTAGAGGTGTCAGATATGGAATATTTTATAAGCTTGATGCATGCACTATTGAGTACAATAGTAATTCTATGAAAAAAATTCTTTAGAAGAGGTGAGGGTTTCATCTTTAGTAGATGGTCATGGATTTTGGGTACCCAATGGTCCTCTTTCTTTTGAATCAAAGTTATCTACAAATAAAAATATGTTATGGCACCCGAGACTTGGCCACACTGGAGAAAAGGTTCTAAGGAAATTGAAAAATAAAAACCTTGTTGAAGGGTTATCTAATTGTAATCTTGAATATGATTTATGTGAGCATTTCATTTATGAAAAAAAAAATTGGGTTCATTTTTACTTGAGTTCTCATAAATCTTGTGGTGTATTGGGTCTTATTCATTGTGATGTGTTTGGTCTTGTAGATATCCCTTCAATTGGAAAACTCACATATTATGTTTCATTTATTGATGATTATAATAGAAAGACATGGGTATATTTTCTAAAGAGTAAATCTAAAGTTTTAAGCCAATTTAAAGAATTTAAAGCAATGGTTGAGTTGTAGGCTAAAAAAGAAAAGAAAATGTTTGAAGATTAATAATGGTTTTGAATTATTCTCTAATAACTTTGATAGATTCTGTAAATATTGTGGTATTTATAAACAAAAGACAACTCCATGTTCTCCATAGCAAAATGGGGTTGTAGAAAGAATGAATAGGACATTGATGGAGAAGGCTAGGAGTATGTTGAGTGGTGTTGGTCTAGAACAAATATTTTGGGTTGAAGCTATTGTCATTGCTTGTTACCTAATTAACAAGTCTCCTTCATCAGATCTTGTCGATAAGACACTTATAGAGGCATGGTCAAGTCACAAGCCTTCATTAAGACATCTTAGAGTTTTTTATTGTGAGGCATATGCACATGTGCCAAAGGAGAAGCCAACAAATTTCAAGAGCAAGGCTCTAAAATGTATCTTCATTGCATACAATTATGGTGTGAAAGCTTAGAAGCTTTAGGATCATGTTGCACATAAGGTAACATATAGTAGAAGTGTTATTTTTAGAGAAACTAATCCTTCTTCTATTACATTGCAATCATCATAAAGTAAACATGAAGATGTGATTTAATTTCTGTCTACATCTGGGAAAGTTGAATTGAGGCCCATGGATAGACAAGGTTGAGAAGATCTCATCTAACTCTAAATATTTAGAAGAGGAGGAAGAATCTCCAACTCAACTTGTTTCTAGGTCTGCAAGGCATAGAAAACCACCTGAAAGGTATTCACCTGATGATTGGAGATGTATTTTTTCTTTGAATACTAACATGGATGAAAATAGGTCAGTAGAAGAGGTGTTAGGTATGAATTATGCAAAATCCTAAAATATTGCTATGGATGAAGAAATGACATCTTTGAAAAAGAATGATACATGGGATCTTGTACCATTAGCTGAAGTACCAAAAACTATTGGTTGCAAATGGATGTTCAATAAAAATATTATTTTAGATGGAAGTATTGAGAATAAAAAAGCAAGGTTAGTTGTGAAAGGTTACTCTCAAGTTGAGGGTGTTGATTATGGTGAGATATTTTGTCCTATTACAAAAATGACATCAATTAGATTTCTTATTTCTATTGTTGCTACTTATGATTTAGAGGTTGAGAAAATGGATGTGAAAACTGATTTCCTTCATGGTGACTTGGAGGAAGATATTTATATGAGCCAAAGCACTTGTGGTGAAGGGTAAAAGTAAATTGGTTTGCAAATTGAAGAAATTTGTGTATGGCCTAAAACAAAGTCCTAGGATGTGGTACCAAAAATTTGATACATATGTGTTGATTTTGGTATTTGAGCATTCTAAATCAAATCATTGTGTTTATTATAAAACTAATGGTGATCGTTTTTTGTTTATTGCATTATATGTTGATGATATGTTATTTGTTGGAAAAGGGAAAGGTATGATTTTAGAACTGAAGTCTCAACTTGTAGCTAAATTTGAAATGAAAGATATTGGTGTAGTTAGGAACATTCTTGGGATGGAAATCAAAAGAGATAGAGTGAACAAAAAGCTATGGCTTGGAAAAATTATGTCAATTCAATTTTACAGAGATTTAACATGTAGGATTGTAGGCCATTATGTATTCCTTTTTCTGCTGGAACAAAGTTATCTATTTTAGATTTTCTAGAATCCCCATTAGAGATGGAAGAGATGAGAAGAGTGCCTTACCATAGTGCAGTTGGAAGTTTGATGTATGTTATGGTTTGTACTAGACCAGACATTTCCCAAGAAACTTGGGAGTTCTTTCCAAATATATGTCTAATCTAGGAATAGTTTATTGGGATGCAGTTAAAACAGTCTTCAGATATTTGTGTGGTACCTTAGATTATTCCTTGTGTTATCATAGTAATTTGATTGAAGATGAGATTTTCCTTGATATTTATGGTTATGTGGATTCAAATTGGGCAGGTGGTGTTGATATTAGATGATCCACTGGTATTTATGTTTTTACTTTATTTGGTGGTGCAATTAGCTAGATGAGTAAGAGATAGGTTGTGATTGCTTTATCCACTACTACAGTTGAGTATATGGTAGCTACTGATTATTGTAAAGAAGCCATTTGGCTTAAGAGTCTATGTTCAGATATTAGAATAAAACAAGGTGCAAAGAAAATTTATTGCAACAGTCAAAGTGTGATATGTCTAGCTAAGAACCCAACATTTCATGCCAAGACCAAACACATTGATGTACAATATCATTTTTTAGAGATATGGTCAAAGATGGTTGGGTGAAGTTGGTTAAGGTAGAGACTTTGATGAATGTTGTTGATTCTTTAACTAAGACTATGAGCACAATGAAGTTTAGATGGTGTTCAAAGTCTATGGGCCTTTTAGCCCATAGAAATTAAGAGATGATGTTTATACACCCTCTCATTGCTCTCGCTAGGTGTTTGACAAGTGAGAGATTTCTTAAAAAATGTGTCTCAGCCTTGCAATTATATAAGGTTTATTGTTGATAGGATACATTCTACATATCCTAGCTATATCAATAGGTGTAATATACAATGGGAGCACGAGGTGGAGCAAAATGTGAGTGTGTTAACAAAAGAAATTTAAAATATATTAAATTGCTAACATACATTAAATTAATGATATATTACAAATTTGGACCATTCATCATTAGGTCTTAGATCTGATGGTAGATATTTTATTGGCTTGTCTTTCCCTAGAAGGTAATCCTATTTTATGAGGGTATTGTATTATGGTTGCATAGTGTGATGTATTCTAAGAGTTTGATAACAGTCGTGTTGTCTCTAGATCTCTGGTTGGTGATACTCTTGTGAGAAGATTTCTCTACAAGTATATTGTAATCTTTGTAATTTTTGAATAACATATTGGGCAACTTTTGGAGTATGGGGTTTTTCTCTCGAAATGGTTTTCCCCACGTAAACCACTATGTTGTGGTATGCATGATATTTATCTTTAAGTTTTTGTAACTATTGTAAAGATATGTAAATATTTGCATTAGCCTCCTCTCAATATTAGTGTGGGAGTTGTTCCACTACCTTAGCTTCCTTACAAGAGTATGACTAAAGATTCTAGAGTGATAAAAATTTTGGAGGAGCCCCTTACAAATAAGAAGAGATGGTAAGTGCAAGCTAATGGGTCCACTTTTTTTGGAAGTGTTGGGATTGAATATTTTTTTGACAATAATGGGTAATTGTTTCATAAGAAAAGGGTACCCAGTTGGGATCGGGCTCTTGAACCTAAATTTCTATATATATAAAATGGGTATGTATTTTGATTTTTAAAATAGGTACATGTTTTAAAATGAAACAATTACTCATTTCTATTTGTGTCATATCTCACTCCTTTTTATAATGGGTATAAATTTCATAATATTTGAAATTTGAAACCCATGGTTTTCGTTTTGTTTTAGTCTTGGAAACCCAACCCTTAACCTTGGACCTACAAGTATAATGTCATGAAAACAGTAAGAGAAAAAACTAACTTTAGCAATATGGTTGATAACTTTTTTTCATATTTTATTTGATGAAGTTAAAACCCATTATAGATGATGATGTCTATTTTTAAAATTATTTTTTTATTGATTGGACACATTTTTCTATTTATTAATTAATTTTTGAGGAAAGTGGTTCATAAACTTGAATTGTTAGGTATTGGTATTTTTTAATAACTTTTAGTTTTTAATTCTTTTTATTCTTTTTATATGAATCAAAACATGCATCATTATTTATACAATGAAAAAAATAATCCTCTTATGATTATTTTAGGTCAAATTATAATGGTCATACATGAGGGGTTTTCAAAAATAGCAATTAGGGCCAATAAAAAATTAATTAAAAAATATATTTAGAAAAAAATATAAAAAGTATCCTAATCAAACTTCACCACAATACATTAATTTACCCAAAATCAATTAAAAAAATACATTTACTTAGGTCAAATTATGCTAGTCCTACACGTGCATGTTTGGGCCCTAGAAAAGTGACTTTAAAAAATGAAATGTGTACATCCTTTACAAAATTAACTTGTATCATCTGGGTATTAGAATAAATTACCTATTAAAAAACTAGACTCAAAATCCTAAATTTCATAGTGTTGGACCTTATTAAGATTCTATGTATAAGTGCTTCAAATTTTTACTCAACTATGATAAATTTTAATTTTTACAAAAAACACTTCCACTAGTGGACCCATTATCTCGCACGTACCCAAGAATTGGATGGTTTATATTTGGGTTGTTACTTGAGAATATTTAACTCACACACAAGTGGTAGAATTATATTCAAATATTAAAGAGCAGCCCTAGAGAAGAGAGAATGGAGGATGAAAGTGCAAAGATAGAAAAAATTGAAGTTGGAATTGGAATAGTTAAGGATTAGGTAGGAGAAGTAGAAAAGGCGAAAGACACAGGGAGTCACTAACACCTCACGCGAATATCTAGCATACTCATTGCTCTTGTGAGAGGTAAAATCAAATAGAATAAAAAGGGAGAATAAAATACCATAATCAAACTTCAAATGAAATCAAAACTCTCACCTTCTAATTGAGCTCAATAATAATTTACATCAAAATAAAATAAATGAAATTACAAATGCCAAACCAATACAAACCATCATTGTCAATGAAGTGGATGTGCTTGGATGATTTATGATGTTTGTTTCTCAATGTTGCAACATCTACTTACTTGACTCAAGATGGTAAAAATAGAGGATTAAGGTCCAATTTGTAGAATTTTTGAGAGAAATTGAATGATGGAGATTTAATCTTGGATCATGAGTTTGATCCATGAATGGTGGATGTGATGGGGAGAGGTGGCAATGCATTTTTCTATTAGATGAATTTGAGTAGGTAGTCAACTTATTTGATTGGTGAGTTGATAACTATTTAATTTACTAATTAAGTTGTGATCTTGAGTTAGCCAAATTGGTTGGCTTGTCAATGATCTGATTAGTGAGTTAACTTAATTTATTATATTGTTAATCATTTTGATTGGATGGTTAAAGCATGATGCATAATTTAGGATTTAAATTAATCTGATTATGGATAATTTAGATTTTAAATTAATTAAACCATTAAAATTATTTAATGAATTTAATTGTGATAATATAATGGACTTAGGTTAGGATTAATTATTTCAATGAATTAATATGTAGTAAGTGTGTTAAATATTAACATGATATGAAATTACAAAAAATAGTGTATACATGATTTTAGCACATCTATAGTTTACCCCTCTTTGAAATGGTGTTACAACTAGATAAGAAGCAATTCCATTTCCAAGAAAGTAGGCATAGACATAAGGTGTATAGACATTGATGAGAGATAATTCCACAAGCATCAAATGTTAAGGTTTGATTGGTTGAATTGATTAGATCAATTAAATTGATTAATTGATTAATTGATTGAATGATTAAATTCAAAGGATGTTTCATTACTTGGATAGGTTTTAGATTCAAAATGTTGATTTAATATTTTGGATTGAATTGGATGATGAAATGATGATGTCCCCTTGAGAGGATAATTAGGTTGGAAGAACAAAAGTGTGCTCTTGAAATAGGTGGAACAATATTAGTAAAAATGGGAGGGATAAATGAAGGTTAAATAGATATTGTTAGAGTAATCATGCATTAGCTAATAATTAATTAATCTCTAATTAATATTATTCTAATTTATTCTCATGCACTTAACCTAAACTTAGGAGTAATTTTCTATGTTAACTAGAGAGCTATTATTAGATCGTTATGTCTCATTGCAAGAGATGTTAACACTTGTCTTGATCTAATCCCTTTCTCACTTAGGGTTGCTCCTATATAGCACTTAGCCCTCATTGTATTATCATGCCTTTCATATAACTCTCAACCTTTGAGGACTCTTTTTTTCCTTGATTATTCTTGAGGTTCATTATGTAGCTTCTTCTTGTTGAGGAATATTGCATATCATTGTTTGCATCCCTCTTGCATGGAAGGTGTCTTTGTTCGTTGTTTGATCTTGTGGCTCATGTTTTTCACAATTCTAGTTCATGGTATCAAAGCAAGGCCCCTTCAAGCCCCCTTTGGCCCTAACAAAGCTATTTTTTTTTATAGCCATAACTTGGGCATATGATATTGAAATTGGGTGAATGAGATATCATAGGAAAGCTAGTTTTTTCAAATTTCTAGTGGTGTGGGTCTCATCACTTTTTTCTGTTGCTCGTGTATTTTACAGCTTGTTGAAGTCAAAGGTGTTATTTTCACACGCAAGCCATCCATTTCCCTCTTTGTTCTCCTAATTCACTTTGCATCATAAGAGACTTCACCGCTAGATCTAGAACTATAGCCATAACTTGAATTCGGATTATGTAGTGCCTGAACTTATTCACTGCTCGTACTAGCACAAAGGCCTATTTCTCTATTGGTGAATATCTTACTTCTGAATTTTTAAAAGGAGAGCTCATAAAAGCAATTGGTCTCTCCTCACTCTCTTCTCTTCTTTGTGTCAAAACTATTGCACATGAATGATCAGAAGCAAAAGAATAGATGTAGAAGGGTTTTAGATAATCTGGGCTTGTCAAAATAGGTGCCTCAGATATAGACTGTTTAATCTGCATGAAAGCAAACTTAGCCTCTTCACTCCACTCAATTTTTGCATCTTTCTTCATCATTTAATTGAGGGGTTTGGCAATCTCTACAAATCTCGTTATGAACTTCCTAACAAAATTGATCCTCCCAAAGAAGGACCTCATTTCTTTCTTACTGCCTGGCTTTGTCAATTTCAAGATGGCCTCCACTCAATCCGGATCTATAGATATCCCTTATTCTGATATAATGTGTCCTAAGAGATTCCCTTCAGACACTCCAAATACGCATTTCTTTGGATTAAGAGAGACACCATAACTTATACATTTTTTCAAAACTTTTTCCAGGTCAGTAGCATGGTCTTCTCTATTCCTAGAGAAGATAGTTAAATCATCTACATAAATAATTATGCATTTTCCTATCAGATCCTTGAAAGCTACATCCATTGCTCTTTGGAAAGTAGCACCAGCATTTATGAGACTAAATGGCATCCTTCTGTAGGCAAATGTGCCCCATTTAGTGGTGAAAGCAGTCTTCATTCTATCCTCATGACTAACCAAGACCTGATTGTATCTAGAATAACCATCCAAGAATGACATCATTTGGGATCCATTTACCTTTTGTAATACTTCATCAAGGGAAGGTCATGGATAATTGTCTTTCTTAGAGGCCTTGTTTAGATTCCTAAAATCCACACATAACCTGATCTCACCAGTATTCTTTTGCACAGGAACCAAATTAGCCACCCAAGTAGAATGTCTAACTGGAAAGATTATTCTAGCTGATAAATTTTTTGTACCTCCTTCTGGATCAAAGGCTCAATCAAAGCATTGACGACCGTTGTTTCTGGCGAAAAGGCTTGGCATCTGGCTTGAGAGGTATGGTATGAGTGATCACTGAAGTGTCAAAAGTTTTTAAATCATCATAACTCCAAGCTATAGCTTCAATTTTCTGCTCTAAGACCTTGATTATCTTGTCCTTAATTTCTTGAGGACAAATCTTTCCTATAAGAACATTTCTTTCTAGGTCTGAGTGAGTCAAATTAATTGATTCATACTTACCTCCCTCACTCTTCGTAGGCACCCTTTGACAAGCTCGTGGGTCTGAGTCGAATATTCTTTCCAAGGCCACCATCCCTTTCAGAATGTTATTACTTTTTAAATCCAATATACCTTCCAGACTCTCTTTCTTAGGATCCCAATCCCCCTGATCTCTTTTAGATTCATCTATTATTTGCCCTTGGAAAACATCAGAACTCTCCAAAAAGGATAATATGTGTTGATAATCATCAAATACCTGGAAGTGTCGAACATTATCAGGAATGGTTGGGATCGAAATCAACTCAACTGAAAACTTCTTTAGATCAGAATCCTGCATGGGCTCTAATGTGCTTGCAGCAACAACAAGTGCATCTGCAATTTGATTGGCTTCCCTGCGGATCAGACTAATCCCAAAAGCATCAAAGTCTTCAGTTAAATTCCACACCCTATTTTTGTATGTAGCCAACCTTTTATTGTGGCATGTATATTGGCTACGTACCTGCTTTACAATTACCTCAGAATCTCCCATAACCATGAGAGCAGCAACCTTCTTCTTATGAGCAAACATAAGACCTCGAGCAAGTGCTTCATACTCAACAACATTGTTTGTGCAACTGAACTACAATCTATAAGAAGAAAAGTAAGTCTTCCCTTTCGGGTTGGTTAGTTCAATCCCTGCTCCACTTCCTATTTTAGACTTAGAACCATCAAATTTAAGGGTCCATAATTGTTCTTTGGCTAGGAGTTCTTTCTTCCTAGGGGTAATAGGGGATGACTTACTTTGAACGAGTGGTGGCTCAGACTTTTGTTGTTAATCAAAACTTGACTCAAGAAAAAGCTCACTTGAAGATTCTTCTATGTTTTTAGCCTGCTCAGAAATCACTTCCTAAACAACCTCTTGAGTCAAATTACAATCCAACTCATTTCTCATTAATGCCTTGGGTATTGGCAAAGTATTTGGGGTAGGTGTATTGAATAGGAATTAAGACACCTTAGCCTCTTCTTGATTTTTAGAACATAAAACCTAAGTCTATTCTACTAATGAGATATCCTCTTATTGAGAAATACTGGCTCATGTAAGAATGGTGGCATCCTTAATATTGAAAGAAAACTCATTGATAGGAGCCTGGGATTTCTCTTGTTGGTGCTAAACTATATGACTTTGAATGTCTAAGCATGATTGACATGTTAACTCCGAGTGATTATGATAGTGAATCCTACACCAATTTGGAAGTAGCAAACTACTCAGATCTATTTCTTCTCCTAAAACTAGCCTATCTTGCTGCAATTTCCCTATCAGAACCTGTTGGTTGACGCAGATCATTGGATCACTATTTTCTAGAGGTGATGCATCCCCAAGACTAACCACGAAGAAAGTAAGGACTTCCTCCTGTTTGTAAACTCGTATCTCAGTCTCAAAGTATGCTACTTCATTTGAAGCATCATACTCTATGATCATGTGCTTGAGCCTAGGTTCACTTTCAATTCTTATCTATGTTGCAACTCCTTTCCATGGTAACCACATGTGAGAGAAATCCAAGGACAGATATCCCCCTATGCTCTTCATTAGCTCCCTACTTAGGAGCATACCATATGTCTCGGGGATATCAGCTACTTGAATTTCTATATAGGTCTGGATCCCTGGATTTGATCCTACCTGCACATGCATGTTCTTCAATTCTCCTACAACATTGACTTCGGTTTTATCCAACCGAATCACCTTCTTATTGGTTGGGATAGGACTTAATCCTAACTTCTTACATATCAAAAAAGGCATGACATTTCCCGATGCTTTAGAATCCAATTAACAATTGTGTAGATTCTTTCCAAAAATTCTTAAGCTTAATAGAAAAGGTGGGGTACTGGTCTTACCTTTGTAAATAGCTACATTTGTCTCCTTTGTTGGAGTCACTTTACCTTTCCCTTTTAAGTGATCTGCATCTTCCAAAGCTTTCAATACCACCTCACATTGAGTTGGGCACCACTTCATGATGTCAAAGAATGAAAGTGATGTTTTTTGCCTCTTTGATTCTGCAATAAAGTCAAATTCTGAATCATTCCTAAATTGATATTTAGGAAATGGAGGTGGATTACCTCTATTTTGAGAATCAGAGGGTCCCTTTGGTGGAGGTGGATTATTATCTGCATTGTGATTTGGTGGGACCATGTTATTGGGAGGTGCTGATGTAGTAAATGGGCCCTTATTCTGATTTCTCAGAAAATGACCACCTTTAGACTGAAAATCCTGGGCATCATACACATCTTCTTCTGGTTCATTATCTCCTTGCATAGGAAACTCGTATTTGTCCTTAATAGTCTCGTAAGTCATAGCAGTACTGAATAGCCCATTATCCTGATTGGAATTTCCTAGTGGAGGATGAACATCAGCTTGTGCAATTTTCACAATCTTCTCCATTTCAGGGTAGTTAACCTCAGAGTGTGTTGCAGTATCATGTAGTCTGCACCAATTAGTCATGAAATTGAGGTCAACTACATTAGTCGTGTGTGGTCTCTCCTCACCAGTCTGATAGTTATGGGGAACTCCCCCATTTTTGGGTCTAGTATTCCACTACCTACTGTTGTTGTTGTTCTTGTTGAACCTCTGGTTATATCCTCTATTTTGATTTCGGTAGTTTTGCTTAGAGGAGTTCTGATTCTGGAAGTTGTGATTGGTGTTCTAATTCCCATTTTGATTGGAGTAATTCCCTTGGTTGTTGTAACCTCCCTGATTTTGATAATTTTGATTTTGGTTGTGGGGAGGGTTTTGCCTAAGTTGTGCCATGTCATTGGACATCTGAGACAGAGTCTTCTTAAGAGTTTCTAGCTCACTAGTCAGTTGAACAGTTTGTTCATTTTGCACATTCTACACTATGGTTGGGGAATGAACATGAGTTGGTCCTCCCGCTTGTTGTTGTTGTTGTTGTTTTTGAGGTTGTTGGGAGGAATCTTGCATGCCATTGCCGAAAAAGGGCATGGTAGGTGGAGCTTGTAATTCAGATGCAGGTCCATATTGGGAATAAGACATCCCTGGGACAGTGTTATACAATGGTGGGTTAGGCATCTAATAGTTCATGGGAGGAAGAGTTGTTCCTAAACTTCCTGATTGCAAACTTATCTGTTGTTGCAACTTGATGGCCAGATGATAAACCTTAGATAAGGAATCAATCTTAGGAGGTTGATAAGTTCTTTGCAAGAACAAGCCAATCAAAGGATCAACAACTCTCAAATACGCCTGTATGGCAATATCCTCAGCTACCAGATAAGGGTCTTGCAACCTAAAAAAAATCCTTTGGAATCTGGTATTGAATAAAGGTAGTGGCTCATGATGCTCCTTTCTTATGGTTGCAAACTGGTGATATAAGATGGCTGGGTCCACATAAATCTGAAATTGATTAATGAATGCATTTTCTAAATCCGCCCATCCCAGGATGGATCCCTGGGGCAGATTTAAATACTAGTTATATGCCATATCACCCAAACAATAAGGAAACAATCTACATACCACATCTTGATGAGCAACTTGAGCATGTGTACAAGCATCTTTGAATGCTTGTATATGCTCCTTGGCACTCCTTGATTCACCATGCATGTACTTAGGGAAAAAATTTTCTGGGTTCTTTAGTAAGTCATGGATTCCTCCTGGAATAATCCCTAATGGACAAGGGTTATTCACAAAATAAGCCATGGGTAGAATTGGTTGAGTAGGTGGTGGTGATGTAGGCTGAATTGGTGGCAACAAAGGTCTATTTGGTGGTGGTGAAGTCAGTTGAACTAGTGGTGGTGTGGGTGGACTTGATGGAAATCGAGGTGGAGTGAGTGGTGGTGGTAAAGTAGATATTTCTACCCTACAAGCATGGGGTCTAGATCTAACCGAGGTTTGAAGTTCTTCAAATGGTTCAGGATTAGTAGAGGATCTGAGAATCCTCTTGTATCTCTTTGGTGAGAAAGATCCAATGTGAGCCAGCTTGTTCTTTCAGGCCCTCCTTCTAGCGCCAATTTCTGTTGATGGTGAAAATGACACAAACAATGTTAAAACAAAATATTTCTACTCTATTTCTCCTAAAAAAGAAAGAAAACATATAGTAGCCTAACTCCCAAGGTCCTAGTAGTTGGTTCTCAACTATCTGGTGTCACTCAATTAGTTCATGCAACTATAATGTTCAAGGGGCCTATGCTAGTAACAAAGAATGCAAGCAATGACTCAATTTGTTGAACTATTTTAGTGAATAAATGGGGTTTTAAATAAAAGCAAAAAGATAAATCAAAGGGTAAACCAGTAAGTATGAATCAAATTTATCTAGCATCCAGACATATACCTTCAATAATGAATGTTTTTCGAATCAAATCAAGAAAACCATAAGATAACACAATCTATAGCATAATCTATACCACTGCATACATTCTAGGTGCTTAATTCACTTCTTAATCACACATCACAAATACTTCAAAGATTTAAAAAACAACACACATTCATTCATCATCAAGATCATAGATCAACAAACTTCAATAAATTTGATTCAATGATAATCCAACAAGATAATCCTTAAATCTAGTTTCTTCTAATGACTTTCATCACATAAGAAACTATCATGCTTCAACACAATCACTGGCATTCAGATAGATTATAACTTATCAGCCTTATCAAGTAAAACAACTCAATTGTAACACCATATTGTGTAAACCTGTAATTCTATTAACTGTAAAAAAAATCAAGTACAATGTATCTTTGCAATCACTACAAAATCCTATCTCCTAAAATCAGGTAAGCCAATCCTATTCTCAATTAGCCGACCTTTACAATATGATACACACTGGGTATTTATAGATATACAAAATTCGAACTCCCCTTCTATTTTAATTTATCCACCTTTTTAGGAACTACAACTCTCTTGGAAACTCAGATCAATTTGATCTTGAGTTCTTACATTAGACATTCAGTTAAACTAGAGAATAGAAAAATAAAAGAGAAACACGCCATGCGCATTAACTGTCAGTGTTGCATGCAACATGCAAATAAGAAAATCATGCATGCAGGAGATTTATGCATGTGAAGTTAGATCTACAATGAACTCATCATAACTGGTGAAGACTTGTTGTAATGTATCTATTTCTAGCCCATCAATCCAGCTATCTTCAAATTTGATTCGATCCAATTCTGCTGTAGCAAACTCCCTCATACCTTTCATCTTTATCAACTCTCTTCTTGCAGCTTTTATTTCTTCCTTAACATCCATTAGTTGATCTATTATCAACTCTTCTCTATCATCTTCTTTTTGCATGAGTCCCCAAAATCTCTCATCCCATTTCTCTTTTATCTAGTCCAAAGGCATACCTTCTTTTGTCAATACATTTACATCCACAATAATAGCAATGACTACTTCTAGCTCCTCAAACTACTCAGTCAGATTATTAACAGCTTCTTGAACCTCATTCCTATGTTTACACAAGAAATCTTCTCTAAATCAGAGTATATGAGAGGTTTTCTCCACAAAATTCTTATTGTCCTCCTCAAGTATTGATTGTTCAAGAAGAGTAGCTAAAGGTAATGCACTAACCTTTTCTAATTTCTGACTATACTCTTTATACTCCTCTTCCTGTTTCTCGGATGCTTTAGTGTATTGATGCATCTCTTTTATCAACTCTTCGGTACCTTTGTAAACTTCAAAACCCTCAACCAAAACCTCACCTACTTCCCAATTCAACTTGTCTATCCATCTATCTACCATCTTCGCTTTACCTCTTACCTGCACCAAATCATCTACCTCCTTTTACTTAACAAAATAGGAGTCTCAATGGCAGTTACCTGTTGTGATCTCGGAGAGGAGACACTTTTCAAAAATGAATGTAATTGATCCAACTGAGCCTTAAGCTCATCCTTCTTTTGTTTATCCTTTATCATTCTCGACTTGGTTGTTGAGGCCACCACATCAATTAGGTTCATTTGCTGATTTCTAGTGGGCCTTCCCAAGTTGACAGTACTCAACTGATAATCCGTTAGCTGCATGTCCCCTACCACCTTTTCTATCATTGGCGTGGCACATTCAGCAATAATCTCTCCTTTATTTGTCAGTCTAGTAGAATGTAGAATTTTTGCCTTCTTTTTAGGCCTCTCTCGTTCAATCTCCTTCATCATATCCTCCCAATTGAGAGGTTGTGAAGGCATTACTGCCTTTTTTTGCAGATCCATTTTTAACCAAATGGGAGCACTTGGTACAACAGTCATCATAGAAGAAGAAGACGCAATAGTAGTATAAGGTGGCTGCACACTTACTTGGGTTTGAGAATCAACCCTTGATTTATCTTGTTGTTCTTGCACTGTATGCATCTACACAAGTCTTTCAGCTTCTTCCCTATCTTTTTGTTCTTGTATTTTCTTATCTTCCTCTTCTTTCTTCAACCTCTCTTCCTCCAACCGATCTCTCTCCACTTTTTCTTTTTCCAACCTTTCCTTTTCTAATTTTTCCTTCTCTAGAGCTTCTTCTCTTTCTTTCTTTAATCTTTCTTTCTCCATTCTTTCCTTCTCTAGAGCTTCTTCTCTTTCTTTCTTTAGTCTTTCTTTCTCCATTCTTTCCTTCTCTAGAGCTTCTTCTCTTTCCAGTTTCTCTTTCTCTAAAGCCTCTAGTCTTTCCCTTTCTAGTCTTTCTGCTTCCAAAGCTTTAAATTTTTCTGCCTTTTCTTCCTCTCCTTGTTGTTTCTTAACCAACTCTTTGACCTCTCTTTCTTTTTGTAATTGTTCTGCTTCTCCTTCCTTTCAGCGAGCTTCCTCTACAAGTTTTAACTTGGCAACCAAGATTTCCTTTTCCCTTCGGTTCCTTGCCTTCTCTTCCTCAAGGTCATGAATCTTTTGTATTAGTTCCAACTTGTCATTCTCTTCTTTAACCTTGAGTTCATGTTCGTGTTGCCTTCTTTGTCTCTCTACTTCATCAGTTGTTGCCTTAGCTTTACTTTGTCTAGTTTTTAATTGTTGCTGGTGCAGTATAACATCAACTTATACCTTAGCATCAATTTCCTTTTGTTTCTCCGCTACAGCCCTTGCATCAGAATTTCTTTTCGCCTCTTCAAACAACTTCCATTGTTCTTCTTGTGTCAAAACCTGCTCAATATCCTCCTTTAGAGGCATGTTTTCTTGCATATCTTTCTCTGACTCAGTTTCATCTGAATCCATTCCAACCTCATGAATCTCCCTCTCCACTTCTTTTCCCTTGGCCGTTTCAGCCATGCTATGAAGAGCTCCCTCTTGAACTTCTCCTCTCTTCTGTTTTGTAAGTGGGATTTGTGTGGAAGACTCACCTAATGTAGGTGTTGAAATAGTTGATCCTACTGGAACATCCCCTTCTTGTGTTTCCTCTTCATCCCCCACTACTTCAAGTTCTATCTCATCAATATCTAGGGGAAAGAACTCCAAAGGCTCTTTAGGAGGTGTCTTCCTTTTCATCCTCTTGTATCCCTTACCCTTTTTAGGTGTTGGTCCTTGAGGAGTCTGGGTTCTTAGCACTAACTATTGCACACTCCTATCCAACACTGTCCTTTTGATCCGCTTAATATCAATGGTTTCTTCACTGTCCCAGTTAATTGGATCCAAATTCTTGGTGCCAATGTTCAAAGCCTCATAGGATGGATCCAATACAATTCCATCATCCACCAATGTGTCAGGAATGTTTTCTTTAACACCAAGCTCTGACATGAGTGAGACAAATAGCCTTTCATAATTCTTCTTCCTTAGATCATATTCATCTTGCCGGTCACTCCAGAAGTTTTCTAGCAAATTGAAATGTCTGGTAAATACCGAAGGCAACAAGGCATACATCTTACCCTTTGGATCAAAATACTTACGAGCTGTGTATAAACCTAAATTTAATTGTATCAACTCATTACAAACCACCTTTGCTCCTACCAAGTGCTGACACCTATACTCACCCAACTTCACGGGGAACTTGTGACATCCTATCTTATGCTTTATTCCAAACTGAGCATTAACTCCAAGAGCCTGATATACAAACTCCGTCAAAACTATTTTGTTGTTACAACACCTTGGAAGCAGATGTGGATGGCCTTCAAAACCAGATAACCTGAAATATGTGAATTTGGGGTATTTAATATACCAACATCCCCGTTCAACAATGAATGCCATGGCTTCTTGACTCAACCTATACCCTGCATCTCCATTCAATTTATTAATGACTACATATATAAATGCATCATTGACTCTTCTGAATTGAGTCTCATAAACTTGTAGAGACAATTGGTCATAGTGTTCCCACACTTTCTTTTGTCCATCCAAGGCTCCCATTATCCCTACTTTGTTTAAACCTGG
Source organism: Sequoiadendron giganteum (assembly GCA_007115665.2). Lineage (NCBI taxonomy): Eukaryota > Viridiplantae > Streptophyta > Pinopsida > Cupressales > Cupressaceae > Sequoiadendron > Sequoiadendron giganteum. Next base: position 57,552,017 of record CM021100.1, on the reverse strand, counting down.
GAAGATACCCAACCTTGCTGCTGCATACATAATATAAGAGGTCATAAAGAAACACTTAATCCCTCTGATGTTGGTTAGTTGATCATGAATGGCATTGGATACAATCATAGGCCAATCAAATTGTTGTTTTCCATTCAAAATGGTTTGAATAAAAGGAAACATCCACTCCTTGAAGTGAAATGCATCCCTCTTTCCAAACACCCTAGACAATATCATAATTATATCTGATACCTCTTTGTAGAAATCTGCCCTCTTTGGCTAGTCTACAAGCTTGCTTAAAGATTTCTTTTATGTCTTCAACCACCTCTTGATTAAATGAGATTTATTGGACTCCTTATACTGACTATATTTCTCCAAGGCCTCTGCCTCATCCAACTGCACCAAGTTCTTAGGATCAGGGACATTAAATATACTTTGCAATGCTTGAGGAGTAAGATCAATGATCACATTGTTCTGGGAATCCATGCACTGTCTGGTAATAGGATTGTAGGCACTTGCAGCTGTTAAGATCAACTCTGGGCATTGGATTGACAAAGGGAACAAAGTGATATGAGCCAAACTAGACTCTGCAATCCTCTTCATTCTAGGTGTCGCATCCTCATGGAATGTTTCAGCATATGCCTCCTCAAAGTTGTACAGGCCCAATTTTGTTTCAGTGATGTCTAACCAGTTGGATTCCACTTTGCTGACTTTGATAACTGGACTCCTGTGATTATACCTTAAGGTATAAGGAAATTGTTCAGGCTTAATTTTCTTTGGTTTAGGCACTGCCTTTGATGTCCTTGCAGGCCGATTCCTTTGAGCAGCTTCTCCTAATGTTCTTGACATTTTCTAGCTTTCCTTCCACGAAAAACTCTAATTAGATCTCTGAATATTATCATAGAACATGCTTTAAAACCATATCTTTCATGTATACATTGGAGGTAGAACTAGGCAAAAACATATTCTAAACAATCTCTTTTAACACCTTGTCAGAATCGGAGTTGAAAATGGAATGGACACTCTACTAATAAGAAGTGGGCTCGGAGTCAAAATTGGAATGGTGACCGGAACCAGAACCGGAATGGAAACTGAATCCATTTCCTTCAGATTTTCTATTTTCATATTTGGGTTTGGTTCCGCTCCCGTTTCCGCTAGGTAAACATTTTTATAAAGTAAAGCTCCTCACTATAGGTGGGGTCGGAGACGGGATGGAAATGGAATCGATACCCTTTGGAAAACCAATTTTTCAATTTCAAAAACAATTCTGTTCCCACTTCCGCTCAGGTTGACCATGATGTCATCCAAGACTTTAATCAATTTAATACAAAACTTCATGGTTTCAAACTAGACGTTTTTCAAATACGACACGGGGCTAACTTAAAACTCAATAAAACCATCCCCATATGACCAGGGGTGACTGTATTCTAGGGCATCATATTTTAATGATTTAAATGTGATCATAGAAACACACGAAACCCTAATCTAACAAACACGACATGAAAACCAGGGCATAGATTAACCCTGCCCATTTTAACCTAACCAATGCGTAAATAAAAACCCTAAGTAAAAACGAGATTCAATTAACCCTAACTCACTGTAAAAACATTAATCTACCTCACTGTAAATCCCTAATCCAACTAACGCCATTTAAAACCTACATTTAATCTAACTTACTGCAAATCAAAATAGCATGACGTGATCATGACTAAAATGTGAAAGCGACCGTGCCCTAGAACAAAAAGAACCAAAAACAAAAAGAAAAATAAACAAAGAATTAACTAGACCAACAAATAAAACAAGAACGTACTAAAATAATCATACCAAGAACCACAAATTCCGTTAAAATGAAATGATTCCAAGCACGAGCAAACACCAAAACACAACAGTAAATAAATGAACAACAACAATGATAAGAAACCCTACCTCGAACACAAAAGAACCCAGGTAACCTCCTAAACTGATTCACAAGCAATAATCTTCTCCTCCTTCGATCGATTCGCTCAAATGAACTCCGCCACTACTCTTTCTTGCTCTTCAATCTCTTAACAATGATAATAATGATTCGTTTAATCCTTAATGAAGGTAAAAATGAGGATTTCTACCTACACGAGCAGCTGTCATTAATGCATTGAATGCAGTTTAAAGCAGAGTTAGAACTGAAAGAGAACCAACACTTCACTACAGTGCGACTTTAGTCAAAAATTCAACGACACAAAAAATAGCGGGGGCAGAATCAGAATGGAAACTGATTCAGAAACTTAAGAAATTTCCTAACTTCATTCCCGTTCCGGTTCCGAGTCCGCCAACAAAGCAGAAAACAAAACTCAACACAAAAAAGAAAAACAAAAGACTAATTTAATAAAACTTAACATAAGGACCTAGACAAAACCCAAAAGTTGAAAAGCGGAGGCGGAAGCGGAATAGATCTAAATTTTATAATTTTCAATAAATGCAACTTAACACCTACTCCAGTTCCGGCTCCGATAAAGACAAAACAAAAGATTAAAAAAAACAAGACTGTCGGGATGGGGTCGGGAACAAGTTTTGATTGAAGTTTTAGAACTCGATTTGGTTCCAATTCCAACTCCGATAGACTAAACCAAAATAAAACAAAGTACTAGAAGAAAAGACTCCAGACTTTGTTCAAAAGACAACAAAAGATAAAAACACAAAGGGGAACCCATTTTGAACAAGGAAAAAGATGGGGTGGTTATGCAAGGTATAACACTAATTTTGTATGATTCTAGTAGTGTTGGGATGATCTTTCAAAGCTCTTCACAACTATCCATACATTTTTTCTATATTTCTCTCTAGGTACATTTTATTCAGTTTTTTGTGTTTTCACATTCTGGTGAATTACCTAGATCTCTTAGCTTCTAGGAACTTATTTTTTGAATGGGATGACTCACTTTTGGCTATTCTACATGTATTTCTAGTTTTTTTCCTATTGGGGCATTATAGACATCTTTTTCATGGACATTCTATTTTATAGATACACTGAGATAAAGTGATATTCTGGTGCATAATTTTTGGAAATTTTGTGCATCCTATTGTGCCTATTGTACTTGCACTATGATATAAAGTGTCATGGGGGGTTGATTTTTTCCTTTTTTTTTCCATCATACCTTTGTAAAGTGAGTGTCTTTTCCATGACAACAATGAATCCTAGTGAATATTGCCTCATGCGTGTGTGCCTTAGTTTGAACACCCTCTATTTATAGGTTGTTTCTCCTACATGTAGTTTTTGGTTTCACACAATTTCAGTGTACCTATCTTGACTCTCCCTTTTCTACATTATGGGGGGGTTTCTATTGTTGGTGCTAATGATTCCTTGGTTTCATTTTTTTGAGTGATCTATGTATCTAGTTTGTGTTCCTATGTACTAGGTAGATGCAACGTACATCAGTGATTGGTTACCCATGAATTTCGGTGAGATGGAGAATTTATCATATGGACACCCTTGCATTCTTGTTTCTGTAGGTTATTTATTTCAGTACTATATCAGTCATATTTTTGATAGTTATCTACAGTTTCTTCACGCTTCAGTGATGTTCTACATGTTCCTCTTTTTTAGGACATTGTTTTGGTTGGAGGCTTTTTAGTCCTTCGCCTTATTTTGGAGGCTTTTTTAGTCCTTTATTTGCCTTTATCTCCTTTGGAGAAAAGTTTTTATCATGTGGTTTTCTCCTTTTCTGTAGTTGTGAGAGACTAGATTGTTTGTACATGGGTACCTCACCAAGCCTGTTTTATCCAGACCCATCCTACATTCTCTTTTTTAGGGTTATTATGTACTCCCTAAGTTCATCTTAAGGGGGGGTGTTAGAGTAATCATGCATTAGCTAATAATTAATTATTTAATTAATTATTATTATAATTTATTCTCATGCACTTAAGCTAAACTTAGGAGTAATTTTCTATGTTAACTAAAGAGCTATTATTAGATCATTTTGTCTCATTGAATGAGATGTTGACACTTGTAATGATCTAATCCCTTTTTCATTTAGGATTTCTCCTATATAATACTCAACCTGCATTGTACTATCGTGTCTTTGATAGAACTCTCAACCTTTGAGGACTCTTGTTTTCTTTGAAGATTCTTGAGGTTCATTATGTAGCTTTTTTATTGTTGAGTAATATTGCATATTATTTTTTGTAGCTCTCTTATGTGGAAGGTGTTTTTGTTTGTTGTTTGATCTTGTGGCTCATGTTTTTAATAATTCTAATAGATATGATGTGCATAATGGAATAGATTATTAAGTAGGATGCAAAAATATATTATGAGGGATAGAAGAAGATTAAGAGAATTATGATGATGTAGAGATAGAGATGAGGAAGATAATATTTAAGAATGATGAAAAGAAATTAGGATTCCATAGTATAAGGAACTATGATGTATTTGTGGAATTATGTCATAGGAACCAAACTAAGCATGATAAAATGAAAATGACAAAGGTGACTCTCATCCTCAAGTTTCCATGATATTAATAGTGGTAATTGGGTCATTTAAATCAAAGTAATATATTGGGAACAAGTGTGAGAATTGTTCTTCAAATTGATATCAACAGAGAAATGTTAAGTCTCATTATTGGAAAAGAGGCAATAGTATCTTTAGACTTGAAGGGGAAAAGGATAGTGGTGTAAAAATTTCATATATCATAATTCCATAGTAGAGATAGACATTGCTTTAGAGATATTTTTAAGGCACTGATCAAGGTATGATCTTGTATGTTATATAAAGTTCCATGGGTAAGGATATGGTAATTGGATGGATGAATGAAATTGATACCCCTAAGTGTGTAGATAACTTATAGATAAGAGGATATGGAATATTGACCCTTGGGGCTAGCTCACTCAATCTTAGCTATCACTTTAGGTAGTCTAGGTCATGGGTTCAACTCTTGATTTTCTTGTGGTGTGGATGAGGGTCCATTACACATCGCTTAAGAGGTTATGGGGGGCTCGACCTACAAAGAGATAAGCTCCAAGTTGTTGGGCTAAACTCTCAATTCCCCTTGGTAAATAAAGAGGGTTGTGGAATATCATACATGACACATATGAACAATTTTTCACCATGATTCTTACTTAAGGCACCATAAAAATAATTTTTACAATAGAAAAAAAATTCTCTTGACTAATTTTTTTATTTTTAATGATTTTTTTTGTTCTAAAAAATGATGTACCTATAAATATATTTTTAGCATGATGGCTCCTGTAAGGCACCATAGAAATAGTTTTAAAATAAATCTTTGTGGAATTTATTTTTATAGTCACATGGAATCCATATGAAACAAGCCACATGGTACAGCCACAAGGTCTAAGATTCTATGAAATATTTGGTACAATACAAGTCTATATATTTTTTAATTTAAAAAATGGTAAAATTTTACAATTTCTAAGGGTCAACCCCTAGTCATATGGAGGGCCATATGCTTGGGGGTTAGTACCTAGTAATGAGTGGCCCAACCCCTAGTTGTGGTCAATCATGGGGCTTGAGCATCCAAAAAATTAAAAACCACCCACAATTTCCATTGTACCACCCTAAAATTGTTAGTTGTACATGCCTCACTAGGTCACTACCAACATGCTACCTTAATACCACTTTAGTGGTTCCATAATAATTGACAACACAAAGATAACTATTTTTCACTCACCTACCTTTACCACTAGGGAGCCATTGCTGAGCCACCAGACAAGTTGTGAAATGCACTAAAGGAGGTTGATTTTTTCTAGGAGCCATAACTTTCACCTAATGAGTCATATTTATACATTCTTAGAGTCAATGGGAATCTCTTTCTAAGTATTATAGTGTTGTATAGTGAATTCTTAAGATATTTCTTTTTTGGATAGAAGATGTCATTTAAAAGTTGGTTTTCTCTCATTGATTTGATAAGTCATATCTTGTACCTATGATGTTTTATTTTGGACTTCTTATGTGTGTCAGATATTCTTTTAAGAAATTCATAATGGATTAGGCTTGGAAGTGTAATTATATTATTTTTCACTTACATTTATGTTTGAAATATTTTTGGTTCCTTGATTGTGGTAGTGAGTTTGTGGAAAATCTAATCTAGAGGTGATTTGGTTTTTGAGTAATGGTAGAACTTACCTATATTTATTTCTAGTTGTCTATTTTTGACATGGTTACTGATATGATGTTGAATTTTTATATTATATTGTAAAATCTATGAATTGTTTATTTTTATAAGTTTTCTATACTTTCATGTTGCATAGATGACTCAAATGTGGGTTGTTTATATCCTAGATATTTTAGTGTGGATGATGTGGATTCTATTTAGTTAGCCTAGTTTTGTTACCTAGTTCATTGGTTCAGTTGTCAATATGAGGTAGAAAGATGGAGTTACTTGATATCGTTGTGTTGTGGGGCCTATATTTGTTGACTATGGTGCCAAATCTATGAGACTTAGTGGAAGCTTGATACAAGTATATTGTGTGGTGATCATGGTATCACGAAGTTTCTTTGTACACTTGGAGCTTTGCATGCATGGTGTAGAGATTTCCCTAATGTTTAATTAACTGATGTAGATGATCATACATACAACTTAATGGATAGATATAGATCCCTAAAGTAAGAAGTTCATTATCCAAGAGGGGGATTCATTGAATTATCAACCAGGGAGTCATAGACTTAACATGATGTTGGCACTATATATGCATTCAATAATCTTGGACTTCCTATATTGACTGGGTATAGGTGAGTGGACATGAACAAACTCATCAAAATATTTTAACTAAAAATAAATCCTATATAAGAACAAGATAAGCAGATGATAATTAATGTTAACTACTATGGATACCTATCATTTAAGACTATAACTGATGACTATTTATGCTACAACATGTCTTAATTCAACTAATCACTCAATAGAATTGAACATAATGTAAATTGGAGACTTAATTTAAAAATTACAATACAAAATTCAATGTAATGTAAACTAGAAACTATAAATTATAAATTACAATGCATAATTTAATCAATCATCTAAACTAATGTGACTCTACAGTACCTCAAGTGGCCCTTGCTTGAGCTATTGTATCCATGGTATCTTCTTATATTACTTAACATGGGAAAAATGCAACTAAAATATCTTATCTATTATATTCCAATCATACTAGAGTTTTGAACAAAATGTAACAAAAACTATAATTCAATCTAATTCATCCAAAGATCTAGTTGTATGACTTCTTGAAAAAGTACCCTCCTATATAGGGTCTGTAAGAGTCCACTTATTCAAAAACTATAAACAAACTAAAATAAAATGTCAACTCTCCCATGAAAATAGGAAGAGGACCAAGTATTTTAGCTTAACAAAAATAAACAACTAATGATACCAAGAGTGTAGAAGTCGAATCAGGAATCTACACTATTTAAGATAATCATTATAACTTGGAAATGTGCCCTAACAGGGAAAACCTAACTATAACTACTATTCCTTATTGGAACAAACTCCTTCCACAATTTATTGAAAATATGGAGTGACACTTAGCCATTGATTTTCATGTCCTCAAATCATCACCTACATCTCATTTTGGGAGTATGATCATGTTGTAGTAGATTAACTCCTCTAGCTATGTTGAACTATCATTCTTTTGTTGTGGGTTGATAGGTTCTTTATTGCAGGGATTAGTCTTATTTCTCAAGGAATTTATTCAGTGTTAGTAACTATGTTTAGTCATGAAATTATACTAAACTCATAGACATTCAAAGTTCACACACACATTCATTAATATAATATATATCATCTTCAAATGCTTTGAAATACTTAAAGTATATAAAAAGGTTTGGTAATGTCTTTTGAATTTTAGTAGAAATGGGATTAAAAAATGAAACTATAGCAATATAACTAGAGATTATTATGACTCATCATCTCCCCCAACTTAACTTTTTGCATGTCCTCAAGCAACTCAGGGTCTTTGGTTATATTGCATTGCAACCTCTGTGTAGTCATTGTATTGGTAACCCCTTCACCCTACTTCAAGTAATACCCTTTTTACTCTATTAATTTCTCCCATTTGTCTTTCTTTGTTGCATCTATCTCTTGTCTCCTTCTTTCCAATGTGGGATTGGGAATAAGAGAAGAGGAGGATATAATGTCAAGGGAAACCAAACAATCTCATTTTTTAGGGAGGTTGAAATGTATTTATGGGTTCTTTTTATTGTTGCTACATAGTTAAAGAATGAGTGGGGCTCCTTTCTTTTCAGCTCTGATATTAATTCTTTCCATCTATCCTGAGAGAAATTAAGTTCTTCTTTCCCAATCCTTGATACTAATTCTTGAAATATTTTAAAGTCCCTTTCTCTGCAATCTAGAATCTTTTCTCTCACCCACCTCTTTTCTACCTTATCAATTCATTCTTCCACCATTTTTTGGGGATCTTTAGTCTCTGCTCTAAGTAAAAGGGGAAATGATTTCTCCATTTTCTTGATAGTTCTTTTGTAGTTTTCCTCTTTGATATTCATTACTCATAAGTTAGGTCATTTTCTTTATTTGAACATCCCCCACAAACATGAGTGGGTTCCACATAGAGTCATGAGGGATAGCCAAATTATGTAGGTAGAATTCATATAATTGATCTTGCATATCTGAGGTAGATCATTGGTGTGTCTCTAAAAATAAGGTAGTTAAAGATAGGGAAACCAAAATATCACTGGTCAATTGACTGAACTAAAAACTTAAAAACATTTCATGTAGAGTTATGTCACACTTTTAGCCAACTTATCAGCACAAGTGAATTTAAGTATTTCTAACTAAAAATATATTGTGGTCAAACATATGATCTTGTAAGATTTATTCTAGCTAAGTTAGATATATCCACAACTTTTTCAACTAAAATTGTTGGCTAAATGCATATGTAGCACCACTTTGAGGCCAATTTATCAAAAATATAGATTTATTTGAAAAAATCAATGTTTTAACAATTTCTACTCATGTAAATAATTTATTTTTTTTAAATCTAAAAATACCCTTTTGTAGATCCATAAGTCTAGTTATATATATATATATTAATAATTAAAGTATTATTTATATTTATATTTATATTTTTACTAAAAGTAGGTTATCAACACAAAATACTAGGTTGATTACCATGACAAGGAAAAATAGTCAAATTAATTTAAAAAATTTGAAGAAAATATGATGCACTAGATAAAAGAATCTATATCAAGAGGGTATATTTTTTCCATTTTAGATAAATAGATAATATGAAAGTTGACGTCCAATGAAAACAACCATATTTTAATACGTGCACCTTTTAATATTTATTTAAAAATATATATTTATCAAAATTAGAAAAAAAATATCCATGCACTAAAATTTCAAGTTATAAATACACAAAAAAAAATTGAAGGAGAAAAATAAAAATTACTATATAAAGGTTGACGTCTCATGTGACTTCATTTTTCAACATTTTTTAGCAACTAAATTATAGTTTCAATTTATAAAAAACTATACTCAAATAATTTTTTATTTCTATTTTAAAATACAACATGAAATATACTAAAAAAGAAATATTTCATTAGTTTACATCATTTCAAAATTTAAAATGTATATGCCATTGTTTAGTGATTCAAGTTTAAAAGTTGGATCAGTGTTGGTCGTTTCCTTTAAAAAGTGTGACACGACTTTGTGCTTTTACCCGTGTAAACCCTAGCAAGAGGTCTACAATGTAGAAGTTTCATTAATTTTTTAGCCAACTCCTCTATTTTTACTTTTAATTTCTTGATTTCTACATCCTTTTTTTCAACTACTCTAGTATGTGTTGATATTAATTCAAATTTTTCTTTCTCCCATTGTTTTTATTTTTCATAAAATTCTCTCTCAGTTCCATAGCTCTATACCAAGGGTTACCATTGTGGGGGTTCTTGGAATTTTTGAGGGTGTATATTAGTTTATAGGATGTGAAGTTCGTTTGTTGATCTTAAGAATGGCCAATTGTACCAATTTTTCCAATCCCCACCCTAGTTGCTCAAAGGCATGCAACCTTTCCTCTAATTCCAAAACTCCAATGTCCAATAATTACTTCCTTCTCCTTTGAATTGTTCCTCTAATTATTTTATTCTTTGCAAGGCTTTTTGTAGTTCTTTGCTCTTATTATTTCCTTTCAAACTAAATTTTTCTTCCTTTTCTAAAAATATCTCCTCATCAACCTCATCAAGTGAAACAAACCCTTCCTCTAAAATTGGGTTGTTTTGAGGTCTTTTCTTTTTCATGGCCATAAATAAATCTCCATACTCAGAGTCTGAATTGCTACTCAAATACATGGGTTGCAATGTTTTGGGTTGATTATCACCACCAGACACCTTCTCCTCTTTGGAGTCTATCTCAAATTCAACCACAACAATTCTTTCATTTTGTAGAGCCCTTCCTCTAGAGATGATGTGACCATAGGTTCTTGGTTGTATTGACCTCTTCTGCTTCTTTTTGGGTGAAAAAGAAGAGGCTTCTCTTTTCTTTTTTAGTTTTTAATACTTGAAGGGGATCTTGGTAGAGGCGAGAGTTTTTGGTTCCTCTTCTACTATGGATTGCTCCCCAGAAGTTGTAGGTTGTGTTTCCTGCACTTCTAGCTCTACTTTCTCACCAATGCTATAGGTAGGTGAGGTAATAGGTGAAACAAAGGGTAAATATTCTTCTTATACAGTTGTAGAAGGCTCATTCATTTCCTCTACCTCTAGCCTCATGAGAACATTATTGATATTATTGCAGGCTAAAAAGTCCTCCCAAGATACATTAAGAAATTGAGTTCTAAGACTTATTTTAATCAATAGGGTAACTAAGAAAAAATATGAAAATGCATATTAGTTTCTTTTAATCTTATACTTAGAAAACATTATCTTCAATAGGTTATATAAAAAATTATGGACATTCACCAACCTCTCATGGCGTAGGTGACAAAGGAGGGACAACCTACCATTGTAGGTTAAATACTTGACTTGTACGAAGCAATAGAAGCACACAACCAAGGAAAGGAAAGTATTTTTGTACCTTGAACTGAAGAGTCTAGATTCTCTCCTAAAATTATAAAATCGTTCCTTGTTGCAATTGCATCATCTCTAGCTAAGAATTCTTCTCTTGTTCTTGGAAAACCTAAAATATCTGCTACCATTTCCTTTGATGCATCTATTATTAGTCCTCTAACCATAGCTTCATCAATTTGAAAAGAGTTGGAAATTTTTTGAGTCATAGCTTCATTAAATTTGGTTAAACAAAGAAAATAGTACAACCACCCAAATTGTTGAAAATTGGAAGACACAACTCATTTTCCAATATCAAATTGTGTACTGCTAGTTCTCTCTGAATAATGTCACCTCCCATTTCTATAGTATTTATAACTTTTGCTTGTTGGCTTGTTATCTCTTTGAATATTAGGCTTCATGTATGTCACCTTGTCTGTGTTTCTCTATGCTTTGCAATATCTTATGGTAGTTTATTTGCAGTTTATAAAGGGAATTGAGGATTGTATGCAATTATCTTAGCTCTTGACAAATAAAAATGGGAAATGAAATTTGGATATGATAAATTGAACCTTTTTCTCCCCCACATCTTGTTTTTCCTATTTGTCTTCAAATTGTAGGTACGGAAAGGATAGAGAGGATATATTTTTCAAATCATTGTAGATATTTGATGTAATAAACATAAATGTGTGCATGACTTTGAAGTTGAATAAAAATTAGTAGGATTTAATTTCAATTATAGTTAATAACAAGAAAATTATCTGTGATGTTGTAGTGATGGAAAGGTGGCACTTGCGAGTGGAAATGAGCACCATCATGCAACTACAAGGAAAATGATTTGAAATGATGGTAATTCAATTTGAAGTCTTGTAGGTAGATGTGCTAGAAAATGAGTTTGCTTGCAAGTGTTCAAGAAAGTTGAATGTAGGAAAGGAAAGTTGTGGGAAGTATGAAATTATTGATGATGGGATGTGATGTTGCATGATACATGTGGTGGAGTGGAGTTGTTGAATGTTGGAATGATAGAGGTGATATTTAATGTCAGTTACTAGTGGTTGTGGGTGTAGTGGTACTCAATTGGAGGTAGGTGCTACATGTAGTAGAATAATAGGCCCCATCTTATTGATGTGCCTTGGGGTTGTTTCTATAGGTCTCATGATTTTTGATGTGCACATCCAATAATAACTATTGGTGATGGTATCTTGTGTATGTATGTGTATGTGAGATGTTATTGTTAGACTTTATACCTGGTACGCACCAATTGGTGAGTTGGTTGGATCCTCTATTGATGTATCACTTTATGTGATGTCCTTGTTTGCAGGTTTAGAATGGAATGTTGATTGAACTGTTGTTGCAAATTATGTAAAAAATCCTCCTTTTGTAACATTTTTTTATAAAGCTTAAGTCTATGGCTATTGACCTATAGTGAGAATCTAATTGAATCTATGGTAGTTAACTAAACCACTCCATTTTTAAAAAAATGCTTAATTTCATATGGACCAAGCCATCTTGTCTATAGTTTTCCTTTTGGTCTTTATACTTGGAATCATATAGCAATTCCCAATCACCTACATTGAATTACTTAGTTTTAATGATCTCGTCATGTCATTTGATCTATTGCTTTTGCATAATTTATGTATGGTGAATGGCCTCCATCCCAATTTCATCCAAACCATTCAGATTGTGTAGTCTCTCCTTTTGAGCTTCAGATATGTCCATTCCAATTTATACTACTATACAAAGTGTTTTATATTTAAACTCAATTGGAAGGACAACTTTCTTCCCATACACCAATTCATATGGTGTGAACCCTATTAAATGGTCTTCTAAATTATCTTGTATGCCCAAATTCCCTCAAGGAGTCTTTTTTCCCTATCTTTTCTATGTAGTTGAACCATCTTTTTAGGATACCTTCTATCTCTTTGTTTGTGAATTCTACTTCCCATTATCTTTTGGATAGTAGGGAGTTGAGTTTTGATGCCTAATTTCATACTCCTTGACTAACGTTCAATCAAATTAGAAGTAAATTGAGGTCCTTGGTTTGTGACTATCTCTTTAGGAACATTGTACCTGGTGAAGGTTTTTTCATAAAGGAATTTGGTAACATTTCCATCTCTTACAAATTGTAGTTCTTTCACCTCCACCCACTTTGTGAGATAATCTTTACAAACTAAAATGTATTCTTTTTTATTAGATGTTAGAGTTGTTGGACCAATAAAATCTAATCCCCACTTTTTAAATGGTGTAATGACCAATTGTGATTGGAGGGGAATTTCATCAGTCTAAGTAGGCCTTCCCATCCTCTAGCATTAGACACATCTCTTGGTGTATTTAACTACATCTTTGTAAAGTGTAGACTAGTAGTAACCAGTTTTTTAAGATTTTCAAAGTTATCCTTTTGGCTGCAAAGTGACCTCCACAAGGCTCATCATGACAAGCCTTACATATATCATATACTTCATTCTCCTTGATGCATCTTCTCATTATGTTATTGGTCTTTGTATAAAAGAGATAACCGACCACCCATGAATAATGGAAGATGCATTCTACCAGATGACACCTTTCTCTAGGTGAGAGATGTGATAGTATTCTCTCTACAACCAAATAATTAGCTATATCTACATACCAAGGTGTCTTCAAAAAGAGGGAAAATAAATGATCATCTGGAAAGGATTCATCCACTACTTCTATTAATTTGATTTGTAGTAGTGAAAGGAAATCAACTACTACATTTTCTTTCCTTGGTTTATCCACAATGGTGATATCAAATTCCTACATTAATAATAACTAACTAATAATCCTCCCTCCAACCACTGGTTTGTTCATGAAATATCTTATGGTTGCATGGTTTGTATGAACAAAAATAGAGTATACAGTGATGCAATGTCTAAACTTGTTAATGTCATATAACATTGCTAACATTTATTTTTTAGTAACTGTGTAGTTAAGCTCAACAACCTGAAGGTTTTTACTGATATAGTAGATTTCATATTTTAAATTCCCTTCCTTTTTTCCTAGAACAACACCTATGAAAAATCAAAATTATTTGTATGTATGTGGAAAGGAATTCTCTAGTTAGGGCATCCCAACACAAGGGTCTTTGTAAGAGCTATTTTGAGGGCTTCAAAAGCTTCTTGGCAGGCAGGGGTCCAATCAAATTCAATGTCTTTAGAGAGGAGGACAAACAATGGAGCTTCTATCTTGCTGAAATGCTTGATAAACCTCTTATAGTACCCTGCATGGCCAAGGAAAATTTTAACATCTTTTTTTTCTTTTGGGGAATACCCAAAGTGGAAATCACCTTAATTTTGTTTGGATCTACCTGAATTCCCTTAGTGGACACAAAGTGCCCAAGACCACTCCTTCAGTCATCATCATTAATTATTTTTATGACCTAAAAAGAGGTTGTGATCTTGAAACCTTTGAAGGAATTTCTCCAAATTAGTCAAAGCGTCCTCATAAGAATATCATTAGCAGTGAAATCATCCATGTAAATCTCCATGAAATCATGTGAAAAATCTAAGAATATGCTTAAGACTGCTTGCTAAAATATTATAGGGGCACACAATCTAAATGGTAAAACTGAATTGGCATATGTACCCCATGGGCAGGTAAAATTGGTCTTGTCTTGATCTTCTAGAGCTATCTTTTTTTGGTTATACCCATTGAACCCATCTAGGAAGGAGAAATATTTCTTACATGCTAGTGAATCCAACACTTGATCAATAAAAGGAAGAGGAAAATGATACTTCCTTATTGTTGCATTTATCTCCCTATAATCTACACATACCCTCCATTTACGTCCCTTCTTTAGCAAAATATCCAATGGGGAAACCCATTGATTATCTGATATGGGATAAATGAACCCTACATCTAACAATTTTTGTAACTTTATCTTGAATATGCCACACAAGGTTGGGTTCATTCTCCTCTATGGTTGCCGAATTGGTTTGTAGCCTTCATTAATATAAATTCTATGCATACATAGGCTATGATCTATTCCCTTCATGTCATGATAGTCCCATGAAATTTATGCTATGTGATCTTGCAATATTGTAAGTAATTAAGATTGTTAGAAAAATTTCAATTTTTTATTGACATATAGTGTTCTACTCGGTGTGATTTCCATGGTTAAGGTAGAAGTCATGACAAAAGAAACATCAAGTCATAATAGATTGATATTGCAACTATGGGGAAGTAGTGTATGGAAAATCTAAGAAGTAGACTTTGAAGCATTTGTAGGTATGATATTGTATAAAGGGTAGTGTAAGCATACTAGGTAGTAGTGTTGTTGCAAGTCCCTACCATAATAGTTTTGTATAATTTTGGAAAGGACTTCATCTTCATCCTATATGCCAATCATTAAGCTACGCTCTATAGTCATAAGTTTTTGTAAAGAGTATTCATCATATTCTTCAAGGGTTGGCCATACAATTTGTTCCAAGTCTGCATGTGGTTGTGTAGATGGGTAAAGGACCTATTTTTAGTCACATTTCTATTGGAAATTATCATATTTCCATACCTACATCTAATGATGCATTTGTTGTGGCTAACCATGGTCTTCCTAAGATTAAGGGATATCCTACAAGGTTGGACTTGGGTTACAAAACCATAAAATCTACTAGATATTCCCATGAATCCAATGTGAACCAAATCCTTAGTAACAGCTCTTGGTTTAACAATTGATCTATCCGCTAGTTGTAGAATAATAGATGTGAGTCAAAGATCCATCAACTGAAGTTGTTGCATGGTTTCTCTTGTCATAATATTTATGGCTACCCCTAGGTCAATTAGAGTGTTTTTGATATGCATGCCATTAATTTTCACATCTACAATAGAGCTCCCATGGTCTACATATTTTAGAACAACTATATTACCTAACATGATGTCAGCCAGTTATCCTAGGACATGGATAGTCTAGGGATATATTTTTTTTATACTTGAATTTTTAAGGCACAAATCTCTCATGGTTTTTATGTATATAGGTACTTCTTTAATGACTTGAATAAAGGGTATCTTTATACAAACATTCTTAAGATGGCTCAATAGATTAGATTCAGGTTCAAGATGGAACTTCTATGTTACTAATATTTCTAAAAATGGTGGTTCTAAACTTGTGATTTTTTGGTCTGTCTTACCTTTTTTAAGATGTTTTGTTTGATTATCAATATTCTCCACCACTAGCTCCTCATCAGTAAGCTCTATAATGTGAGGATATTATGATCCAACAAGCATCCTTCTTGAGCAAAGGTGGACATCACTCACCTCAACCCCATAGGTTAGGTATTGGATGGTGTCATTAGTATAAGCCTATTGAATAGGCTTTAATTAGGGTTTGGTGCAGGTTGGGCTGGAAACTAAGGTTTTCTAGGTTGCATTGGAGCTGCTATGGCTGGGTTTGGTGTTATAGCGAGTTGTTGTGGCTATGGGTAAATAGCATTTTAGTTTTTTCATTGTTGGTTCCCACCCCACTATGGTGGCTATTGGTTTTGTGCGGGTTTCCATTGAGAATTGTAGTTTGAGGCTTGATATGCTTGCGGTAGCCATATCCCATGTTGTAGATCCCAATTAAGTGATTGGGTTATTGACCATGATTGATTATTACAATGAGATAATTTTGCGTCACCCTCAAGAAATGACATATTGTAAGACAAGGGGTCTTAAGGCATACCTTGTATTTTTTTCCATGGATTACATTGAAAAATGTACAATACTTGGCCTGCCTCATCCTCTAGGGTTTGAAATTCAAGTCTCCATTGCTTCTCCTTAGAAATTATAGCCAACTTATTTCATTTACAGTTTATCTTCTTTTGGCAACAATTTGGATAGTATTTAGTAAGAGTTGCCTTTGCTTCCCCTTCTTTCTTTTTAATGTGCAAGGTATCCAATTAGGTAGCTAGGTGGTTGATTATATCCTCCTTTATGTTGGACAAAAGGTTATTGAGTTCCACCCTAGATATTCCAGTGGATGTTTTATTGGAAGAGAAGGTTTTATCAACCCTGTTCTTCTTCATGGATGACCTTGAAAAATTTATACATACCTGGCAGATTTCCTCAAAAGGAAATTGAGAAATATCCCCAACCCCTTGTTGAAAATGAAGGTAATATTGTAGCTTAAAACTTGTAAGACTATGAGACTGTAGATCTAATTAAGTGTTCTTTGTCACAATTCTTTGTGTATGATTAATTTGTTTAGATCAATTTTACCAATTGTAGAAAGAGAGAGAATATTGTAGAAGAATGAGACGAGAAGATAGAAGTGACATTACATATATGTGGAGAAACCCTTTTGGGAAAAAACTCCACCAGAATCAATATGTTTAACCTTAGAACAAGATTACAATAATAATGTATCAATACTTGATTGATATGCCTCTTTTTCCTTTAACAATCCTTCTTCACAACTTGCAATAAACTCTCATGAAACTCTTATGCACTTGCTGCAATATATAGACAATAATGAGCATTTTAAACTCCTAAGAGTTGACAATTACAAGATCATAAAGCTCCTCTCAAAAACCTATGCCTAGATTTGGAAAGTAGAGTTCCACCATGTAAAAAAAAGTTAAACCAAAGTCTTCCTTAATTTAGGTGCCCCAAACTGAACATTTAACTGAACTTTGGTCAAGAAGATATCTTATGTTGGGTGAAAATTATGCAATCATCTTTTCAATAGATTACACAACCTAGATTTCAACCATAGTTGTGTGAGATATAATCTCTCCTCTCAGAAAGGGGATACACCCTTCTTATTGCTTACAAAAGCTAAATAAAACTAACTAAATATTCACAAAATGTACACTACAACTATGAGATGGGGGGTGTGTATCACATTCATACTTATTTCCTTTTTCAAAGAAGATGTTTTACAATGCTTCACGATTGATAGTTCTGATTCAAAATAACTTTAAACTAAAAACAAGCAGTAATGCCAATACCTCTTTCTTGTCAAAGCAAAGCGTAGAGATACCAGATATGATAATAGTAACAATAAAATGGAAAAGGAAATCTCACGAAGGCACAAAGTCATTCCATATATTTTTCACTGATGGATCTATGAGAGATGTACCGTTTATCTTATTAGAAGCAAAAATTCTTCTAGATACAACAATTCCATGAACAAAATGAACAATTACAAGCACAAAGTCTTGTAGATCATTCACCAATAGTTAACCAAACATAAATGTAAATTCAAATAAAGAATGTAACACAAAGTTTACATAAACTTATTCGAAGCCCTTCATATCTCATCTACTAATCACCACCAATATAATCAGTCCACAAGATTATCGATTCCAACACAAAGTTTGGTATGTAATTCTCTTCTTTATTGATCATATTTTCATTCGCAAACATGAACACAAAGTTTCATAAATTTCCTTCAAAAAGGGCAGCACTTTGTTGCAAAATACTAAAGGTAAAGATTACAATAGAAATCCCTCTTATTTATAATAGGGAGGGAAGAGAAAATCTAGGAAATCAGTAGAGTAAAATTAGGAAAGTTAGGTGAGCTAATTTAGGAAAATCTCACCTAACTTTGACTTAGTCAAAATGTAATCCATCTCTGTGAAACTACATCTCAGATTTTTCAGTGTAATTACATTTTCTAAAAAGACATTTAAGATGCCAAATTTTTTTTACAAGATGCATAAAGGGAAACATCAAAAAGTTCAACACTGGAGATCAAAAGTCTTCATGGTTCCTTGCTTTGGGCATGGAAGTCTTCATACTTCTTCTTGGTCTCCTGTATGAACTTATTATCTGGGTTGACTGTGTAATTTACAAGGGTGTGAATTCTTGTGATTGACCTTCAGACGGATGAATGGATTTTCTTGCACCTATGAAGATGCATGTTGAGATTATCAATGGTCATTTGTATATCACAAATGACATGTATGGAGGCTTTGGAAAAACTGGCATCCTCCACTTGTTGCATGACGACTTCTTTGTAGATCTTGGAAAGTTCACTGGTCGAAAGGAAAATTTGGTTTTCTTCAAGAAGCTTTCTTGACAACTCCTTGATTCACTTCTCCAAGATAGCACGATGACCTTTGACATCTTCTTGAATATGGTGAAGATATTTGATAAGAGATTTGATCACATTGATGTGATGCTTGAGTGATTCTCTTACCTCTACATATTTTTCCTTGTCGGGAATTACCCAGCTTGCACCAATTTACTGAGATTTTCCTATTTCATTTGTGACCAAAATGATAGGCACTCTTCCATCTCTTTTTTCTCTTGAGTAGGAGCACTTTCCTCCTTATCAAGCTCTAATTTGAGCTTAGTTATTTTTGTGGCCTTCTCATCCACAACAACTATTACCCGTGATCCATCTTGTATTAATTCATCAATGAAATCATGCAATGCTTTACCTTTGGAGGTAAAATTTTCTGCCTTTTGTACTGCTGGTTCTTCAAGGTTTTCAATAGCCATGGGTTGGATATTTCCTGAAGAGTTTTCAAGTCTCCTCAAAAAAATTGCATATCATTCGACCTTTTGTTTGTATATGTCTCGAGCTTGCTCCATTTTTTCAAGACTTCATGCCAATGAATCCAAGAATACTTGTGCATCTACCTTTACACTTTCATTTGTGACCTTGCAAAGATGGACCCTTGTTATAGTGTAATCCTCCATATTTACATCTCCTTCCTCTTGAGGTGGTATGCCAATCTCTACAAAATTTGGACCAAATTTTGTCAGCATGGAGTCTAGAATGTACCTTTTCCTTTTTCTTCCCCCTGGCTTTTAGAGGGGCTATCTCTTCAAGATCGAATTCCTCTAGAGAGATCATCTACTTTTTCCTCTTTGATACTTGAGATACCAACCAAGGGGGAAGAGAGGAAGTATGAGCTTCTTGGTTGACTTTCAACTCTTTTGTCACAACCGCTTCTATTGAAATGACTGGCATAGTGACAATTGGAGTAGTTTTTGTCATGAATGCACTAGTAGATTGCACAATAAGTTGACCATGTAAGGATTCATGCATGAACCTATTGAATTCAACCTCAAAGGTGATTTCATAGGAGGAATATGACAAGTTGGGAATGGATGATGAAGAACTTGTCAAAATATCAATTATTTGTGTATTTGAAACTGATGGAGGAATATCAAGTACAATTGATGTTGCAGGAGGAATGGAGACATCTACTACATGTATGGTTGATGTAGGAAGAGGTGAAGTAGGAAGAGGGGGTGGAGGAGTGTTAGGATTAGGATGTGTGTAAGGAATATTTGAAGTCATGGGTGATGATGTTTGAGGTAGATATTCAATAACATTATCATGTGAAGAAAGGGTTTGTTCTTCATCATGCCCAAGTTCTTGTTTATCACCTTCTTGTTCTTCAAACTCTTGTTCACCTTTTTTTCACCTTCTTGACCTTAAAAATATTGTTCACGTGGGGAATCTTCTTCCTCATCAGAGTCTTCTTCTTGAGAATCTTCTTTAGCAGATTCTTCACTTGAATTTTCTTCTTTTTTGGAATCTATCTCTTTAGAAACAAACCCTTTTCCTTTTGAGTGAGATGTTTCAGATTCCATGGCTTCTTCTTCTGGAACTACTTGTGTATCCTTCTTTCCAATAGTGAAATTGATTCTAGGGCCTCTTCGGGAAGAAGAGGGAATAACTGCCTGCTTATCTTTCATGTTGAGTTCCTATTGTTGGTTGACTTCTGCTTTGGGTATTTCTCCTTTTGACTCTATCTTGAAGGCGTTCATCTAGAAACCATATTTGTGTAACAACTCTGTAGTGTTAACCATTATGGGAGCAAGCCTCTCCCTAATGGAGACACATTCCTTCTTAGACCACTATACTACAAACAAGGGTTTCCTAGAAATCTCATCTTCATCATAGTTAGCATTCATAATGTCACCAGGGTCTGTGAAACCCTCTGGTAGGTCAATAACACCAAGATCCTTGATCTACTGCACGGTTAGCCTGCAATAATATATTTTGTGGATAGCCTCTTCATCTTTGCAATCAGCTCAGATGTCTTCAAAGCGGTACTTGTGGTTGTGATCCTTTTTCAACTTCATGTTCACATTCTAGAAATCAAAGCCAAATCTGGATTTATAGGTCCTTATTTCCATGACCTACATTTTTGCATAGACTAATTTGGATTTTTACGCACTCTTGATGGTATATCTACCAATCGTCAGAGGAAATTTGAATCCTAGTTTGTGAATCCTCATTCATTCTTTGTGAACTAAAATTAGCTATTTGAATAACTCCATGAGTATCCACTTGTCTGGGGGATAACTAAGAAACATGTAAGGGCACCCAGTGTAGCATCCTACCCTTGTAAGTGAAAGTTGGAGATTGTAATAATATGCACCCAACCTTGCTTACCACTTTAAAGGCTTCGTCTAACAATCTCATCTTTTTGAGAGTTGGATCAAAACTGTATAGAAAAGGTGTGAAGAAGGCATCTATGACCCTTCTAAAATGGCGAAGACTCTCCTTCAGGTCCAATTGATAGAAATATTTGTACACTAGTATTGTGTGTCAATTCCCCTTTGTAGAAAGTCCTAGGAACTGCCTCATCATGGCTATGACATAAACCAAATAAGAAGTCATATAGAACTTCAAAGTGGTTGGTACATTGATTAGTTGCTCATGGATCTCATCACTGATTTGAGTTCCCCAGTCAATATGAGCCTTCTTTCTTCATATGATCTAAATGTATTCATACATACATTCATGAAAATGAGATGATTTCAGTAAGTCTTTGACCCTGCTCAAGAGAGTGATCATGTCCCTGACATCCTCTTTGAAGTCACTTCGTGGAAGCCCTTTCAGCTATCTTGAGATAGTATGCTTAGGTTCTTTCAACCACTAACTATTTATCAAGTTCTTAGCCTTATTGGGATTTGAGACATAGAATTCTTTTGCCTACTGAATAGAAATCTCTATGTATTATTTCATGTGTGGAACTTTGAAAAAAATATCAAAGAACTCGAGATCAAGTATCATTATCACCTATCTAGAGGATTCTATCACACTTCTTCTTTCCTTGATGTAATGGGATTCAACTTGGAGGACAAACTTTGTATTGTGTGCAGAAGTCGGGAATGTAGACACCAGATGGAGATTACTATGTATAATGGCTCTCAGGGAGTCTTTAAGAGGATTTTGCTCAATCCTTTTCATGAAGTCTT
This sequence comes from Sequoiadendron giganteum, assembly GCA_007115665.2. Classification (NCBI taxonomy): domain Eukaryota; kingdom Viridiplantae; phylum Streptophyta; class Pinopsida; order Cupressales; family Cupressaceae; genus Sequoiadendron; species Sequoiadendron giganteum. The sequence continues at coordinate 57,529,909 of CM021100.1, read as the reverse complement.
CAAGGTCCTGATGACTGACCTCGGTGTCCTTTATTTCATCTACCTAGGAGATCACCACTGTAGGTGGGAGAACATCTTGATACTTATATTTCATCTTGTGTTCTTTTTTGGAAGACGATGGAGGCTTCTTGGTTGTCATCTAGAAGCAACTGAATCAAAGATGTCACCTTGAGGATCACTTGATGATATCTGGAAATAAATTGCAAGGATGGTGAATCAATAGGTGTTAGTAGAAAAAGTAGCATTGGGAAGCATGAAATGAGAAAACGATGTTGAGCAAGCGTGAAAAAAGTAACTAGGCACAAAAAATGATGCAGGAGCGAAGAAATGGGGTCTAAAGTGAAAATGGAGCAGTTTGAAAGTGTTTAAGGAAAAAATTGTCAAATGTGTAGGAGTGAAAATCAACGCTCCTACACTTGGAGAGATAGTTTTAGGTGTAAGGGCACTGAAAATCAGCGCCATTACATGTATTTCATGTAGGTTTTTAAAATGTGTCAAGGCGCTAAAAATCAGTGCCCTGACACTTTGTCTCACACTTGTGAAAAACATGAAGTGCATAGGCAAACTTTTTCAGCACTCTGGCACATTTTAGTGATTGAGCTCCATGTAGGAGCGATGATTTTAACTGCTTGGGCATGAGTGAGTTTTAAAAAAATGACGAAACCTTATCATTTTGGCGAATGCATGGATAAAATATTTCACCGCTTTGGAAAGATGCATTTAAATAAAAAAAGACAAACACAAAGGGAAGAGAAAACATTTAAGACAAAAACCTAGGGCAACAAGAAGAAGAAAGAAAACATGCAAGGAGACAAAGAAAAACCATAGCGTGACATAGAGACTCGGCGAAGTGAAAACGATGCACAAGGAAATCTATTTTAAATATAAACACTTAGACATATCAAAATGAAAGTTACAAAACCTCTTCATCTCTATAATCAAATGGAAAGAAGAAAAAGCGGCAAAAATAAAGGCGACATACCTATAAAAAATTACAAAACCCTAACTCAAGCTTGCTTGAAGAAATCTTCAACAACGTGAGTTTTAGGAGATGGAAACCACTCAACATGACGAGGAGGAAGGAATGGTGAAATAAAATGGAGTTAGGTTAATCTAATATGGCTTAAAATTCACTTTAAAAACGTCATTAATGAACTTAAATTATGTATTGATTATGGCAATTTTAAGTGGAAAAACTGGGGAAAGTGCACTGCAGATTAAAATCATCACCCATGCATTTTTGACTTAGAGGAAAAGTGCACAAGCGCTAAAAATCAGCACTTATGCACCAAAAATTAACTTTGACAAAAATGCACAAGTGCTGATTTTTAGCACTTGTGCACTTTTGGGACTTAGAAAAATTTACAACCTCAACATGTAAGAGTGTTGAAAATCAACGCTCCTACACCTTTTCCATTTTTTGCAAATCTCAAAAATTAGAGGCTGACGAAGATGCTCGTTTCAAAGCTCTTTGAAAGACAGACGAGGAAGGACACTCAAATGGATTGTTTGATATTTTGGAATGCACTTCAAGGTGGATTGGAAATCACCTCATTTTGCATGCTTGAACATCATGAACCTATGAAATGGACAAGTTTCGTAGGGGGTTTATCCGTGGATCGAGCACTACTAGATTCCATGATAACATCTTGGAAACTTCACCTCAAAGTTGGCACCTAAGAATGGGTCCCACTTGACTAAGCCTTGTAAATATCTTCTCGTGCAAAAGGTGTTAACTAAAAGATGCCAACTTGGGTGCCTTAGGTGGACCCAAGTCAGTCTTAGTTAACTGAAACATATCTCTCCACCAACTAATGCAAACATTATGCATGATTGATCATCCCCACTTAACTGAAAGTATCCACATGTTATCTATCATGCAACTGAAATCATTATTCATGCAACTCAATTCAACTAACATGCAACTCAAGCCAACTTGCATGCAACTCAAAATAACTACATGCAACTAAAGATAAATGAACCATAACTAAAATAAACTGAACTGATAGTGCCACTCCACTCATGTAAATATCAATCCCTATTTTATAGGATCTAAACATGCATTACTAAAGTGTTATCAATCCTCCAAATATTTAACTGAAGTAAGGTGGGTTCCACCTTCCATGTGGGTGCCCCATGTGATCCTATCCTATAGGAGCTCTTCTTGGACATCCCCACATGTTCCTATTATTTAGGAATAATTACAAAAGTAAATTTACATGTTCATTTCATTCAAATCTAATCTCTTTCTAATCCTAGTGTTGGAGAATACTTTCTAAGGAGTTAGGAGAAACATAAAATATGTTTAGGATTTCAATTAAATGGCATCCTATTCCCACCATTCTCCCACTTGACATTATACATTAAAAATATTCTAAACAAGGAATCATTATTATAAATCAAGTACAAGACTCAAGGTCAATGGCCTTCTTGCACCAAGAGACAAGAGTAACCATCTTAACAGATTTCTCTAACCATAAGAGAACTCAAGCCTCACCTATGTCTCCAAGTATCCATGAGTACCTATAACCAACCAATCCATGCCAAACTCTAAATGCAACATAGCACCATCATGAAGTAATCAAGAAAATGATCAATGTACCCAATACAAAGAGAACTACTACGATCAATGTCAAAGCTCCAATCATAAATCAGGAACATAAACATGGCATCCATGATCTAATCAATATGAATATAACCATCATATCAAAAACAAATCATGACACTTCAACCATAGAATAACGAAGTCCTACATGGCAACCAAAGATGTCAACATATCCAAACCACATGAATATAACCATCCTTTGTCAATGAAAAAAAAATGCCAATGAACCCTCACTCCATAGAAGTAGAAACCAAGAGTCCATCCATGACACCAACAATCAATGTATAAGATCATTCACCATCAAATGGTGAATCCACATCACTGCCAACAACTCCCACTGAACTGTGATACCAAATCACACATGGCATCATGACTACCATCCTCTCCATGAAGATCATCCAGGTCTACACACAATTGCAATGTCAACAACATTACAAGTAGATCCAAAATCTCCAACCCAAGAAGATACCTACAACCACCAAACCATCATAAACAACAATAAATACACACCATTTCCAAATGCTCCCACTGAACCATGATACTAAGAAATCCATTGGAATCATGATGCACACAACCAACACCACATCATTTTCATAAGCTCACACCAAACCTGTGAATCCAGGCTCTTAATGACAACATGATAACACAATAACACAATAGTAAAAGCTCCCACTATAGCTAAAAAACCTTCAAAATTTGAAGAGAAAGGTGTCCCAAACCCTAACCAACCATTAGCTCTGATACCAAATGTTAAAAATGAAGGTAATATTGTAGCTTAAAACTTGTAAAACTATGAGACTATAGATCTAATTAAGTGTTCTTTGTCACAATTCTTTGTGTATGATTAATTTGTTTAGATCAATTTTACCAGTTATAGAAAGAGACAAAAGATTGTAGAAGAAAGGGACAAGAAGATAGAAGTGACACATCATATACATGGAGAAACCCTTTCAGGAAAAAACTCCACTATAATCAATAGTTCTTGTATTATTTAACCTTAGAACAATATTACAATAATACTGTATCAATCCTTGATTGATATGCTTCTTTTTCCTTCAACAATCCTTCTTCACAACCTGTAATAAACTCATGAAACTCTTATGCACTTGTTGAAATATATAGACAATTCTGAGCATTGTAAACTCCTAAGAGTTGACAATTACAAGAGCATAAAGCTCCTCTCAAAAACCTATGCCTGGATTTGGCAAGTAGAGTTCCACCATGTAAACAAAATTCAAACCAAAGTCTTCCTCAATTTAGGCACCCCAATCTAAACACTTAACTGAAATTTGGTCAAGAAGATATATTTGGAAACTTCACCTCAAAGTTGGCACCCAAGAATGGGTCCCATTTGATTGAGCCTTGCAAATATTTTCTCATGCAAAAGGTGTTAATTGGAAGATGCCAACTTGGGCACCCAAGGTGGACCCAAGTCAATCTTAGTTAGCTGAAACATATCTCTCCACCAATTCATGCAAAAATTATGCATGATTGATCATCCCCACTTAACTGAAAGTATCCTCCTATTATCTATCATTCAATTTAAGTCATTAGTCATGCAACTCAAGTCAACAAGCATGCAACTCAAAATAACTACATGCAACTGAAGATAACTAAACCAATACTGAATTGAACTGAACTTAACTAAACTGAAATGAACTGAACTGATACTTGTTGTGCAGTTTTGCACACACGCCCCACTAAAAGTGGGGACCCTCTCTTGGCCTGCCTTTTGGCCTGTTCCTACGGCTTGCCCCCTCTTTTGTGCTTATCTTGAAAAAATTTGGGTTTTGGTCCTTAGTGCTTGTCTTATTTGTGGGTGCCTTTGTGTTCAGTTCCTGGTGGTTTTTGGGGTCTTGCGGATGTCCTCTCTAGGGTGGTCTTCTTTTTCCTTCTGTTTTTTCCCCTTGGTGTTTTGTTTGGGTCCTAAGGGTTGGTTTCCTCCCTTAGGTTTTCCTTGTTTGCCTTGTTTCCTTTTGTTTTGTCGAGGGCGGAATCGGGATGAGACTAAGCTTTGGACTTTGGATAAGTTCTTTGTTTTGTTTCCATTCTCATTCCAGCTCTGCTTTCGCTCCCTTGCTTTCTTCCTCGTTCTGTTTGTTTTCGTCCTAAGGTTCGGTTTTCCTCCCTTGGTTTTTTCTTCGCTTTTCCTTTTTCTTCGCTTGTCGAAGGCGGAACCGGGAGGGGACTTGACTTTGAACTTTCACAAAGTTCACGGTTCTGTTACCACTCCAGCTCTGGCTCTGGCTCCCACGTTCTTTTTTTCTTTGTTGCTTTGCTCATTTTCAGCCTAAGGGTTGGCTTCCTCCCTTGGGTTTTTCTCAGTTTGCTCTTCTTTTGTTTTTCCGGAGGTGGATCAGGGATGGAACTTGACTTTGAACTTTGGCGAAGTTCATGGTTTGGTTTTTGTTCTCGTTCTGACTTTGCTTCCCGTGTCTTTATTGTTTCATTGTGTTTGACCTTTGGGTTGGTCTCTTTCCCTTGGGTCTGCTTCGGTCTCCCTTTCTTCTGCTGAAACCAAAATCGGGATGGGACTGAATTGTGAGCTTTCATAAAGTTCATGGTTCGGTTCCCATCCTCATTCTGGCTCCGCTTCCACCGGGGTTGTTTCCATTTCCGCCCTCGCCTATTTCAATTCATTTCCTGTTCTACCTCCACCTATCTTGTGTCTTTGTTTCATTTTGCTCTTGGCTCTGCCTCCTCCCATCTTTGGTTCCACCTCTGCCCGTCTTTGGTTCCACCTCCGCTTGGGTTTATGCTTGATTTTCTCACCTTAGGAACTCTTTTGGATCTACTTGGATTTTGATGATGTATTGAGAATTAATGGTGGCCGATTTGGATGCATGTTGGGTTGAGCTGGGATTGTCAAATGTACTTTGAGAATTTCGCATGATTTGCAATCAAGTACACCTTGTGGCTATTGTCATGAAACCCACTCTCACACATGAGGCCGATTTGGTTGGTGGCCATTAATGGCTGGCTGACGCGATATCGAGGGGATCAACCTATATTTGTTCAATCTGGGTCAGTTGTTTGCCCAGCTCTGATCCGATCAGTGGCTCGTGTTCATCCCAATGTTTGCGTGGGGGAAGTATTGATGGTGGGCGTGGCTCGAGGATATGTTCCCCTAACTTTGTGTGATCCTAGATCGATCTGTGGGGGTCCTTGTTGCATTTATTGTTGGATGATGAGTTAATGCTGGCTATCGAGGCCGATTTGATTGGTGGTCGGGTTTCTTTGTAACCCTAGCTCTGCTTCACGTGGGCATGTTTTCTATATGTATGGCACTCTGCCTCATTGGTTTTTTTGGGGGGGTGGAGTTCAAAGATCAGTAGGTTAGGTTAGAGTTCTTCCATTTGTGGACTAAGTCAAAAGATTTGTAATCATTAGAGTTAGCAGTATAGTAGCATGTTAGAAGATTAGAAGCTAGTTATTACATTTTCAAGCAAGTGCTATAATAGACTAGAATTGTTGCAAATGTGATGATTTAATACAAAGTGTAGACATTGTGTTATGATTGGTGCCTCCTTTGCATTGAATAATTTTGCATGTTTCTTGTCCTATCTTTTAAATCGCTTGGAAATTATTGGAAATATCTTAGGTTTAATTAGTAATATTTGTGATTTAATGCTTGGAGTGTCATAGCAATCCCTGATTCATATCTTGGGTAGATTCTTGATTGTGGGAATGTTGTGTAAGGTCAACCTGTACCTCATATTCATGTTCTTAGTTCAACTATAGATATTCATTCAGTCCTATTGAATGAATGCCCACAGTCTAAAAATCTTTAACACCTTAGAAGATTTCACTATTTTCTGCAAGATTGCAGGTATAGCCTAGGTTGACCAGAAACTATCTTAAGGGATTGGTCCATTCCAAGTATTTCATCATTGGCATGATTAGTCTTAGAGGTAGTGTTAACATTAGGACTTCTGAAACCCTCATCTTTTTTCTATTTATTTTATTATATGGTTAGAACTAGAAATTTGAGCATCATCATATCTTAAAATATAATGAGTTTAGAGCTTCCAACATTTGTATGTAAGACCCCTTGTGATTACCAACATATTCACATTTTATCTTTGAGTTTTTTCTACTATATTATCATAACCTAACACCCGTGAGACCTTGGGGTTATCTCTTTGTTCATAGAGATCAACCTTTCAACAGAGATAGGATAACTTTTATTTTGTTTGAGTTGTTGTTGTGTAGAAACACCAAACAACAAGATTGGCGCTAGAAGGAGGGCCTGAACAAGCAAGCTGGAGCATTTTCTAAATGCCATTTCTCTTGAGAGGCTCAGAAGGAGAACTGGATCTATATAGGAAGAAGAAGAAGAGTTTCAAGAATTTCCACCTCCAACTAGGTCAAGAAGGACTAGAAGAAGAGAGGAATAATCATCTAATCGATCATTTTTACCATCCCCACCTCCATCCACTTCATCTTCATCTGATTCTAAGATTGGTTCCATTCCACAACCCCAACTAGTCATCCATCAACCATCACCACATCCACCAATGGCTTTCTTGGTGAATAACCCATCACCTCTGACATTCAATAACTACAATGTTATGCCCAATTACCTTGAGCATTTTTGCTCTAATTTTCATGTGAATGACCCAAATAGGACAATAGAAGAACATATTAGGATCTTTCAGACTTGTCTGAGAGATAGAGGGATTAATAATAAGGATTTTGCATGTAGACTTTTCCCTTATTCTCTAGGAGAAGAGGCCTTCTATTGGTATAACCATTTACCTATTGCATCCATCTCTAACTGGGCTGAGCCTGAGGCTGCATTCCTGCTAAAATTTAAGATTCTCGTTAGTGCTAATGAGTTGTATATGCAGTTTACTGGAGTAAAAAGAGAGGTTAATGAGCCTATAGGATCATTCAACAATCGGTTCCACCGAGCATACACTAGAATTGAAGCACCTTATGCTAGAAATGAGGACATTGCCCTAGAGGTCTAGTTTGAGGCCCTTGATAGCCTTACATCCACCTTCCTTAAGTGGAGAACTAACCCTCCCACTACTTTGCTCACTTCATATACGAAGGTTGTTAAGGTCAGTACAAACCTGAGACAACACTTGTCTGGACCTCTACCATCTCTGGGACCAGTTGCCCACCCAATTCAAGTTCAATCTCTCAACCAAGCTCTAATAAATCACACACATATCATGAATCCTATTCCACAACTACCTCTAGTTCCTCACCCAGGTCATCCAATAAACCAGGTCCAACCAATGCCTTGTTATCCCCAACAAAATTCCAACCTTCCCATCCATACACAGTCACAAGCTGGTTTCCCTACATATTTATAGAACTCAGAAGTTTTAAATCAGTCTACTGGTTTTGGAGGAGTGTCAGGGTACTCCCCAAGCACTATGAATCCAGTCCCTTACAACAATCCTAATAAGGAAAGGCTAGATGAGCTAACTGAATAAGTGAATAAGTTGAACATGGAGCTAACCTACTTGAGGAACCAGAACAATCAACTCCAAACCAGTCAGAAGAGCATGCAATCAAGTTATAACAAAGGGCAACACTATGATAGAAATCAGAACTTTGAAAGAGGACAAGGTTTTGGTTAGAACTTTGATCGAAATCAACAAGGTGGACAAGGATTTGAAAGAAGACAACCACCTAGGAAAAATAGGCCATGGAACACTAGGCCTAATAATGGAGGAGTTCCCACTCCACTAGATCAACCTTCCAATCCATAGAAACCTCCAGGTGGTGTGTACTTAGCAAAAGTTGCTCTGTCTGGATGGTGTAGGCTTCACAAGACAAGTTAGCACTCTGAGCTTGACTACCTTGAATTTCAAACTGTTGCTTCCATCTTTCAATATGAAGTTGAAAACAACTCCACCGGCCAAGAGTTAGTGCACTCAAATCCCTATGATTCCCTAGTTTTGGTGTTGAATCATGCCCCTTTCCCAAGTGTGGAGGAGAATTAACCAGTAGCTAGAACGGAGAGGTTGAACAAGTGCTCAATGAAGATAAAATCTCTCAACTATTTGATGAAGAAACTAAGAATGAAAATGGCCCATTGGATGAAGAAGAGGTTGATATTGACTAAGTGCAGATGTTTCAACAACTTGTCAGAAATTATGATCTGAGGAGCAAGCCCCATAGGAACCCACAAGTTGGAGGACTGTGGAGCAAGCCCCATAGGAACCCACAAGCTGGAGGACTGTTTACTACATCTGCCCCTCCACACAATTTTACTACTCCACTGGATCCACATGCCAATAACAATCCATCGTACCCTCAAGTGCCAACACAATACCTCACAAAAGAAGGACAACTAGATGTTTCCACAGGAAGCAATGTTGATGCAGAGAAGGATAAGAAGATTGGCCAGTCACTCTAAGGAGCTCCACACTGACATGAATGTGGAACAGCTGGGAAAATATGTCACCAAGGAACTCATAAAATTTAACACGAGTATTTCTACTTTTGAGTTATTGAGAGTTCCTGAAATAAAAAATGTAGTCCTTGGGTCCTTTAATTCAAGTATAGCAATTCTAGGAGTAGCAACCAATGAGGCAATTACAAGGCCTCCTATTTCACAAACACCCAAAGCTCCTAATCCATCATAGCCCAGGGATAGGGGTAAAGAAAAAGATAAGAGTCAGGTTGCACAAGCTGACTCACAGTTGAGTTTATTCCAAGGCAAAATGGAAACCCCTCCTTTTCTGATTTGCATTCGTATATTTGGTAAAAGTTTGCACAATTGGCAATTGGATTCAGGGGCATCCACAAATGTTATGCCATTTTTTTTCTATAGGGCTCTTGGTATTACCCCTATAGCCTCTCAAAAGAAGGTCACCCAATTGGACAAAACAAAGGTGAATATAGTAGGAGAACTAAACATGATTCCCATGCAAGTTGTCTTAGATCCTAGAGTGAAACAAGTGCTTAATATTCAGGTAGCTGACATTCCTGACACTTATGGTTTGATCTTGGGTAGAGATTTCGCCAAGGCATTAAATGGATACGCATCCATGAATCATTCTCACATGTGGCTCCCCTGGAAAGGAGTCCCAAATCATATCAAAATTGAGAGGGAACCTAGAATGAAGTATGTCATTACTGAGTATCAAAATACTTCAAATGAGATACTAGTGTCAGAGGTCAGTATGGGGAACTATTTCCTAGAGTCCCCTTCTTCGGACACAGAGGAAATCTTGATGTTGCAAATCTCTTCTGGTGAACCCACATCCAAAGCCAGCAGCTCCAAAGTACAATTTGAACAAATGGAGGAACTTGATGAACAGGTAGAAAGACAACTCAATTTGTTGGATAACTTCCAAGAGTTTATTCGAAAATGTGTAGAATATCAAATTCAGTTGGGTAGAAATATCGACTTTGAGGAATTGCTTCTCCCTAGCTGGTGCAGAGTCCATGATGCTCCTCATTTTGAATGGGAATGCTATTTGTGTCAAACTGCAGTAGGACAGATACAAAGGCACATTAACACAATCCCAACTGTTGAGTCAAACATACAGAGCATTCAAAATAGTCAAAAGGGGAAGGATCCAAAACCTCCTGAAAAGCCTTCGAGTGGAAATGAGGACAAAGGTATCCCAAGAAACGTAGGAGCTAATGACTACTAGACATTAAGGTTTGATGGATCCAAATCCAAACAAGGTGTTGGAGCAAGGCTTGAGCTGATCAGTCCTAAAGGTAAAACCTACTTTGTTTCTCATAGACTCCAATTCTAGTGCACTAACAATGTGGTTGAGTATGAAGCTCTAGTTCATGGGCTATTGATGGAATTACGAAAGAAAGTTAAAATTTTGCAAGTGTTTGGAGATTCTAAGCTAGTGGTCAGGCAAGTGAGAAAACAATACTCATGTCATGACAAAAGGATGGCCAATTGTAGACACAAAATATGGGATCTTATTGAAGGATTTGATGCCTTCAACATTCAGCTGATACCTCAAAATAAGAATCAGAATGTTGATTCTTTGGCACAAGTAGCAAGTACATTGCAGCCCTCATCACTTTCAGGCTTAAAGAAATTCACTGTGGAACTTGTTCTAGTGCCCTCAGTACTTGACAATGTCACCAATTTTTAGGTATTTGAAGATGATAAGCATATTCTTGATTTTATCACTAGCTATGATGTGTTTGCCTCTCAAGTAATTAATGAGGTTGAACCTTAGGAGGCCAAAATAGACCTAGAAGGGGTTCTTAATCTGAAAACTAATACCATCCCGAGAGGCATGGTGCAATTGGAAAGGATCTTTGATCTGGATAGGATAAGAGATCAAGAGCAAAAAATAAAAGGGGAGTCCCTCAACTATCAGTGTGAAACATACAACATGGGGACCCAAAGTGATGTCAAAAATATCTTTATTGGTAAGGTATGCACTCCAGAGGAGAGGAAAGGAATTATTGATGCCTTGCACACATATAAGGATGTGATGGCCTAGAGTTATGATGACTTAAGGACATATGACACTTCAGTCATTACACATACTATTCCCCTCAAGTCAGATGTTAAGCCATTCAGGCAAATACAAAGACCAATCAATGCTTTGTTGGAGCCCATTATTCAAAGGGAGGTGCAAAAGTTACTCTCAGCACAAATCATATTCCTAGTGAGTCATTCAACATGGGTTGCAAAATTGGTCCCAGTTAGAAAGAAAAATGGAGAAATCAGATTGTGTGTCAATTTCAGGAACCTGAATAGAGCATCAGAAAAGGATAATTATCTAGTCCCTTCACTGGATGAGGTGATTTAGGTTGTCAATGGATCTCAGATGATGTCCTTCTTGGATGGGTACTTTGGATACAATCAGGTCATGGTCCAATATGAGGATAGGCACAAGACTACCTTCACTACAAAGTGGGGAACCTTTGCTTATCGGAGAATGCCCTTTGGATTAATCAATGCTAGAGCTACATTCCAAAGAGCAATGGATATTTCCTTTAATTACATCATTGGAAAGTGCATAATCATCTACATGGATGATTTGACAGTCTTTTCCAAGAAGAGAAGTGATCATGTTGCAAATTTATGCAAAGTATTCCAGAAGTACAAGGAATTTGGTATTTCACTTAATCCAAAGAAGTGCATCTTTGGAGTCATTGAGGCAAAGTTGTTAGTTATTTCAGAATAAGGTATTGCCATTGATCCTAAACGAGTGGAGGCAATACTAAAAATTAGACCCCCTACAAGCAAGAAAGAAATGAAATCATTCTTTGGAAAGATTAACTTTGTCAGAAAATTTATCACTGGATTTGCAGAAATAGTCAAGCCATTGAATGCCATGTTGAAGCAAGAAGCAAAGGTTGAATGGAATGTAGAGGCTAAGGAAGCATTTTCAGAAATCAAGAGAGCTATTGTTGAGGCCCCTTGTTTTGGTAAGTCCTGATTATGCTAAGCCATTCTACATCTATTCATTTGCTTTTGATCACTCTTGTGCTAGCTTGTTGACACAAAAGTCCGATCAAGGAAATGAACATCCCATAGCATTCATGAGTGCACCTTTGAAGGATGTCAAACTAAGGTATCCTAATGTTCAAAAGAAGGCTTATGCCTTGATCCAAACTACGAAGAATTTTAGGCACTACATAGGTCTTTGTTATAGTCCCTGATCCTACAGTCAAGTTGTTGTTGATGCAAAATGAGTTGGGTGAGCATCGAGCCAAGTGGGTAACTATGTTACAAGAATCTGATATTGATATTCAACTAATGATGTTGGTAAGAGGGCAAGGGATAACCAAGACAATAGCAGAAATGGGTCCTGGCATTGTTACCCAACATTATAATCTTGAAGGTGTTTTTCTAGGGGACTGGTATGATAATATTATCTACTACTTATTGAATCAACAATGTCCCAAACACCTTAATTTGGTACAAAGGAGAGCTCTACGTTTGAAGAGTGGCATTTTTATGATGAAGGGAGCTATACAATACAAGAGAAATCATGAAGGTGTCTACCTGAGATGCCTAAGCAAGGAAGAGGCTAGGAGAGTAATGACTGAATTTCATGATAAATATGGCACAAGCCATGGTTCGGCATCTTCCACTGCAAATTAGATTTTGAGGGAAGGCTATTAATGGCCTACCTTGTTCAAGGACACACATCACCATGTAATAACTTGCCCTGTGTGTCAAATTGCAGCAAACAGGGAGAGGTGTGCAACTCTTCCACTCCGGCCTGTCATAGAGGTAAAACCGTTTGCACAATGGGAAATGGACTTCATAGGTCCAATTAACCCATCTTCATGTATAGGCCATAGGTATATTCTTACCATAACTAATTATTTTACTAGGTGGACCGAAGATCTTTCTTGCAAACAATGCACTTCTGAAGTAATAATCAATCTCATGGAATCAGGTATTATCAATCGCTTTGGTTGTCCATTTGTTGTAGTTTGTGATAATGGGATTGCATTTGCATATTTAAATTTTTCTGACTAGGCTTATGATCATGGAATTGCCATAAAATTTTCATCCAATTACTATCCACAAGGGAATGGGTTGGCTGAGTCTTCCAATAAAAACCTTTTGACAGTCATCCAAAAACTACTAGAAAAGAACCCAAGGATTGGCATACCCAACTCAGATTTTCTCTTTGGGCGGATCACACTAGACATAAAACATCCTTCAGAACCTCTCCTTATCACTTAGTGTATGGCTTGGAACCTGTCTTTCCCATCCAATTGAAGATCCCTACCCTACAATTCATTAATGAATATTATGATGGAGAGGATAAGCATGAAGCCCACTTAACTAAATTGTTGCACCTTGAGGAGAGAAGAGATGAAGCCCTAGAAAACTTTGCCAAACATCAGGGCATAGTGAAAAGATGGTTTGATAGGAGAGCCAAGGTGAAAGCCTTTAGAATCTCTGATTTGGTTCTCTATTGGGATAAAGACCATGAAAAAGGGGGGAGCATGGAAAATTTGACAAATTTTGGCTTGGCCCTTATCAGATCGCAGAAATTCTAGGAGATAATGCCTTCTGTTTGAAAACCCTCACTCGAGGAGATATCCCACTGCTTGTCAATGGGCAGTATTTGAAGCATTATTTTCAGTCTTGAGTTGTTCTTAGCTTTGTCCTTGCACATAAGTAGATTAGGTTTCCTTTCTATTGTTTTGTTTCTACTTTTGGTTTGGGGTTTCTTTTGGGTTTTGCTCTGCTTGTCTGTTGCTCCAGTTTTGGTTTGCTTGGGTTGGTTTTCCCTATTGCTTTGCATTTTTTGGGGTTGTCCTACTTTATTTTTGGGCTTGTTGCATCTGTACAACAGATTGCTTGTATGGGTCTGCTCTGGGATTTCTTTTACAAACTCTTATAATCTTTTAGAGTCATTCAAACTGGTGGATTTCCTTCATCTGATGTTGCATGGGCTGGGAGTTAGTGTCACTTGACTAAGTTTAATTCTGGAATATATTTGGGTCTTATATCTTTACACAAATCTTAAGAGTTCCGAGGTTGCATATGGTCTTTAGGAGGTCTGACTGGGTGAAAAATCTTAAATTTTTCTCCAGCATTGTTGTAGTTCTCATCCTTGAGTGTGGGCTTCATTGCCTGCAAGGTGCAAAGTAAAGCTTTAAAATCAAATCTCAAAAGAGAATATGAAATGAAAAGAAAAGAAAATGTTGAAAATAAAAATGTTCACATTTTCAAAGGTATCCTAGTAACTCTACCGGGGCTATGGACATCTGGCTGGCAGTAGAGCTATGCTAGGGAGGGTCACAGTGATAACCTCACCGGGGCTATGGATGCCTGACTGGCAGTGATGCTCTCTCCGGGTTTCTTTTGGAGTTAGAATCCTTAGGTAGCCCTGTCAGACTGAATTTGGTCCTTGTTGCAACTTAGGAAAGGGGGAAATGAATGCATATGCACACACTTTGACCCTGGTACAAGAAAGGTTGGCTTGTTAGTGATTTCTGAAACCTTGTCTATTTGTAACCTGATGCTTGGAGTGAAACCAAAGATTCTAAGTTCATGATGCCAGTTTATCATCAAAATGCTCTGGAGCATTTCCCTAGCGGGGTCAGCATTTGTTGTGTAGTTTTGCACACACACCCCACTGAAAGTGGGGACCCTCTCTTGGCCCACGTTTTGGCGTGTTTCTATGGCTTACCCCCTCTTTTGTGCTTATCTTGAAAAACTTGGGGTTTTGTTCCTTGGTGCTTGCCTTGTTTGTGGGTGCCTTTGTCTTGAGTTCCTAGTGGTTTTTGGGGTCTTGCAGATGTCCTCTCTAGGGTGGTCTTCTTTTGCCCTCTTTTTTTTCCCCTTGGTGTTTTTTTTGGGTCCTAAGGGTTGGTTTCCTCCCTTAGGTTTTCCTTGTTTTCCTTGTTTCCTTTTGTTCTATAGGGGGAAGAACTGGGATGAGACTAAGCTCTAGACTTTGGCTAAGTTCTTTATTCTATTTCTGTTCCCATTCTGGCTCCGCTTCCGCTCCCTTGCTTTCTTCCTCATTTTGTTTTTTTCGTCCTAAGGGTCAGTTTTCCTCCCTTGGTTTTTTCTTCACTTTTCGGAGGTGGAACTGAGAGGGGACTTGACTTTGAAATTTCATGAAGTTCACGGTTTTGTTCCCACTCTGGTTCCGGCTCCGACTCCGGCATTCTTGTTTTCTCCGTTGCTTTGCTCGTTTTTGGCCTAAGGGTTGGCTTCCTCCCTTGGGTTTTTCTCGGTTTTCTTTTCTTTTGTTTTATCGAAGGTGGATCTAGAATGGAACTTGACTTTGAACTTTGGCGAAGTTCACGGTTCAGTTTTCATTCCTATTTCGGCTCTGCTTCCCATGTCTTTGTTGTTTTGTTGTGTTTGGCCTTCAGGTTGGTCTCTTTCCCTTAGGTTTGCTTCGGTCTCCCTTTCTTTTGCCAAAACCAGAACCGGGATGGGACTGAATTGTGAACTTTCATAAAGTTCATGGTTCGGTTCCCGTCCCCATTTCGGCTCCGCTTCCGTCAGGGTTGTTTCTATTTCCACCCCCGCCTATTTTGGTTCCTTTCTCGTTCCGCCTCTACCTGTCTTGTGTCTTCGTTCCAGTTTTCTCTTGGCTCTACCTCCGCCCATCTTTGGTTCCACCTTCGCTTGGGTTTATGCTTCATTTTCTCACCTTAGGAACTCTTTTGGATCTGCTTGGATTTTGATGATGTATTGAGCATTAATGGTGGCTCGTTTGGATGCAAGTTGGGTCGAGCTGAGATTGTCAGATGTACTTTGAGGATTTGGCATGATTTGTGAGTGTAGTCAAGTACACCTTGTGGCTACTATCACGAAACCCACTCTCACACGATGGCCATTAATGGTTGGCTGATGCGATATCGAGGGGCTCAACCTGGTTTTGTTCGATTTGGGTCATTCATTTTCCCAGCTTGGATCTGATCGGTGGCTCGTGTTCATCCTAGTGTTCGCACGCATTGTTGTTCATGTGGGAGAAGTATTGATGGTGGGTGTGGCTTGAGGATCTGTTCCCCTGACTTTGTGTGATCCTAGATCGATCTGTGGGGGTCCTTGTTGCATTCATTGTTGGACGACGAGTTATTGCTAGCTATCGGGGCCGATTTGATTGGTGGTCAAGTTTCTTTGTAACCCTAGCTTTGCTTCATGCGGGCATGTTTTCTATATGTATGGCACTCTACCTCATTGGTTTTTTTTTTGGGTGGGTAGAGTTAAGAGATCAGCAGGTTAGGTTAGAGTTCTTCCATTGGTTGACTAAGTCAGAAGAGTTGTAATCATTAGATTTAGCAGTAGAGTAGCATGTTAGAAGATTAGACGCTAGTTATTACATTTTCAAGCAAGTGTTGTAACAGACTGGAATTGTTGCAAATGTGATGATTTAATACAAAATGTAGAAATTTTGTTATGACTGGTGCCTCCTTTGCATTGAATAATCTTGCATGTTGCTTGTCCTATCTTTTAAATCACCTGGAAATGCTTGGAAATATCTTAGGTTTAATTAGTAATGTTTGTGATTTAATGCTTGGAGTGTCATAGCAATCCCTAGTTCATATCTTGGGCAGATTCTTGATTGTGGGAATATTGTGTAAGGTCAACTTGTAACTCATTCATGTGCTTAGTTCAACTGTAGATATTCATTCAGTCCTATTGAATGAATGCCCACAGTCTAAAAATCTTTTAACACCTTCAAATATTGCACTATTTTTTGGAAGATTGCAGGTATAGCCTGGGTCGACTAGAAACTAGTTTAAGGGATTGGTCCATTCCAAGTATTTCATCATTGACATGATTAGTCTTAGAGGTAGAGTTAACATTAGGACTTTTGAAACCCTCATCTTTTGCTATTTCTTTTATTATATGGTTAGAACTAGAAATTTGAGCATCATCATATCTTAAAATCTGATGAGTTTAGAGCTTCCAGCATTAATACATAAGACCCCTTGTGATTACTAGCATATTCACATTTTATCACTGAGTTTTCTCTATTGCATTATCATAACTTGACACTCGTGAGACCTTGGGGTTATCTCTTTGTTCATAGAGATCAATCTTTCAAGAGAGATAGGTTACTTTTATTTTGTCTGAGTTGTTGTTGTACAAAAACACCAAACAACAATACTGAATTGACACTGAACTGATAGTTCCACTCCACTCATGTAAATACCAATCCCTATTTTTTAGGATCTAAACATGCATTATTGAAATGTTATCAATCCTCTAAATAGTTAAATGAAGCAAGGTGGATTCCACCTTCCATGTGGGTGCCCCATGTGCTCTTATCTTGTAGGAGCTCTTCGTGGATGTCCCCACATGTTCCTATTATTTAGAAATAATTAAAAATGTCAATTTACATGTTCATTTCATTCAAATTTATTCTCTTTCTAATCCTAGTGTTGGAGAACACTTTCCAAGGACTTAGGAGAAACATGAAATATGTTTAGGATTGCAATTAAATGAAATCCTATTCCCAACACCCCTATGAGGTTTAAGGCATCCATACATTCCTCTTGTACTCCTCATAAAGATACTAGCTTTAATGACCCAAGAGAGAGACTATTTTGGTGTGATCTCTTTAGATAGAATTGAAACCTTTCCACATAATCCTAAAGTAGTTCATCTTCCCTTTATGTCATCCTGAAGATGGCATTTCTCTTTTTTTTTTCCCTTTATAATAATCTTGGTGCTTCTACAATAATTTGGCTTTCATTGTCTCATATTTGGGTACCACATTTATTCCTAGCCCCATAAACCATCACACAATAACATCTTTCAATGTTGCTAGAAAGAGTTCCAATCTATGAGCATTCATTCTGTAATCATAACTTCTAGACAAAACATCAAATTCAAACAAGAATGTTTTTGGGCCTTCAATAACCAATCTATAGAAAATTGGAAAGGCCAAGGGGGATATATTCTTGAGTGCAACAACCCTTTCTTGGTTTATTATTGGAAACTCAAATATAACATGTTTTGTTAGATTTTCCATTTCTTCCTTTTCCATAGTGTTAAGATGCCTTATGGAAGTCTCCCCTAGGTCTAGAGTAGGTACTAGTGTGAGGGGTGTTTCCATTTCATTGATTCCCTCAATAGGTTCTTCTTTTGTGCTAATATCTTCAAATTCCCAATGGGTTGAGGGGAGAAACCTTCCCAAATCATCTCTCTACCTCCACATACATTTGATCTTTAAATAGTTTTCCTTGCATATTGTTAGTAAATAGTTCATGGTTGATTTGTGAGTGTTTATTGATCCTAATGCTAGAAATGAAAACTTACTAATCTTAAAAAGCAACGAAAGTAAATTTAAAATATAAATAAGAATTATGAACTTAGCACCATCCCCAACAACACTGCCAAAAATGTAGAGCTTCCCCTAATGTTTAATTAACTGATGTAGATGATCATACATGTGGCTTAATGGTTCTACATATCCCTAAACTAAGTAGTTCATTAGCTAAGAGGGGGATTCATTAAATTTCCAACTAGAGAGTTGTATACTTAATATGATGTTGACACTATATATACATTCAGGAATCCTAGACTTCTTATATTGACTGAGTATAGGTGATTGAATAGAAATAAATTCATCAAAAGCTTCTAACTGAAAATAACTCATATCTAAGAACATGATAAGAAAATACTAATTATTGTTAATTGATATGGGTTCCTATCATTTATGACTGTAACTAATAACTATTAAAGTTGTAGCATGTCCTAATTCAACTAATCGCTTAATAGCATTGAATAAAATGTAAACTGGAGACTTATTTCAGAAATTACAATACAACATTCAATGTAATGTAAATTGGAAACTATAAATTAGAAATTACAATGCATAATATATTTGACCATCCATGTTCATGTCCTCAAATCATCACCTACATATCATTATTGGAATATGCTTGTTCTATAGCAAATTAACTCCTCTAGCTATGTTGAATTGTCATCCTTTTGTTGTAGGTTGAGAATCCTTTTGTTGTAGGTTGATAGGTCCTTTACTGTAGGGGTTAGTCTTATTCTCAAGGCATTTCTTTAGTGTTAGTAACTATGATCAATTATGAAATTCTACTAAATTTGTAGACATTCAAATTTCACACACACATTCATTAATATAATATATATCATCTTCAAATGCTTTGAAATACTTGAAGTATATGAAAAAGGTTTGGTAATTTATTTTGAAGTTGGCAAAAATGAGATAAAAACATGAAACTACAACAAGGAAACTAGATATTCTTATGGCTCATCGCATGGCATGATTGGCTTTTTAGGTATATTGGATGGTGATCATAGTTTCATAGAGGTCCTTTCTATGTTTGGAGCTTTAGCACAACATGGTTTTTTATTTAGAAGTAGTGTTTGTGGTGTTGGATTTATTCTTAATTATAGGTGGTGGCTTATCTTCTTTATTTGGAGATCTTCATTCTATTTTCTCCTTCGAATATCCTAGTGTTGTATGAGTAATTATGAATAAGCCACCTATGATATTTATTTAGCATATTGTGATCATGATACCATGTGTATCTTGGTATCATGGTTAAGTTGGAGCTTTGGTAGTGATGTAGATTCATCACTTGGTGGTGGATGATCTTTTGTAGTGGTTGTTGGTGTCATAGAGGATCTCTTGGATCCTATTTATTGTATGCAATGAGATTTCTTTTAAATATTGAGTTTTATTGCTAAGATATGCTTATCTTCATGTGATTTGGAGATGTTGACATATTGTTACCATGGATGACTCTTGAAGTATTCAGTTGAGATGACACTTATGATTTGATAGTTTGAAAAAAATGATCCTTGTTTATATGATGGATTTTACAGTGCTATGGTGCACTCTTGATTGTGCATTATACTCTTAGCATGATGCAAGTGAATTTGGGAGACAATATGTCCATTTGAGACACATGATATTCTTTTGAGGATATATAGACCATGACATCATGGATAGTTCCTAGTTATGGATTTGGACCTTTGGTGGTAATTTGTGGCAATATAATTGATGAGTGGTGTGATCATTTTACTTGTGAATTTCTAGTTAAAGCAATGTTCTATTGGATTTTGGTTTGCATCAAATGATTAATTATACACCTATTTAAGTTTTGGATAAGGATAGAGATATCTTATTATTAGACATCATGTGTTGAGATGGTTAGTCTTTGATGAGGTTCTAGTAGGAAGATCGAGGAGCCTACACCTAGAGTTAGACATGATTTCAACATGGACCTATTGAGGAGACTATTCTTGGAGAGAGTAATTGTGGCTTGGTATATCTTGGAGGAGAGTTATCATTCCCCACTCTTAGTCCCCTCAACGATTAATCATCTAATAGGTATTGCCCCCTTGTTTTTTGATGCATTTTATTTTATGCTTTATTTTCTCATGGGAATGAGTTGTGCTATGGATTTTAGTTATAGACGACTTATTTGATGATTGCTTGGCATGAATTTTTTCCCTTTTCTTCTCATGGGAACAAGTCTTGAATATTGGGTGTTAGTTTTAGAGGGCTTATTTGAGGAGTGTAGTGAATGGTTTTAATCTTATTCCCTTGTTTTGGGAATGGATACTTGGTTTGATATCCTTTGATTTGAGATGATTTCATCCTAGTTGTTTTATTTATTCACATTATATGTTTGATATTTGAGTTAAACAATTGGATGTTGATAATATTTTCTATTTGGGATTTTTTGAAGGAGATCTTACTTGTCATAGCTTGGGCACTTAAAGGTGTTGGTAAAAGGAAATACTACATGGTTTTTATTTGCAGTTTCTCTCTAGATGGTCTTGTGTTTCTTCTTAGAAATTCATGTTCACATGAAATTAGAGTTGATTTTTTCTTGGATGCATTGTGGTCACTATATTTGTAGTCATTTATTGTTATTGTACATCATTTTTTTAGTAATATTATAGAGGATCTTTAATTTATTTATTCTATGGTATGGAGAATTTGGAAGAGCTACAAAGAATAATGGTGAGAGTTATGTTGCATTGTTTTAGTTTGTAGGCTTTCATATCATTACAAATGTTTCTTAGTAATAGATGATAGTGATAACATTAGCCACATAATTATATGTGAATTGTATTGGTGGAATTTTGGATGCCTTGATTGACTCTAGATTTGATATTAGCAATGCAGTGAAATTTCTAGTTTTTTTATGTTTCCTTTATTAGATATTTTCATTATACTATAGTATTGAGGGTCTTGAGGTTTTTATCACATGATTTTATTTTTACTTTGGAGGACTTCTTTACGTAGGATAGTTTATATATAGGGACTTTTGATCAATATTTATATAGGATTGGATATGTTGACTTAAGGTCTACCTATTATGAAGAGTATACCTTGGTTTTGAGATATAGTTAGTTGGATGTGTTAGATCAACTAGAGTTGTGGTTCCTATTCTATATATAGTGATTAATTACTATAAGCTACTCAAGTTTATTTGTTACCATTAGATTGGTGTTTGTGTCTAGATATCAAGTTGAGGTAGATTTATGCTTCTATATGATAGTTAGTGTGGTATTTATCTTTGGATTGAATCTTATCTTTTATTTATTGGCATGATGGAGTATGAGATGATTCTTGTTTGAGATGGTGGTAACTCGGTTAGTGTTGTAGGTATCTAGTTGAAGTGCATGGGTACTTGGATGTCGTGATGAAACTGTAACACATGAAAACAAGAAAAATTAAGCAATACAATGCAATAAACTCAAATTAATCCTAAGCTAACAATAAAGAACAATGGAAATATAAAGCATAAACACAAGAACAATATCACCAAAAGTCTCATCTATTCCATGAATCACCTTCATTTCACTTCTTCATTTTTCCGTTGGATGATAATTTCCCTCAGATTTATCTTAAGTATGGAAATATGGCCTATTGATAATGATTAGAAAAACGTTGAAGATTCTTAAAGTTGCTTCCAAACACATAAGATTTTGGGAGGAGTAATAATGATGAAGGAAAAGCCAATTTACAAAAAAAAAAAATTCGAATGACAGGCTCATATTAAAAGGTAAATTGATGATCAAGATTGAAAACATGACATGTGATATATATTAGTGTCAGTAATAAAGCATAATAATTTAATCTTCAGTTAAGACTATTTGAAACTCAGAAGAATAATGATTTCATGTAAAAGATAAAGATTAGCATAGAGGAAACTATATGTTTGAATGCACGAATGAATTAATTAAATAAAACAAAGTTATTTAATTAATAAAAGTTTGCACGCAGAAGAATAAAATTAGATAACTGACTTATTAAAATAGAAGCTTTGTTTGTTAGAGATAATCATATATTTAACCAGGATATAAATGTCTGATTTAATTAAATCTCAACTTAAGTTGTAAATGACTAATTAGATAACTAAGCGATTATCCAATTATAGAAGAATATGCTAGGAATAATTATTTTTATGAATTAAATCATTATTTAATTCAACATTCAAAATTTGGGGTTTAAATTAAATAAATAAAGATTTATTTAATTGACTGGAGAAAAGGTTGAAGAATAATTAAATAATTTTAGATGATTATTTAATTATAGTTGAAAATGTGATGAGGGTAAATTAAATAACAATTTATCTAATTTTTAGAAAGGAAATATATTTAATTAGCGATGTAATTAAATAAATAATATTTATTTAATTAATCAAAATTGAATAAAGGTAAAATGAATTAATTAAATAATTAAATTTGTTTAATTAATAGAGGACAGATGAATTTAGACATATAATTAAATAATTAAGATTATTTAATTATGACATTGAAGGTATGAATTATGAAAAAAATGAAGTCGCACGCCTAGATCAATTTTTAGTGTCTACAGTTTGCCCCTCTTTGATACAATGTCATTTCAACATTGTGTCAAAGAAAATCAATCAAAACATTCCCCTCTCGTGCCCCAATGTGAAATAGGTAAGGGTATGCCCCCTCGAAAAAAATCACAAATTTTTGAAAAATTAAAAAAATTTGGAAATTGTCCCAATTAGGTAATTTGATAGCCAGAAGTTCAATGGTGGTGACAAAAATCAGTTTCAACGAAGTTTGGTAGGTGAAATGATCATTTGAACCATGACAAAAAGTGCCTCCAGTTATAACCCTAGGGTAAAAACCCTAATTTTGATGGGGGTATAAATAGGAAATTGGAAAAATTGAATTCATTTTGAACTCCGACATAATGCAAGATAGAATAAATGTTAGCATGGAAAATCTAGATATTAGTATTAGAAATGGATATTACAAGAATTTTAGAATCTTCAATATTTTCCAAATACATACTAGGCCTTACATTAAATCATCATTGGGCATTAAATGATACAAATGGACCACAAACACCATGATATGAGATAGACCAAGGTGTGCAAGGTCATCCACTTGCTAAAAACAAATAGTGGCAGACAAGGAGTGTCCTAACTCATACTAAGGGAAAAATTGCCCTAGTC
Source organism: Sequoiadendron giganteum (assembly GCA_007115665.2). Lineage (NCBI taxonomy): Eukaryota > Viridiplantae > Streptophyta > Pinopsida > Cupressales > Cupressaceae > Sequoiadendron > Sequoiadendron giganteum. The sequence continues at coordinate 57,506,427 of CM021100.1, read as the reverse complement.
TTTTTGTCAAGACAAACCATAGACATCAAGCAAATAAAAGACGAGTCATGAGACATCATCACTCCCTTAAATCCTTTGTGGGACATCCTTAAGGAAGCTACTAACCTAACTTGAAAACAAAGCAAAAAGACAATAGACAGACAACAGTCAAAGAAAAAGAGTCCTGAGACATCCTTGCTTCTCTAAATCCTTCATGGGACATCCTCGAGAAAGCTAGTAACTAGACTCAAAGACAAAGCCAAATGAAAAGATAAGACAAAACAAGCCATAAATTCAACATCTAGTAAGAATATTTTCAAAAATTTGATCAATTTGTAGTTTGATTGAGTGTTCGACAAAGGCTGGTTTTAGGAAGGACACATATCGTATAAGATGTTGAGTCTGGTTTCAATCATGTGACCACCTGTTTAAGGAAATGATAGAGCTTGATTTTAGAAAGACACATATCGTATAAGATGTTGAGTCTGGTTTTAATCATGTGACCAGCTATTTAAGGCAATGATAATGTTTGTCTAAATGATAATGTTTGTTTTCAGGAAGGACACATCCTGTTTAAGACATAGGTTGATTGTTTTGGCAATTTGTTTGGTTTGACTTGATGACATTGTTGACTTGTGTGTCTTGTTGATGCATGACTTGTCTTGATGCTTGACCATTGTTTGTGTGTGATGACAATATCAACTTATTTTGACTAATACGACATACCCTAAAGGACTGGACTAGTGTGGCCTTGGGGACTCATCGATTGATGGCCTCGCCTACATTATACACACAGAGACCTCGTAGTTTGACACAAACAATGACTTTTTCTTATAGACAAAGGACTGTGTCATGATTTTATTCTGACAAACCTAAAAAGATTGACCTAAATGACTAATGTTTGTGATATCTGACTTGTGTGATAGTGAATACAATGAACCCTAAAGGACTAACCTAGTGCGGCCTCGGGGGCTCATCAATTGATGACCTTACCTACGTTATAGATGTAGAGACCTCGTAGTATGACATGAACAATGACTTTGATGTACAAAGGATTCATGATTTTATGGGTGTGATACATGAAAAAACTAGAAAGACTGACCTAATGCCTTGGGGGTGCATTAGGTGATGGCCTTGCCTACATCCAGTCGCAAAGGCAACATAGTTCGAAAATGTCCACGACTTACTGACACAACCGACTCTAACTTTGTTTTTGGTTTTTTTTATATGTTTTGATGTTTTTGTCTTTTTGGAATGTTTTGATTTTTTTGGATTTTTTCAGAACATGTTATGATGTTTTTGGATTTTTCAGGACATTTGTATAATGCTAGAACAACAAGTGCAAAGTCCAAATGATGCAAGTAGAGTATTTTCCCCCAGTCAGGTATAAGACCAATAGGATGGGATGGGGATATGAAATGTCCTTGATGTCAATCGTTTCCAAGTTATGGAAAGGAAAAAATTTATTATGGGTGTAATGATAGGAAAATCATATTGGAATGATGGTAGACGAAGGAGAAAATTCAACTACACATGGCACCTATTTGCTAGGTTTTCTTCATGGTACTTATCCAAAGCGCCAACGAAGTGGTTTTCACTATTGGATGAATTATTTCTCTTCACTATTTTTTTTATTTTTTAAATTTTTTTGGTGTTACAAAGATGCCTGTTTGCTATGTTTTCATCAAGGTAACGATTTTTTTTGTTTTTTTCTATTTTTTTGTATTTTACATGATTAAGACAAGGTTCTCAAAAGCTATGTATAGAACCTCTTCAGATGAAGGTTGTTGATTGGTTCTGATAGTGGTTCTCCTTTAGGGGTAGAGAGTTGACATGCTTCTGATCCAAAGGCTTCTATAACAATGTAAGGCCTTAACCAGTTGGGTTCAAACTTTCTTGTTTTTTATCTTTCTACTTGATTCTTTGGGTTCTCCATTAAGACCATGTCACCAATGTCAAAATTTTGACTCAAGACTTTCCTATTATAGCATCTAGTGCCTTTTGTCTTCGTTTGTCTAGGAATTCTAGCTCATGCAATCTTGATACACGATACTCTTCATTGTCGATATTCCCTTTCAAAGATACCCTTAGGGAAGGAATTTTAACCTCTATAGGTAAGATGGCTTCAAAACCAAATACCAAGGAGTATGGAATGGTGTCAGTGGGAGTGTAGATGCTTGTGCGATAAGCCCATAGGGTAGGATTAAGTTGTAAATGCCAGTCACGACCAGCATCATTGACAGTCTTTTTGAGGATTCTGATGATTGTTTTGTTAGACGCCTCAACTTGGTCGTTACCTTGTGGATAATATGGAGTGGAAAAGTGGTGTTCGATATGTAATTTTTCATAGATATGGCAGACTTCTTGGTTTTTGAATGGGCGACCATTATCCATGATTATGGATTGAGGAACACCATACTGACAAATGATGTAGTTAAGGATAAACTTGGAAATTTATGTGCTAATAATGTAGGTCATAGGAATTGCTTCAATCCACTTGCTAAAGTACTTGGTTGTAGTAATAATAAACTTATGGCCATTTGAGGATGTGTGATGTATCTTACCGATAAGATCAAGTTCGCGTTGGGCAAAGGACCATGGTGAAGTTATTGGATGGAGTTCCTATGTTAACGCGTGTATCAAGTATTTGTGAATCTAGCACTCTCGACATTTCTTGACAAAGACATATGAGTCCTTTTCCATGGTAGGCCAATAATAGCCTAGTCTCATAATATTTCTAGCTAAGGTGTGACCTCTAGAGTGGGATCCACATATACCCTCATGTACCCCACGTTAGGTTGCTTGTGCTTCTTTAGTATCGAGACATCTCAACAAGGTGTTGTCTAGGGAACATCTATAATAGGTGTCTCTAATGATGGTATACTTGGAATACTTATGGATAAAGGTCCTACATTGGTTTTTTGAGAGGTCTAAGGGTAGAATTTGGGCATGGAGGTAGTCATAAATGTCCTTGTACCATGGGGAATCGGGACCAACAAGTTCACACACCATTTTAGAATCTAGGACATCAAAGGTAGGGACCAAAAGTTGTTCTACCAAAAACTCGAATTTAGGCATGTTGCTAGGTATGTCCAAGAGTGAACCAACGGTTTCCATTGTGTCTGCTTCCCTTTTCTAAATGTGAGGTATTTGATGAAAGGTGACGTTGTCAAATTATTTCTTAAAACTATCTACCATTTGCTTATATGGGGTGAGCTTTTCATCTTTGGTTTCATAGTCATCATTAACTTGTCAGACTACCAACTAAGAATCTCCATAAACTTGTAGGTTTTTAATCTTCCATTTGATTGCCATTCATAATCCTATTACAAGAGCTTCATATTCTGCTATGTTATTGGTGCATGGAAAAGTGATTCTAAATGACTTTGGGATAGTGTGTCCTTGTGGTGTGATGAATAATATTCCAGCCCCTAAGCCATGATTAGTGTGGGACCCATCAAAGAATAACTTCCATGTCATTCTTATGTCAATGGTGAAGATGAACTCATCAGGAAAATCTACAACTAGAGGATGAACTACCTTAATTGGTGTGTCTACCAATTGATCAACAATGAATTGTCCTTTTATAAATTTTCTTTCTACATACTGGATGTCATATTCACTGAGCACCATTACCCATTTAGCTAGTTGTCATGTTAATGTTGCTTTACTTAGGAGATACTTCAAAGGATCTGTCTTAGCAACCAACATTGTTTGGTGGTTCAATATGTAGTGCCTAAGTTTTTGAGTATAAAAAACTACAGAAAGACATGCACGTTCTATATGACTGTAATTTAGCTCATATCCCACCAAGGTATGACTGATATAATAGATTTCCCTTTCATGACCCTCGCTATCATTATGTGCAAGTAAGGCTCCTAGTTTTGATTTGGTTGCTGAAATGTAGAGTATCAAAGGTCATCCATCAATAGGTGGCATTAGCATTGGTGGTGTAAGTAGGTAATCTTTGATTTGTTGAAAAGATTCTTGACACGTATCCATCCATACAAATGGTACTCCTTTTCTGAGTAGATGTTGGAATGGGTGTATTTTATCTCCTAATTGCACTATGAACCATCTAATAGTACGTAGTCTTCCTTGTAGTGTCCTTATCTGACTTATATTGGTTGGGGGAGGCATATCTATAATAGATTTTACCTTTTTGGGTCCACTTCAATGCCTCGTCTAGAAAAAATGTATCCTAGGAGTTTGCCTGATGTTACCTCGAATACACACTTCTTAGGATTGAGCCTCACTTTGTATTCTTCTAGTCTTTGAAAAATATGATCTAGGACCTATAAGTGATTAGCCCTTGTCAATGATTTAGCTATCAGATCATCCACATAGTCTTCCATGAGATTATGTACAAGATCATGGAAGATGGTTGTCATGGCATGTTGGTATGTAGCTCCAACATTTTTGAGCCCAAAAGGCATGATGTTCTTACAATGTGTTCCCCATGGACATGTAGAAGTTTTCTTGTGTTGGTCCTCAGGCATGATTCTAATTTGATTGTATCCTAAGAAACCATCCATGAGGGATAGCATCTCATATCCTATTGTTAGGTCCACAATCATGTCAATGTTTGGCAAAGGAAAGTCATCCTTAGGACATGCTTTGTTTATATCTCTAAAGTCTGCATAGATTCGGATGCCCCCTGATGGTTTGTTACTCGCACAAGATTGGAAATCCATTTTGCATAGTCAATTGATTTGATAAAGCTGACATCCAACAATTTATTTAGTTCAACTTTGACTAATAAAGCAATTTGTGGGTGCATTTTCCTTAACTTCTACTTCACGGGTTTAACACCTAGTTGTAATGGAAAATGATGTAATATAAGGTCAGGATCCAGTCCAGGCATGTTGGCATATGACCATGCAAAGTTTATCTCTTTTTGTAAATAATTCACAAAACTTCGGTTGCTCTGTCTCTGTCAAAGATGTCACAAACTAAATTACCCAAGGATTATCTTTAGTGTTTATGTTGATCTCCACAGATTCCTCAACTAACATTGGTGACTTTTCCTTAGCAACTAGGATAATGTTCAACTCTCCATCCTTGGGTACCTCAAAGAGGTTTTTTCCCTTTGATGCATCCTTTATTTTTACTTTTCATCATCCAAAGGTGCCTTTCGATTTTCACCTAGGGACTCATCATTTTCATTATTTTTCTTTTTGTTTTCACGTTTGTGACTAGAGGTGTGAAAAAAATCCCCAACATATGCCATGTTATTCAAGTCTATGGTAAATCTAGCCTTATGGTCACCACTAGGTATGCCTTCGTGCAATCCCATGAACTCATCTATTACTTCGTCGTTCTCAAAGGTATCTAAGATTGGGGTGTCTTGTTGATCCCAATCGATAAGATGGGGATATAACAGGGGCATGTCATCATCATAAGTATCAAAGGTGGAGGTTGATAAGGTGAGGACAGATCTGTTGACATGGTCACAAAAGTTTCTTACCAACTCTTCCTTATTCTTTTTCTTGGGTACGAGTAGATTCTAAGGTGGGCCCACTGTAAGGCTTGGTCAGTAGAAGCGGGTTCATTAGATTCCCAAGAGATAGATCAAGGGATTCCCAATAGTAATGTTTGATCCATTCTTCTTTTGTCAAGGACGTTTGAGGATGGGAATCAGTTGAATTTGGCGAGGGATTAAACATTTAGTCAAGTTCCCCAAATAGTTTATCTAGGTCCATAAAGCTGGTGGAGGAAAGGGAATCCCATTCATATTTGTTTGAGTCAAGATAATCACAATGGAATGGGTCAGATGGTTCATTGGATGTCTTGCCAAGTCCATATTCTCCTCCATTGTCTAGTGAGATTTTGGGTGGAGGTGGTAACGTTTCACTCCTCTCCTTTGTGATTTGGTTGAGTACCATTGTACTATTTTGTAGTGTTTTTATTCTCTCTTCTTTTCTTTATCACATATTTATACTACGTTGATTTTTGGCTTTCCATGGAGGTGTAAAAACCAAAACAAGGATCTGACTGAGGTAGGCACCTATATATCCCCAACAATTTCCCCTCTTGCTTGTGTGTAGGTGAACGTACGTGTGGAGCTAGCTAGTGAACAGGTGTTTTTGTGAGATCATCTTCAACACCCTAGATTTTATTTATTTTCTCTATCATCTTCATTTGTACTTTTCACATCTTATTATTATTTTTTGTTCATTCAAGAATAACTATCTAGGCCATTAGTTCATTTTTAGGTAGTTTATATTGTATTTCCTATTTTCTGGTCGTACGAATGCTAGTGTGCTAGAGAGACACCAACATGTCATGTTGTGTCCTAGGACTATGTTTTCGTTCTTAGATAGAGAGTTGTCTAAGGTGTAGTATTGACTTCAAAAGCCATCTTGCCTAGCCTAAACTTGGATTTCAAGTCTGAAGAGTGGAAAAAGTACTTTATAGTGCTCATCATTCTCGAACCTTATTTGAAACACCCATTTAGAGTGAGGTAAGTTAGGGAAGCCCTCCACTCTTGACTCTCTGTGACTTGGAGCCTTGATGTGGTTGGTCCCTCTCTTTTACAGTCACATAACACACGAACACCAAGATTTTTATGTAGAAAACCCAAAATGGGAAAAACCACAATGAGGATTAGCGCACAATATATTATATTTGGATATAGTATATTATAGGGGCTCATTGTCGGGACATACTGGCCTTATAAGGCTCATAGCACGAGTTAGATACAAAACAAAGATGGATACTTAGCCAAAATGTGAAAGGATAAAAGTACACCTTACTTTTGTTGAATTTCAATTCCTTTAAAGCTTTGAATATTAAATACTGCTCTGCTTAGTAGTCGCTCAACAATTTTTCTTTTATTCTAATCTCTCACCTCTGAATTTGCATGTTCACATTTTATGAGACCACTTGCACCTAATGTGCAACTTGTACACTTTTCTTATTTTCCCTTTAAAACTCAAAAAAAATCTCACATATATATACCCAATTACATCTGCATACATTAATTAGGTCGACCTAATTAGATGTGATAAAAATCAATTCAAAATAGCTTTGTTGTATTCACACATGATTCAAAAAATTCTTCACGCTCAATCCAAACGTGCAATACATAATTTAGGTCAGCATAGACCTAAAATAGATCCTAGAAACATGTGCAATGCATATTTAATCTTCACAACCCATATCATTTATTAGGTCGGTTAGGAATTGGACCTAATCACAAAGACTTTCAATCATACATACACTTCTTCATACAAGTGACTTCCAGATTCGATATTTCTTCAAATTCACACTTCACCGACATTAGTGAGACTATCTTTAGAACCACAACACAAAATAATTCTTTTAAAAAAAATGTGGAATCTCCCATACTAATATACTAAATAGATAAATAACTATGATACACAAAGCTAAACTCTATCATGCATAACTTCCAGGATATTTCACAAAACATCACATAATCTTTATTTTACCCAAATCTAATAGTATTCAAACTATGGTTAAAAAAACAGAGCAAGATCACTTAGTGCAGTGGAGTATGGACCCACAAACTGACACATTGAACCATAAAATAATTAGTAGAAGCACTTAGCTAATTTCTTGTACAACCATATTTACCAGATCAACTTATTTTGTAGATGTATCTTTTGTAGCACTTCCAAAAACATACTAAGCTAATCATAAAATTTTTGACATCAATGAAAACACTGGATCAAGTAGTATTATGCAATTCATGCCTATTTTGCCAATATTTCAAAACTTCTAACAATCTCCTTCTTCTCCATCTTCCAATAGTCTTCCATTCATCTCCTTCCTTGATTCTAATATAATGATATCCACTCTTGAGATCAATCTTTGTGAAATACTTTTCTCCACTCAAATAGTCCATAATGTCATCCATCCTTGGAAATGGGAATCTATACTTAACAGTGATCTAATTGATTTCTCTTGAATCTATACACATTCTCCTCTCTCCATATTTCTTTAGTGCAAGTATAGTAGGTACCACACTTGGGCTCAAAATTTCTTTGATCAATCTTTTCTTCAATACTCCAGATTGGCAGTAAATCATCTAGTACATTCTCTGACATGATATCTTCATACTTTTTCAATAATTTTGCAACTTCTTTCTATGGAAAATCTTCACTCTTTTCTAGTTCTGGACTCCCACCTTTCTTAGGAATCAATACAAAGCACATATTCTCATACCTCAATCCATCCAATAATTTTCTTCCATCTACCAAATATAGTTTGGAAGTGCCACAAAATTTAGTCTTCTCCTCCTCATCCAAAGGTATCAACTTGATTCTCTTTCCATTTGATGTCACAATATAAGTATTTCTTCTTTCATCATTAATTTATTTCTTATCATATTTCCATGGTCTTCCTAACAGTAAATGACATCCATCCATGGGCATAATATTGCACAACACTTCATCCCTATATGATCCAATATGAAATTTCACCAAACATTGTTCATTCACCAATATCTTATGCTCATCTTGAATCCATGCTATCTTATAAGGGTTCAGATGTTTCAATCTCTTCAAGTTCAACTTGGTTACCATATCCTATGAAACTAGATTATTAGTACTACCACTATCAATGATAAATTTACATACCTTTCCTTCGGACTTACATCTGGTTTTGAATAGACTTTTCTTCTATGGTGGTTCTTCAGTTACTTCTTCATGCATTAAATCTCTTCTCATCACCAATGATTCACCTTTATCAGGTTTCCCAAATGAATTAGGGGATCCAACATGCTCCTCATCCACATATGTTGTTCTTCTGGTATGTTTAGGTTTCTAATGATAGTCAAATGATCTATGTCCTTGACCTCCACACTTGAAACAGGCTCCTTTGAATGGTCTTCTCTCAAATCTTCCTTCATCTCTCCAAAATCCATCATTGTGATAATAATTATGACCTCCTCTATTATTGTGGTAGAAATTTTGATCTTCTCTTCCTCTATGGTATAGTTTAGCCTCCTTTCCTTCACTTCGGTAGGGTTTTGAATATTTTCTCTTCTCCACATAGGGTCTTCTTTCCTTGGACTAGAGTCCATTCTTTTTTAATTTTCCTCTCGCATTTCCTTGCCTTTGTTGAAACTTCTTGTTCAGCTTCTCTTCAACCTTCAATACAAACTGGTACACTTCCTCAATAGATGTCACCTTTACCAAGCTCAACTCTTCTTGAATGTTTGTTATCAATCCATTGATATATCTTGTAACCTTTTCTTTGATTGCTTCATTGTGACCGGTTCTGATTATCATCTTGTAGAATTCTTCAGTATACTCCTTTACAGATCTTTCTTTTTGTCTTAGTTTTTGCAATCCCTTTAACAATTCTAGTTCATAATCAGTTGGTATGAATTGATTCTTCAACTTTGTCACCATTCTATCCTATTTAATGATTATTTTATTTCCTCTTCTACTTTAGTCTAATTGAACTTCTTTCCACCATAATGCAACATGACCTTTCAACTTTGTTTTGGCAAATCTGACTCTTTTCGGATCTTCAATTTCTTCATATTTGAAATATTCTTCCATTTCATTGATTCAATCAATCAACTCTTTAGGATTCAAATTTCCCACATAATTTTGAATTTCAACTCTAGGTCACTTGCCAATCTTTGAGATTGCTTTCAACATATTCACTTGATCTGATTCATCTTCTTCTTCACCTAGGGTTTCTACAATTTTATTTGCATGTTCTTTTTTATCATCACTTTCATCATTCTACCTAGGGTTTAGGCCTCACCTATAAGGAAGCTAAGGTAGCATAACAACTTCCTACACTAATCTTGAGAGGAGAATAATGCAAAACTTTTACATATCTTTAATAGCTACAAAAACTTAAACAAAAATAAACATAAATATCATGCATACCATGACACAATGATTTACGTGGGGAAAACCCTTTTGGGAGAAAAACTTCACACTCCAAAAGTCACCCAATATATTATTGAGTAAATCACAAAGATTACAATATACTTGCAAAGCAAGCTTCTCACAAGAGTATCACCACTCAGAGATCAAGAGACAACACGACCACTATCAGACTCTTAAAATTCATCACAATCTCTACCGCAGTTGTAAAACAATGCCCTCATAAAATAGAGTTACATTCTATGGAAAGACATGCCAACAAAATATCTACCATCAGATCTAAAATATAATAATGAATGGTCCAAATTTGCAACATATCCTTTATTTAATTTATGTTGGCCATTCTAGAAGTTTCCTGAAAAAGTTAACATGCTCACATTGTGCTCTATGCTACCATTATATACACCAATTGGTGTAACTAGGAAAAATATATATAAATATATATACATCCTATCAAAAATAAACCACATATAATTACAATGTTGAGACACATTTTCCCAATAAATCTCCCACTTGTCTAACACCTTGCAAGAGCAACATGAGGATGTAAACATAATCTCTTTAATTGCTAGGGGTCGAAAGGCCCATAGTCTCTGAACACCATCTAAACTTCTATGTGCTCACAGGCTTAGTTAAAGAATCAACAAAATTCATCTAAGTCTCTACCTTAACTAGCTTCACCCTACCATCTTCGACCATATCTCTAACAAAATGATACTGTACATCAATGTACTTGGTCTTGGCATGATATTTTGGGTTCTTGGCTAGACATATCACACTTTAACTATCACAATAAATTGTCATTGCATCTTGTTTTATTCCAATATCTAAACATAGTATCTTAAGAAAAATGGCTTCTTTACAAGCATGAGTAGCTGCCATATACTCTGCTTCAGTAGTAGACAAAACAACCACAGCCTTTCGCTTGCTCAACCAACTAATTGCACCACCAGATAAAGTAAATAAATAAGCACTAGTGGATTTTTTGCTATCAACATCAATTGCCCAGTCTAAATCCACATAACCATGAATATCAAGGGAAATATCATCTTTAGTCATATTATTATGATAACATAAGGAATAATTTTAGGTATCCCGTAAATATATGAAGACTCTTTTAACTACATCCCAATGAACTCTACTAGGATTAGAGATATATCTGGAAAGAACTCCGACTTTTTGGGCAATGTATGGTCTAGTACAAACCATAACATACATTAAACTTCCAACTACACTTTGGTAAGGAACTCCACTCATGTCTTCCATCTCTAATGGAGATTTTGGACAATTTGACAATCTGAAATAGATAACTTTGTTCCAACTGAAACAGGAACAACAATGGTCTACAATCCTGCATATCAAACCTTTTTAAAATTGAGTTGACATACTTACTTTGGCCAAGCCATAGCTTTTTGTTCACTCTATCTCTTTTAATTTCCATCCCAAGAATGTGTTTAGCTACACCAAGATCTTTCATTTCAAATTTAGAAGCAAGTTGAGATTTTAGTTCTGAAATCACACCTTTTCCTTTGCTAATAAATAACATATCATCAACATATAATTCAATAAATAGGAAACGATCCCCATCAGTTTTATAATAAACACAATGATCTAATTTAGAATGTTCAAATCCCAAACTCAACACATATTTATCAAATTTTTGGTACCACATCATAAGACTCTATTTTAAGCCATACAAAGATTTCTTCAATTTGCAAACTAATTTACTTTTACCTTTCACCATGTAGTGCTTTGGTTGTGTAATATAAATATCCTCCTCCAAATCACCATGAATGAAAGCAATTTTCACATCCATTTTCTCAGCCTCTAAATCAAAAGTAGCAGTAATAGAAAGAAAAAATCTAATGGATGTAATTTTTGCAATAGGAGAAAATATTTCACCATAATCAACACCCTCAAATTGAGAGTAACCCTTCACAACCAACCTTACTTTTTATTTCTCAATACTTCCATCTGAACCAATATTTTTATTGAACAACCATTTACCAGCAACAAGTTTTTGTCCTTCAGGCAATGGTACAAGATCCCATGTATCATTATTTTTCAAAGATTCCATTTCTTCATCTATAGCAATCTTCCAAGATTCTACATCATTAATACCTAGTGCCTCTTCTACAGATCTGGGCTCATCCATGTTAGTATTCAAAGAAAAAATACATCTCTAATCATCAAGTGTATACCTTTGAAGTGGTTATCTATTCCTTGTAGACCTATGAACAAGTTGAGTTGGAGGTTCTTCCCCCTCTTCTGAAGATCTAGAGCTAGATGAGCTCTCCTCAAATTTTTATCTATCCTTGGGCCTTGATTCAACTTTCTTAGGTGTAGAAGAAAATTGAATCACATCTTCTTGTTTGCTTTGTTCTGGCTGCAATGTAATAGAAGAAGGCTTAGTTTCTCTAAAAATTACACTTCTACTATATATTACCTTTTCTGTAACACATTCCCAAAGCTTGTATCCTTTCACACCATAACTATATATGATGAAGATACATTTCACAACCTTGTTCTCCAACTTTGTTCACTTCTCCTTTGGCACATGTGCATATGCTTCACAACCAAAAACTCTAAGATGTCATAACGAAGGATTTCGACCCGACCATGCCTCTATATATGTCTTATCAACAAGAGCTGATGTAGGAGACTTGTTAATTAGGTAATATGTAGTGGCAACAACTTCAACCCAAAACCTTTGTTCTAGGCTATCACCACTCAACATACTCCTACCCTTCTCCATTAGTGTCATGTTCATTCTTTTTGCAACTCCATTCTATTATGGAGAATACAAAGTTGTATTCTATCTATGAATACCATGATCTTTACAAAATATATCAAAATCATTAGAGAAAAATTCACCGCCATTATCAGTCAAAAAAATTATTTTCTTTCTAGTCTACAACTCAACCATTGGTTTAAATTCTTTAAATTGACTAAAAACTTCATATTTACTCTTTAGGAAATATACCCATGTCCTTCTATTGTAATCATCAATAAATGAAACATAATATGTGGATTTACCAATCGAAGGAACATCTACAAGACCAAACACATCAAAATGAATAAGATCCAATACACTACAACATTTATGAGAACTCGAGTAAAATTGAACACGGTTTTATTTTCCATAAATGCAACGGTCACATAAATCAAATTCAAGATTACAATAAGATAAACCTTCAATAAGGTTTTTATTTTTCAAGGTCCTTAGACCCTTTTCTCTAATGTGGCCAAGTCTTTGGTGCCATAATATAGTTTTCTTTGTAGGTAACTTTGTCTCAAAAGAAAGAGCACCCTTGGGTACCCAAAAGCCATGACCATTTGTTGAAGGTGAAACCCTCACTTCTTCCACAAACTTGCTTTTCACAAAATTACTATTGCACTCAATAGTTCATGCATTAAGCTTATACAATGTGCCATATCTAACACCTCTAGCAATCACCATAGTGTTGGGAATTTATGCCTCAATGTTTCTGGCCTTTCCATTAAAGACTTGGCATTTTCCTCCTTATTCTTTCATTTACTGTTGGTGGCCTGGTTTTGGCGGTTACCGCCATACCGCAGGCGGTGGGTCAACTCATCGCGGTAACGTGGTGAGACCACCATACCTCAAGCAGTGGTTTCACTCACTATGGTAGCGCGGTGAGACTGCCTGTGGTTGGGTCTGGTGGTTACCACCATACCGTGGCCAGTCAAGTGACTGACCGCGGTGGCCACGGTAAGACCGCCAGCGGTCTGGCTAGCGGTTATCACCATACTACGGCCAGTCAAATGACTGACTGTGGTGGTCGTGGTGAGACCGTCAGCGGCCTGGCTGATGGTTACCGCCATACTGCGAGGCCTTACCAATAAGGTTACGGTAGCGCGGAGGTGGTTTGTGAGCCAGAGATCGAAAGAGCTCGGATGGCTTACTGCCATACCACGAGGCATATTGGTCTGGGCTGCAGTAGCGTGGTAGGAGCCCGGGTGGGCTCGAGGTAGAGTTTGACCGATTTGGACTCAGTGGCAATGCGACAGGAAAATGACAGGTTGGCACATGGCAGATTGAGTGCTTTTGGTTGGTTGATGTTAGAGGTGGGACAGAGCTTGGTAGGAGCTTGGATGGCTTACCGCCATACCATGGCAAGTATTGTTGAGCTCGACAGTAGTGCGGTAGGAGCTCAGGTGAGCTTGGAGCTCAGTTGAATGAGCTGGAACGACTGTCAGAAGCGATAGATGAATGGGTTGGCGACACATGGTGAGAGCTCTGATATCTGATTGGCAAAGTGTTATTTCTTGATTGTGAATGACCTGCAGTATTAAAGGCTGGTTGACGGATGCGTTTGGGCCCAATTTAATGAGTGGTTGGCTCAATGCATTTGCATGGTCAGTGCACGTTATCAGGATGTATGGGTCTGCAGGTAGGATAGTTAATATCCTTGTTGACCATTGTTGACAGGGAGGTGTAGGACAGGTTGGCACATGGAAAAGAGATTAAGTAATCTTGTGTGTTGTTCTTAGCTAAGGAACGATGAGAGAGAGACTGAGAGAGAGTTCGAGCAGTTTTGAACTGTGAACACTTAGTCTCTCAAATTAGTTGAGATGTGAACCTGTGAGGCCAAGGGGCTAGACTAGCTATGACAGTCTTTGAGAGGAGCTGAAGGGAATCTATGTAGTATGTCAAATGAATGACATTGTAACTGTGTGAGATTCCATTTATGTGTTGCCAATATTCTTTCTCCAGATGAACAAGATGTAATATCCTGAAGAGCATAGCTTTGTATTTGTATTGTAACCATTTTAGTTACTGAATAATACAAGTGAGTTGAATGTTTTGGAGGTGGGGTTTTTTACCCAAAAGGGTTTTCCCCACGTATATCTGTGTGTTCATAGTTTTGTCTTTCATGGTTATCTGTTTGTGTTGAATCTGTTATCTGTTTTGCATTTACTTCTCTCAGAGGATCAATGGGGGATCAACTATTCCTGCTTCTGCTTTATGGTACAGTTATCTATGTCTTTGGAGTGATTTTGAATTGAAATCACTAAGGCACTATTTTCTTAGATGCCTATCTTGATGACATAACCGAATCCATACCCCCAACACATAGCACCTATAACCATCTTGTATTTTGCATAAGAAAACACTACCTGCACACCCACGTCTATTTTTTTTCTCACATATAAAGAAATTTGTGCTAA
The DNA here is from genome assembly GCA_007115665.2 of Sequoiadendron giganteum. Classification (NCBI taxonomy): domain Eukaryota; kingdom Viridiplantae; phylum Streptophyta; class Pinopsida; order Cupressales; family Cupressaceae; genus Sequoiadendron; species Sequoiadendron giganteum. Next base: position 57,491,386 of record CM021100.1, on the reverse strand, counting down.
TCTAGGAATATGCAACACACTATTAATCCTTTTTATTCTAACATTAGGAAACTTGATTTTAACTTTACCCCAACCAACAATGTCTAAATGAGAATCATCACCTAATTACACCTTACCTTCATCAAATTATTCATATTCACAAAACCAATCTCTATTAAAGGTCATATGGAAAGATGCACTTGAGTCAATTAACCATGCATCATTATCTGCAATGATGTGTCACCATCTTCCTTCTCAGACTTAGAATCAAAATCAAATTTCTTCTTTTTCTTCTTCTCTTCTTCTTTGCATTCCTTACAAACATGTCCAAGCTTACTGTAATTCCAACAAATAACTTTGGACTTTCCAGGAGATTTAGATCTCCACCTAGACTTTGATTTGTCGCGCTTCTCATTCTTCTTTCCTTTTTCCTTAGGTCTTCCAATCACATTTAGGGCCTCCTTGGTAGTGATGGATACCTTCCTCCTCATCCCTTCAGAAAGAAAATAACCCACCACATCTTTAGTCTTCAAAATAAAAGTACTCCCAATAGCCATAACAAGAGAATCCCATGAATCAGGCAAACAACAAAGAGGGATTTGACATTTCTCCTCCTAATAAATTTTGACACCAACTAATGCCAACTGATCCACCAACATATTGAATTCTTTCGTGTGGTTTTTGATTCGTCCACCCTCTTCCATTCTCAAGGAATGCAACTTTTTCCTCAAGAAAATATTGTTCACTAAATATTTGGCCTAATACATCTCAACAAGCTTCTTCCATAGTTTCTATGCAAAGGTTTCCTCATGGACATTGATTAAAATAGAGTCTTCCAAGAATAATCTGATTAGACCCTTGTCTTTACGATCCATAACATCATATTGAGCAACCTAAGTAGGATCTATTAGACTTGAAACATTCTCATCAATAGCATCCCACAGATCTCGATCTATCAACAGATCCTCCATGTCCAGCTTCCACATTTCAAAATTATTTCCAAAAAATTTCTCAACCTCTATTCTCCCTAATGAACTTGTCATCTAAAAATTACTTTAAGAAGATCACAAAATTTCTTTTGCACAAGCTCCCACTCAAATATGGATTAGTTCAAAAAACCCAACAACCCACAACTAAAACCAAAGGTGATCAAGCTTTGATACCACTTGTAAGGAAGCTAAGGTAGCGGAACAAATTCCTACACTAATATTGAGAAGAAGCTAAGGTAGCATAACATATCTTTAATAGCTAAAAAAACTTAAACAAAAATAAACATAAATATCATGCATACCATGACATAATGATTTACATTGGGAAAACCCTTTCGAGAGAAAAACCCCACTCTGAAAGCCACCTAATATATTATTCAGTAAATGACAAAGATTATAATATACTTGCAGATCAAGCTTCTCAAAGGAGTATCACCACTCATAGATCAAGAGACAACATGGCCGCTATCAGACTCTCATAATTCATTACAATCTCTACCACAGTCATAATAAAATTCCCTCATAAAATACAGTTACATTCTACAGAAAGATAGGCCAAAAAAATATCTTCTATTAGATCTAAAACCTAATAATGAACAGTCCAAATTTACAATATATCCTTTATTTAATGTATGTCAATCATTCTAGAAGTTTCTTGAAAAAAGTTAATACACTCAAATTTTTCTCTGTGCTACCATTGTATATGAATGCATGAAAATGATATATAGGATATATACATAAAACACAATCTAAATAAACTCAAATTCAATTCAAACCTCCATGAGTAAGAATAGCAGTTAGATGTGTTGGATTGATTTTGATGTGGTTTCTCTTATTCCAAATGATAATGAGATCAATGAACACTTTAGCAACATAATATTATCATATGAGATGTGTCGAAAATGGGATGAGAGGCTTCTAATTTATATAAATGAGAGAGGATAAATCAAGGGAAAATATTGATTAGCTAATGGAGGGTTGAGATTGAAAGAAGAATGAGGTTTGGATCAAGGAATCAAGATTGATTATCCTTGTGACAAGTGTCACAAGATGGAAAGGGGTAAAATGGGGAGGTGTGCTCACACATGTGTGAGCACACATTAGGAAGAGAGGCAATAAATTTATGTAATAGATAGGGTGGCTTGTGAAAGAGATAGTGGAGGTAGATGAGATCTCACACATGTGTGAGAAGAAGCTAGAAGATAGTCTATGACATTTGTCATCTTGTGACAAGTTTGGGGGGATGTGTAGGAATTTAAAATTAGAGGATAATGATAATAAAGATTAGTTAAATGTTGGAGAATGGTTTGGGATGGAATTAAATAATAGGAAAATTGTAATGGAGGTTAGGAAGGGGATAATGTTAATTAATTAAATATTAATTAACTTGAGCAAGGTTAGGGGATTTTTAGGAAAGTGGGAAAAAGGTTAGCTTTAATTAAATAAATGGATTTATTTAATTAAAGGTGTTGGATAAAGGTAAATGGTAAATAAATAACAAATATTTATTTAATTAATAGGTTAGGATAGGCTAAAATGAGGTGTAGATGGGAAAGGTCACATTTTAGGTTTCTATAGTATACACCTATTGGTGTAACTAGGAAACATATATATAAATATATATACATCCTATCAAAAATAAACCACATATAATTGCAAGGTTGAGACACATTTTCCCAACATCACCTTCAATCTTCTTCAATAGCATCTAACCTAACTCTCATCTCACACATCATCTCCAATATTTCATCCACTCTTCTAGCAACATTCACCATAGTAGGCACTCTCCTTGACAACATGTCTCCCCTCGAATTGGTGCAATTGACTCAATTCGATGATCTGGCTACAAGGGTTTCAACTACCTCACAATCTATGATCAATTGAAAAAAAATGTATTTTGTCTCAATTCAATGATCTATTCACCTTAAGGAATTCCTTTAGGAATCGAGAACTCACTCTGATACTACTTGGTGTAGTCATGGTAGGATGGTTCCAGAAGGAACAATTTGAACTGTTCAACAATGAGTCAACATAGCAGAAATAACACAATAAATTGGTATGTGAACATGGAATCTCATTTTATTGATAATCTTACATGTAACATAGGCCACAAGGGTGAGTATCCAGGACTCATAGGCCTTCCACAAGGGCTTTCAATAATACAACAAGCCAATAGGCATTATCACATGCCCCCAAAGTGTTTATGTGAAAATATAATGAATCTAAATGTTATCCTAAATTATTGATCTAAATTCCATATCCTAAATGATTACAAATGCTTATAAATATGCTTCTCAAGCTCCAATATAGGTTTGCATCAGCCATAAGAGTTGATAGCCCGATGAATGATTGAATATAAATGTCGGCCACAAGACATGAAGAGATAATTCCACACAAAAAGATATGACTTGTATATCTTCAAGATAGGTCCCAATGAGCCCAAGATACTTGTATGATGTCCTATTAAGCTCCACACAATCTAGAATAAGTCTGACTAAAAAATAGAGACTAGGTTGGCCCCAAATTGTCTAACTAGTAACTCAATGAAATTATGAGAGCGATAACTTCCAGTAGGCAAATGCAAATGATCTGAAATCTAGATATGTGTTAGATGTCGATGTGTAGATGCTATATCTTGCTCTATGAGCTGAGAAACAATGATGTGGTGAAATGAAAAATGAACTACTAAAACTGATACTGAATGCAATGCAAGAAAAAAACTATTTTTGGTTTACACAAGATTGCTTTACAACCAAGTATGCTCCTACATCAATGTGCTAATCCAAAAGAGATTGAATATCAACATGGTATTATATTTTACCATTTAAAAAAATTATACATATAATTAAGCATTGGGTTGCTCATGCAACTTGATCATGCAAAAAGTCCTCTCCATACGCTTGGTTTAAATAATCTTTAGAACACCATTAGAAATTCCACAAAGGACAATGTTTTTAAGATTTGAATAAAACTTGAGTTCCATAGTTAGGAATTTTTGAGTAATCTCCCCCAAAGAATATAACCATTTAAATCCCAACACCACATTAGTATCTCCTATATTGACTACATAAAAGTAATCTTTCACCTCATAATGTTCCAATATGAGACTCATTTTGGGAATCTCCCTATGCATTGAATAGAAAAACTATTAGCGACCATCACATTGAATTCTTCAAATTCTTTATTTTTTAGGCCTCTTCTCACAACAATTCTTTCATCATTGAAACTATGAATTTCTCCAGAATCAATAAGTACGGTAATTCATTATCTACATAGAGCTCCATGGAATTTGAAAGGGTTATACTTCAAAGCACAAATTTCTTTGGCAATAATACCTCCTAAAGCATATTTTCCTTCTTAATCATCCTGTTGAGATCTTCCTCTTCACTTTGTTGTTATAACTTTAACTCTTGATTCTTCATCTAAAACCACCTTAATATAATACAATTGTCCCTTTATAAGGAATCTATAGATTGGTGCCCATGGATCTTTGCATTATATGAAAATTTTCTTCCTATTTGATTCATTTTTTCTTATCATCTTTCATTGAAATAATTTTCTTACTTTGATTGAATTTTTTCTAGAAAGGATTCTTTGGAGGGAAATTCTTCTTTTGGAATTTTCCTTTGTAATGTAAGAATCAAGTGCCAAGAATATTTTGATAGCCTACTATAGATATGGAGGTTAAAAATCTTTGACTAAACCTTTGAGAGGTTTAGTTATTCCTTTAATGAAAAATATAAACAACCTTATTTTTTTAATGTTACAAACCATGATATTTTTTTTTGGAAAATAAACAATATAACTCTCAACACTTATGAACTACTTAAGCTATTATAACTTCTAAAAATATACTTTGATGTATTTCCTAATAAATTCATCATATGATTTGATAAGGTTGTGCCCTTGATTAATCAACCTATGATACCACCATTCATGTATTGTACTCTCAAGATATAGAGTGGAAATTTTGATAGTCCCATCTTATGACATTGCCCTAAGTGGCAGGTGTGTGTCTAGCCCATGCTTTAATTAAACACTTGTTATATTTGACAAAAGAAAGACATGATAACTTCCCTAAATCATGTTAAAATTATCGTTGGGTAGCTTGAGGTCTAGGGTCAGATCTAGGGACATTTTGAGAATTCTTCATGTTCATAAAAATTTATGAGTGACATTTCACTCTAAATCTTCTTTGGAAGGGATCTATACTCAACATAACAAGTTGTGATATCATCCACCATCCGATTTGGAGCCTTAATTTCATGAAATTCTTCCTCCCTACAAGAGAAATTAGATTAGAAAGGTCTAGTAGTTGGACCAATGACAATATTCTAAGTATTGGTGTGAGTGATATTAGGATTATTAGCCCTATAAGTGCTTCCTTCACTATTATGGTAATTAGCAATAGTCATATTATTTTGCATGTTAAGATGAAACCAAGACATCATATCTATAAGGTGTATTTTTCCCTTATATGAGTTTTTTATATCCCATCTTTGAATATTTTGTTGCAAGAATGGAAAGAATGAAGGTGTTGTCATTGATGTCAACTGGTCAATTGGTTATCAACTAGTTGTTGTTGCATTAATGCCATGATTGCAGGTTATTGGTTGTATATGTTCAGGCTATTGGGAAAATTCTATTGAAGAAAGATTGCATGTGTTTAGTGGTTGCTCCAAATTTTGTTTCGAGATTTTCTCCTATGTTTGTGTGGTTCAGATATGTTAATCATGATTGTTGGAAGTTTCTAGATCCAAATTTTTGGCTTCTGATTCATTGTATAGTGCGAGTTCTGTTCACCAGTTGTGAATTGTGGTTTTCTGTGTTTCTGGTTGAGGTTTAAGAGAAATGTTGTTGGTCCAAATTTCTCTTTGGTAAAGTATTATGACTTGAGGTTCTAGAGTTGATTTTTTTATATTGTAATGAAGATAATTTCAATATTTGGAAGATTCATGCTTAATTGTTCTATGTGTTTTACACTAGTTTGGTTGACCTTGCGTTGAAACTATTTTTGGAGTTGATGAAGTGTGTTGGATCTATTTGGATCCTTATCAATCATGTGTTTGGGTGACCCTCATTCTAATTCCACCCTAGGTTATTTTGGCACTGACCTAATTTGAATTTAATGTTGGATGGCCAACTTTGGATATGTTTCAAAGTTGAAGATGGTATAAATGCATAATGAATTAGTGGTGAAAAGGTGCAAGCAAGTACAAAGACAGATAAGTGCAAAGAAATAGAGCAAATAGATGTGAGATTGATGTGAATTAGAGAGTATGTTTGATGTGAGTGTGGCATATTTGTGTGAAGCCTAAATGTTGAGTTTTTGGATGCAATGAGCAAAAGGTGTACTCTATCTTTGTGGCAGTGAGCCCTCTGAGTTGTTAGCCTTGTTGGATAATGAGTCCTAATCTGAATAGTGAGTCCTTATTTTGGCAGTGAGATTTTTGTAATTGGTTTTGATATTCTCTATAATGTGAGTTAATCCTTGCCATGGTTTTTCCCTTATTGGGTTTTCCACATAAATCTGGTGTTATTTTATTTGTGTGATGGTTTTAATTTTTTGCACTTGCACTTAATGTTTAATCATTTAAGTAGTGTCAAGGATTAGTTCTAGTGAATGATTTAAAGGTTTAATTTTGTGACAAATAATTCACCCCCCCTCTCAGTTGTCATATTCAACAATAGGTATCAGATCTTGGTTCCTTGGAGAAGATCTTAACTTCTTAAGGAAGGTTTGGGATGGCCGGCAAAGTGACTTATGATTATACAAGGTTCGATGGAACTAATTATGATATCTGGAAAATACTGAGGGAAGAGTATATGTATTATTGTGGATATGATGTGGATAAAGCTTACAAGAATCCTTACACTCCTCTTTCTAATGGTCCAAGTACGGCTGATGATATCAAAGCATGTGAAGTGAACAATAAGGTGAAGTACATTTTAAAGAACAGTTTGGTACATTCTAATTTGATTAAGGTTTAGAATCTAAAGATTGCTAAGGAAGTCTAGGATGCTTTGGAAAGGGCACATGAAGGTGATGAAAGAGTCAAAGAGGAAAAATTACAAAATTTAGAAACACAATTTTAGTTTCTACATATGTCTAAAGATGAGAATTTTAAAGCTTTTGTATAGAGATTAGATGAGATAGTAGTCAAAATGAGAGGACTTGGTGCTATTGTAGATGAAACCAAAATTGTAAAGAAGATTCTTAGAACTCTCCCTAATGCTTACAGTGAGAAGGTATGTTCTATTGAACAAAGTATAAATTATAAGACCTACACTAAAGATCTGTTGTTGGGATCTTTGACATCTTATGAGATGAGGAAGCAGAATTTGAGGAATGGATGCAAATTAGAGACCGATTTTAAGGCTACAAAAGTTGAAGATCTAGATGAAGAAAATATTGATGAAATAGAAGCTAACTTTGTGAGAAGGATGAGGAAAGGCTTTGACAAGTATGAAGGTAAGTTACCCTTTAAATGCTTTAGTTGTGGAGAAATAGGTCATTATGCTGCAAAATATTCAGAAAGAGCTAAGAGGGATATACAAATATATGAGAAAGAAAAGAAAGGTAAGAAGATAAACATAGCATACTATGTGAATGAGAATGCTAGCATGTCTGATGAGGATTATGATTATGAAGATCCTAATGATAGTGAATGCTTGTTCTTGGCTATAAAGGATTAACCTACTTCTGCTAATTTTGAAAAAAGGGTGAAGGAAAGCCCTCCAAAGAAAGAGAAAATGAAGGTACTGTTATCTCTACCCTACATGCTAAATAAAAAAAGAACTATTTGGTTGTTGATAGTGGTTGCTCACATCACATGACTAGTGAAAAGAGTAAGTTTGGTAAAATTGAAAAATATGATGGAGGCTTGGTTATGTTTGGAGATGATATTGGTGCTAAAATTTGTGGGATAGGTTCAATAAGTTTTGATGGCAAGCATAATACTGATGATGTCTACTATGTTAAGGGTTTAAGGCATAAAATTTTGAGCGTTGGACATACGTGCAGTAAGGGATATGATCTTGTGTTTAAGGATGAGAGATGTGAAATTTGGAAAGGATTTGAAATAATGATTATTGCAAGAAAAAAATATGAAGGAAATATCTATCAACTTAAGGGTGTTGATGGATGATGCTTTATGACTCAAATTAATGATAGTTGGTTGTGGCATCAGAGAATGTGTCACATAAAATTTTCATAACTTGGTGAGGATTAGTGCAATTCAGGCCATGAGATATTTACCAAGGATTACAAAGCCTGTTAATGTTGTTTGTAGGAATTTTCAATTTGGAGAGCAAGAAAGAAGTCATTATAGATCAAAGGAACTGTCTACTACTGGACTATTGGGTTTAATTCATACTAATTTTTTTTGTCCTATAAGAGTGAGAAGTATACAAGGTGAAAGGTGCTTTATGCTTTTGATTGATTATTATTCTAGATATACATGGGTTACATTTCTTAGAGATAAATCAAATGCATTAGATAGATTCAAGACATTCAAAGATATGGTTGAAAATGAAGTGAATTTGATGATTAAATATTTAAGGTCTAACAGAGGTGGATAATTCACCTCCAATGAGTTTAATATGTTTTTTGAAGTGCATGGAATAAAGAGGTAGTTATCTGCTCTAAGAACTCCTTGGCAGAATGGAGTTGTTGAAAGAAAAAACAAAACAGTTCAAGAGGCTCCTAGATCAATGATTATTGAGGCTAGTTTATCAAAAGTTTATTGGAGAGAAGCTATTCATACTAATATTTATGTATTCAATAAAGTTCAAGAAAGATAAAATAGTACAAAGACCCCCTATGAACTATGACATGGAAGAATTCATACTATTAAGTATTTCAAGGTATTCAGAAGCAAATGTTATATCAAAAGAGATGAAGAAACTTTAGGAAAGTTTGATGCAAGAAGTGATGAAGGCATTTTTATTAGATATTCTACTAAAAGAAAATCATACATATCTTTCAATAAAATATTGAGAAAGATTGTAGAAAGTGAAAATGTCAAGGTTAATGAAACAATGAAGAATTCAATTGAAATTGATGGATATGTATCCAATGAACCTGATTGTGTAACAATTAAAGAAATTATGGAAGAATAGGAAAAGGATGAGCAAGAGAAGTAGAATGAAAAAGATGAAAGAGAAGAAGAAGCTCTAGTGGTGTCCCATAAGACACCTAGATATGTGTAAAAGAATCATTCAGAAAGTTGGATTATTGGAGATAAGACTAAAGGAGTATTGACAAGAAGCAGAGCTAGTGTTGTTGAAGTAAATTTGTGTTTATTTTTTGAGGTTGAGCTGAAGACTATAAGTGAATCTTGTAAAGGTGAAGATTGGATGGAAGCTATAAAAGTAGAACTTATGCAGATTGAGAAGAATAAAACTTGGGAATTGGTCCCAAGACCAATAGATAAAAACATCACTGGATTAAAATGGGTGTTTAGAAATAAGTTGAATGAGAATGGAGAAGTGGTTAGAAACAAAGCAAGGCTTGTGTGTAAAGGTTACTCACAAGTAGAAGGCATAGATTTTTAGGATAATTTTGCTCCAATGGCAAGAATGGAAGTTATAAGGATGTTCTTAGCATTTTCTGCTCATAAATATTTCAAGGTCTATCAAATGGATGTCAAGTCAGCATTTTTGAATGGTGAGCTAGAAGAAGAGGTCTACATGGAACAACCGGAAGGATTTCAGTTGTCAGATCAATTGGATATGGTGTGCAGATTGAAGAAAGCTTTATATGGATTGAAGAAAGCTCCTAGAGCTTGGTATGCAAGTTTAGGCATGTATTTAATTCAAAAAGGTTTCAACAAAGGTACAAAAAATAATAATATGTATTTTAAGATTGAAAATGAAAAAATTCCTGATTGTAGTTGTATATGTTGATGACATTATTTTTGGAGGACATGAAACTATGTGTAAGATTTTTGTGGAAGATATGCAAAAAGAATTTGAAATGTTTATGTTTGGAGAGATGAATTTCTTTCTTTTGCTACAGATTAATCAAGCAGAGAAAGAAATTTTTATTTCATAGTCTAAGTATGTGAAAGAGATGTTGAAGATGTTTGGGATGGATGGTTCCAAACCAGTATGTACTCCTATGGTGACTAGTTTCAAATTGGGTAAAGACGATGATTCACCTAAGGCTAATCAGAGCAAGTATAGATCTATGATTGGTGGACTATTGTATTTAAATACTACTAGAAAGTATGTTATGCATGTTGTTTGTCTTGTGGCTAGATTTCAAGAAGATCCTAAGGAAACACATGTTGCTACTGTTAAAAGAATATTCAAATATTTGAATGGCACTCTGGATTATGGGTTATGGTATCCTAGAGATACTAAATTTACAGTAAGTGCTTATAGAGATGCAGATTGGGTTGGATGTGTATATGACGAAAAGTGTACAAGTGATGGTGCATTTTTTTTTGGTTGCAAATTGGTGGCATGGTTGAGTAAAAAGCAAGATTCAGCTTCCTTGTCTACTACTCAAGCTAAGTATATTGCTACTACATCTTTTTATACACAAGTTATATGGATGAAACATACAATGAAAGATATCATAGTGGTGTATGATGATCCTATTTCTATCTTCTATGATAATACAAGTGAAATTAACATTTCAATGTATCCAGTGATGCACTCGAGGATGAAGCATATATCTATCAAGTACCATTTCTTGAGAGAGAAGGTTGTAGAGAATGAAGTAAATCTTGTATATGTTCCGATGAAGGATCAGATTGTTGATATATTTACGAAGGTCCTTCCTAAAGATACTTTTGAGTATCTCTGGGATAAGTTAGGGGTCAATGCCCCTCCTTTATTGAACTAGATGCATATGGAGATGCATCTGTCCAATGGATCTATGAATCTACATTTCTTTTGGACTGATGTTTTGGTGGCTACCTCTCAGGGGGAGCAGGTAGTGTCATGTGTTGTAATTGTGAGTATTTTGTTTTAATGTCAAAGTGGAAATCAATGTAAAATATATTTTACCTTTGTCATTGATGTCAAATGGGGAGAGAAAGAATGTGAAAAAAAAGAAGAGGAATATTGTGTAAACGATTATCTACTAAGGGGGAGAAATAGAAAGAAAAAACTTGAGAAGTAAATTCAGAGCTAGTATGTTGTCCTTGATGTTTTTTCACATCATATGTTGTCATCAATGAAAAAGGGGGAGATTGTTGCAAGAATGGAAAGAATGAAGGTGTTGTCATTGATGTCAACTGGTCAATTGGTTATCAACTAGTTGTTGTTGTCATTAATTTCATGGTTGTAGGTTATTGGTTGTATATGTTAAGGATATTGAGAAAATTGTATTGAAGAAAGATTGCAGGTGTTTAGTGGTTGCTCTAGATTTTGCTTCAGGATTTTCTCCTATGTTTGTGTGATTCAGATATGTTAATCATGATTGTTGGAAGTTTCTAGATTTTGATTTTTGGCTATTGATTCATTGTATAGTGTGAGTTATGTTCACCAATTGTGAAATGTGGTTTTTTGTGTTTCTAATTGAAGTCCAGGAGAAATCTTGTTAGTCTGGATTTCTCTTTGGTAAATTCTTATGACTTACAGTTTTATAGTTGAGTTTTTTTTATTGTATTGAAGATAATTTTGATATCTGGAAGATTCGTGCTTAATTGTTCTATGTTTTGCACTGGTTTGGTTGACCTTGTGTTGAACATTATCTTTAGAGTTGATGAAGCATTTAGGATCTATTTGGGTCCTTATCAAGCGTGTGTTTGGGTCACCCTCATTCTAATTCCACCCTAGGATGATTTGGCACTGACCTAATTTGAATTTAATGCTGGATGGTTGACTTTGGATATGTTTCAAAGTTGAAGATGGTATAAATATAGAATGAGTTAGTGGTGAAATGGTGCAAACAAGCACAAAGAGAGATAAGTGCAAAGAAATAGATTAGATAGATGTGAGATTGATTTGAATCAGAGAGTATGTGTGATGTGAGTGTGGTAGATTAGTGCAAAGCCTAAATGCTAAGTTTTTAGATGTAGTGAGCAGAAGGTGTACTCTATCATTCATGCATGTCTACGAGTGGTTGAGAAAATTGTGCTGGATTCATCTGTTGCATTGAGATTGTCTTCTCTCTATAACACATCTCTTCTATCTTCTTTCCATCTTTGTGGCAGTGATCACTCCAGTTTGTTAGCCATGTTGGATAGTGAGTCTTGATCTGGATAGTGAGCCCTTGTTTTGGCCGTGAGCCTTGTTTCTGAGGTAGTGAGCCTTTTTTAATCGGTTTTGATATTCTCTATAGTGAGTTAATCCTCATCGTGGTTTTTCCCTTATTGGGTTTTCCATGTGAATCTGATGTTATTGTATTTGTATGATGGTTTTTCAGTTTTTTCTTTTTCACTTAATGTTTAATCATTTAAAAAGTGTTAAGGATTAGTTTCGATGAATGATTTAAAGGTTTAATTTTATGAAAATTGATTCACCCCCCCTCTCAGTTGTCCTATTCAATATATTATTCTTCTCTAATAGCTCTCTTTTCTTTTTCTACCATATTATTCTATTTTGACATAGTTTCTAAAGGGAAAATCTACTTATGGATTCTCTAGGAACTGATACTTTTTTTATTTCTCTTTACTATTATTTGTTTCCTCTATCATTGGTATGCATAAGAAATGTATCTTTGCATGAAATGGATTATCTCTAAAAATTATGCTAACAATACTACTAGCTCTAATACTTATGTAATAACCCTTTACGAGGTGTTATGTCAAATCCACATAAATGTTTTACAATCACTTAAATAATGGATCTTTATAATCACCAAGATTCTAATGTGGGAAAGAGGAGAGAATGGAAATGTTAGAATGAGGATGGCATAATTAAACTAAAATATATTGACCTAGCTAGCTAACCAATTTACAATATAAGTAAATCATAGAATCAATTAACCCAAGATGATTGATGGTGAAATGTGAATTTTAATCAAGCCACTTTGGCTAAATGTAAACACAATTACATGAATTCCAAAATGAAATACTAAATCTCCAAATTTGTATACATGCCACGAATGGAATAAAATATAATTAATGTAAATGGATTCAATAGATTAATTGAATAGAATATTTACAATGATTAGCTTGAATTTGATCGTGAACCATCTAGGATCTTTAATAATATCAATCAAAATTACTAGTGGTAAACCATATAGTATTACAATATTTTATTTTTTAGATAAAATAATTGAACTTGAAATTATTATGCAATAAACCTAAGAACATAAACTAGTGTTTAGAGAGCTACAATAAATTGGAACTTTTGTAAGATAAGATGAAGCCCAAATGGACTAGAGAAAGCATTACAAATAATTAAAAAATATTTTCACTCTAACCCATAATAAAAATAGGAAAGTAGTTACATACTGGAAAATTTAATATTCATTGGAAAGGTTATCATAATATTATGCTAATCACTTAGAAAAGTAAACAATAGAGTTATAATGTTGCAATTGTGAAGGTGTTGGCATTGATGTCAACTGGTTAACTGGTTTCCATTTGGTTTTTGTTGTCATTGATGTCATGAATGATGATTATTGACTATATATATCAAGGATATTGAGAAAATTGTAATGAAGAATAGTTGCAGGTATTCAGTGTTTGCTCCGGGTTTTTCTCCATAATTTCTTGCTATGCTAGTGAGGATTTGAGGTATTTTTCATGATTGTTGGAGGTTGCTATATCTATATTTTAGGTTTTTGGATTGTTGTACAGTGCGAGTTATGTTCACCAGTTGTGAACTATATTTTTTGTGTATTTAGCTAAGGTCCGAGAGAAATGTTGTTGCTTCAGATTTCTTCTTGTTTGAGTCTTATGACTTGTGGTTTTGGAAATAAGTTGTTGAGGTTATGTTCAAGTTAATTTTTTTATCTAGAAAGATTGGATCGTGTTAAGGTTGTGTGTGCTTAATTGTTTTTTTTTTACACTGGTTTGGTCGACCTTGTGTTAAACACTACTCATGAAGTGTGTTGAAGTGTGTGTTTGGGTCGCCCTCATTTTAATTCCATCATAGAATTTTTTGGTGTCAACCTTATTTGAATTTGCAAATGCAAGAGATGTGTGGCCAACTTTAGATGAGTTTCAAGTTGAAGATGGTATAAATACAAGTTGAGATGTTTATAATGGATGAATGTAAGTAAGATAGATGTGAAATAGATGTGAAAAAGTGTGTATATGATGTGAGGTTGAGCATATCAGTGTGAAATCTAATTGTGATTTTTTGAAAGTAGTGATTTGAAGGTGTACTCTATCATTCAAGCATGTTTTCAAGTGTGTGAGTGAGTTGTGGTGTAAATATCCATTGCATTGAGATTGTTTTCTCTCTGTAACAAATATCTTCTATCTTCTTTGTAATTCTATGGCAGTGAGCCCTTTGGGTGGTTAATGCTCGTTGGACAGTGAGTCATGTTCCATACAATGTCATGTTTTAGTAGTGAGCCTTTGTATTTGGTTTTGATATTATCTATATTATGAGTTGATCCTCATCGTGTTTTTTCCCTTATTGGGTTTTCCACATAAATCTGATGTTATTGTGTGTGTAATGTTTTTTAGTTTCTACTTTTGTATTTAATGATTAATCACATTAGCAGAGTAAAAGATTTATGAATGATAATTGATCTAATATTTCGTGGAAGTTCTTAAAGGTTAATTTTTTTTCCAAATGATTCACCCCCTATCAATTGTCTTGTTCAACAATTGGTATCAGAGATTGGTTCCTTGGAGAAGAGCTTAACCATTTAAGGAAGGTCTGAGATGGTGAGCAAGATCACTATTGAGTGTCCTAGGTTTGATGGGACCAACTATGCCCTCTAAAAAATAAAAATGGAAGGATATTTGTAGTATTATGGATATGATGTTGAGAATTCTTACAAAACTTCTTACACTCCTCCTACAAATGGTCTGAGTGCAGCTGATGAGATAAAGGCACATGAAGCGAACAAAAAGGAAAATTTTATTCTAAAGAATAGTCTTTCACATTCTAAGTTAGTTAAAGTTCCAAATCTAAAGACTGCTAAAGAGGTTTGGGATGAATTGGAAAAGATGCATGAAGGAGATGAAAGGGTCAAAGAAGCAAAGTTATAGAATTTTGCGGCACAATTCAAGCTCCTGCAGATGTCTGAAGATGAGAACATTAAATCCTATGTACAGAGACTGGATGAGCTTGTAGGTGTAATGCGAGGAGTTGGTACTATAGTGGATGATTCCAAGATTGTGAAGAAGATTCTCAGAACTCTCCCTGATGTGTACAGTGAAAAGGTATCTCCTATTGAGGAATATATAGATTATAAGACATATACTAAAGATAATTTGTTGGGTACTCTAACATCTTATGAAATGAGAAATCCTAGCTTGAGAAATGGATTGAAGATAAAAACTAATTTTAGGGTTACAAGATCTGAAGATCTAGATGAAGATAAATTTGATGATGTAGAAGCTAACTTTTTGAGAAGAATGAAAAAGGGTTTTGGTAAGTATGCAGGTAAGTTACCTTTTAAATTCTTTAGTTGTGGAGGAATTGGTCACTATGCTTCTAGATGTCTGAAAAGAGCTAAGAAGAATAAATATGGATTAAGAAAAGAAAACAAAGGGAAGATGATTAAGAGAGCATATTATGTAAATGAAAATGTTGGTATTTCTAATGAAGAGTTTTATTATGGAGATTTTGATGATAATAAATGCTTGTTCTTGGCTATAAAAGATGAATCTACTCCTACTAATACTGTAAGATAGGTGAAGGAAAGTCCTTCAGAGAAAGATGATGATACTGTGATCTCTACCCTACATGCTAAAGAAGAGAAGAACTAATGGGTTGTAGATATTGGCTATTCACATCACATGACATGTGATAATATTAAGTTTGTTAAACTTAAAAAATATGATGGAGGCTTAGTTAAATTTGGAGATGATACTGGTGCTAAGATTTGTGGGATAGGTTCAGTAAGTTTTGATGGCAAGCATAACACTGATGATGTCTACTATGTTAAGGGCTTAAGGCATAATCTCTTGAGTGTTGGATAGATGTGTAGTAAAGGATATAACCTTGTATTTAAGGATGAGAGATGTGAAATCAGGAAAGGATCCAAAACAGTGATTGTTGCTAGTAAGAAGTCTGAAGGAAATATTTATCAATTTAAGGGTGTTGATGGACATTGCTTTATGAATCAAATTAATGATAGTTGGTTATGATACCAAAGAATGTGTCACATGATTTGAATGGCAAGAATCAGTTTAGTACAAGTTATGAGAGATTTATTGAGGATTACAAATCATGTTAATGTTATTTGCAAGAATTGTCAGTTTGGAAAGTAAGATAGAAACAACTTCAAATTGAAGGAACAATCTACTATCAAAATACTGGATTTGATTCATATAGATCTTTGTGGTCCTACAAGAGTGAAAATTCTACAAGGTGACAAACACTTTATGCTTTTGGTTGATGATTACTCTAGATATACATGGGTTACTTTTCTCAAAGAGAAATATGATGCATTAGATAGATTCAAGGTATTTAAGGCTATGGTTGAGAATGAAGCAAATTTGAGAATAAAATGTTTGAGGTCTGAAAAAGGTGGTGAATTCACGTCCAATGTGTTTAACATTTTTTTTGAAGTTCATGGAATAAAAAGACGGTTATCTACTCCTAGAAATCCTCAACAAAATGGAGTTATTGAAAGAAAGAATAGAATGATTCAAGAAGTTGCTAGATCAATTATTACAAAGACATTTCTATTAGAAGTTTACTAGAGAAGAGCTATTCACACTACTGTTTATGTGTTCAATTGAGTTCAAGAAAAATCCAATAGTACTAAGACTCCTTGTGAGCTATGGTGTGGAAGAATTCCTACTATCAAGTATTTCAAGGTATTCAGAAGCAAATTTTATATCAAACAAGATGAAGAAAATCTAGGGAAGTTTGATGCTAGATGTGATGAAGGTATCTTCCTTGGATACTCTATTAGAAGCAAAGCTTGTAGATGTTTCAAAAAAATACTGAGAAAGATTTTAGAGAGAACAAAAGTTAAGGTTGATGAAGCATTGAAGAATTCAGTTGAAGTTGATGGATATGTATCTGATGAACCTGATTGCATAAGAGTAGAAGTTGTGGAAGAACAAAAGAAGAAAAATAAAGAACAAGAAGCTCTAGTGGTGTCTCCAAAGACACCTAAATATGTGCAGAAAAAAACATTCAAAAATTAAAATCATTGGAGATAAGAGGAAAGGAGTATTGACAATAAGTAGGGCTATTTTTGCTGGTGAAATAAATTTGTGCTTACTTTCTAAAGTTGAACTGAAGACTATGAGTGAATCATGTAATGATGAGCATTGGATGAAAGCTATGAAAGAAGAACCTATGCATATTGAGAAGAATAAAAGTTGGGAATTGGTCCCTATATGAACAGATAAAAATATAATTGGATCAAAATGGGTATTTAGAAACAAGTTGAATGCGAATGGAGAAGTGGTTAGAAATAAAGCAAGGCTTGTGTGTAAGGTTTACTCACAAGTAGAAGGTATAGATTTTCAAGAAACCTTTGCTCTGGTGGAAAGGATGGAAGCTATCAGATTTTTTTTAGCATTTTCTGCTCATAAATATTTTAAAGTTTATTAGATGGATGTTAAGTATGCATTTCTGAATGGCGAGTTAGAAGAAAAGGTCTATATGGAACAACCAGAACAATTTTAGTTGTTAGATCAACCAGATATGGTTTGCAAATTAAAGAAGGCCTTATACGGATTGAAGCAAACTCCTAAAGCTTGGTATGCAATGTTAGACAAATATTTGATTCAACAAGGTTTCAATAAATGTATGGAAGATAGTAATTTGTACTTCAAAATTGAAAATGACAAAATCTTGATAGTGGTTGTATGTGTTGATGAAATTATCTTTGGAGGAAATGAAACAATGTGCAAGTTGTTTGTTGAAGAGATGTAAAAAGAATTTGAGATGTCTATGTTTAGTGAGATGAATTTCTTTCTTGGGTTGGAAATTAATCAAACAAAGAAAGGGATTTTTATTTCAAAGTCAAAGTATGTAAGATAAATGTTAAAGAATTTTGGGATGGATGGTTCCAAACCAGTATGCACTCCTATGGTGGCTGACTACAAATTGAGTAAAGATGAAGATTCACCTAAGGTTGATTAGAGAAAATATAGATCTATTATTGGAGGATTGTTGTATTTAACTGCTACTAGACCAAATATAATGCATACAGTTTGTCTTGTGGCTAGATTTCAAGAAGATCCTAGAGAAACACATGTTGTTGCTATTAACAAGATATTTAGATATTTGAATGGAACTTCAAATTATGGTGTGTGGTATCCTAGGGATACTGATTTTACACTAAGTGCTTATATAGATGCAAATTGGGCAGGTTGTGTTGATCATAGAAAAATTGCAAGTGGTTGTGCATTCTTTCTTGGTTGCAGATTGGTGTCATGGTTAAGTAAAAATCCAAATTTAGTTTCCTTATCCACTATAGAGGTTGAGTATATTGTTGCGACATCTTGTTGTACACAAGTTTTATGGATGAGATAGACATTGAAAGATATCAGAGTAATATATGACGATCCCATTCTATCTTCTATGATAATACAAGTACAATTAACATTTCAAAGAATCTAGTGATGCACTCAAGGACAAAAAATATATCGATAAGGTATCACTTTTTGAGCGAAAAGGTTGTGGAAAATGAAGTAAAGCTTGAGTATGTACCTACAAAGGATCAAGTTGCTGAAATATTTATGAAGGCTCTTCTTATAGATACTTTTGAGTATCTCCAAGAGAAGTTAGGGGTTATTGCCCCTCCTTTCTTGTACTAGATGCATTCGTCTGGTGGGTCTATGGATCTATATTTCTTCTGGACTATTGTTTGGTGGCTACCTCACAGGGGGAGTAGGTAGTGTCATGTGTTTTCATTGACAGAGTAGTTTTTTCTTAATGTCAAAGGGGAAATCAATGTAAAATTTATTTTTCCTTTACCATTAATGTCAAAGGGCTAGAAAGTATCATGTGAAAAAATTTATCTACTAAGGGGGAGAAAGTAAAATCATGTGTTCAAAGTTGTGTTGTCTTTGATGGTTTTTCACATCATGTGTTGCCATTAATGACAAAGGGGGAAATTTTTGCAAGTATGAAGGTGTTGCCATTGATGTCAACTAGTTAATTGGTTTCCAACTGGTTGTTGTTGTCATTGATTTCATGAATGATGATTATTGATTTTATATGTCAGGGATATTGAGAAAATTATAATGAATAAAGGTTGCAGGTATTCAGTGTTTGCTTTTAGTTTTTCTTCAGAACTTTTTGCTATGCTAGTGAGGATTTGAGGTATTGTTCATGATTGTTGGAGGATACTAGATCCATATTTTAGCTTTTTGGATCGTTGTACAATGTGATTTATGTTCACCAATTGTGAACTATGTTTTTTGGTGTATCTAACTGAAGTCTAGGAGAAATTTTGCTCCAGATTTCTTCTTGTTCAAGTCTTGTGACTTGCAGTTCTGGAAATAAGTTGTTGAGGTCGTGTTCAAATTAATTTTGTTATCTAGAAAGATTGGATTGTGTTAAGGTTGTGTGTGATTAATTTTTTATGTGTTTTACACTGGTTTGGTCGAGCTTGTGTTAAACACTACTCACAAAGTGTGTTGAAGCATTTGTTTGGGTCACCCTCATTCTAATTCCACCGTAGAATGTTTTGGCACCAACCTAATTTGAATTTTCAAATTCCAGAGATGTGTGGCCAACTTTGGATGAGTTTCAAGTTGAATATGGTATAAATATAGGTTGAGATGTTTATGATGGATGAATGCAAGAAAGATAGATGTGAGATAGATGCAAAATAGTGTGTATGTTATACAAGGTTGAGCAGATCAATGTGAAATCTAATTGTGAGTTTTCGAAAGTAGTGAGTTGAAGCTGTACTTTGTTATTCAAGCATGTCTGCAAGTGTGTGAGTGAATTTTGATGGAAATCTCCATTGCATTGAGATTTTTTTCTCTTTGTAACAAATCTCTTCTATCTTCTTTGTAATTTTGTGGCAATGAGCCCTCTGAGTGGTTAACCTTTGTTGGATAGTGATGCTTATTTTGGATATTAATTCCTATTTTGGAAATGAGCTTTCTCTAGTAGTGAGCCTTTGTATTCAATTTTGACATTCTCTATATTGTGAGCTAATCATCATCATGGTTTTTCCCTTATTGGGTTTTTCATGTAAATCTGATGTTATTGTGTGTGAAATGTTTTTTAGTTTCTTCTTGTACACTTAATGATTAATCACATTAGTAGAGTAAAATATTTGTGAATAATAATTGATCTAACCTCTAGTGGAAGTTATTAAAGGTTAAAATATGCTACAAGTAATTCACCCCCCCTCTTAGTTGACTTTTTCAACATATACAACCCATAATGAATAGTAATGTCCCAAATTCCATCAACTATAAGTTGCAATCAATGTGGAAAATAATTATCAATATCTATGATGAGATATGACCTCAAAGAAGCTAGGCAATAATGATAAAATGTTCATAAATTGTAATCAACTTCCTAGAAGGTGTGACTAGGAGTATTCAATAGTATGTTTACATTACCAACTCAAATACAAATAAAAAATTATTGCACACTACTAGCTAGAATTGATTCCACTAATAAGTTTGTTTATTGGCATAATACCCAACACTCATACCAAGGTGGATCATGCCTATAAATACCAGCATGACCTAACAAAGATAGCTACAAATTGTAAAAAATCAATTCAAAGAAATTATGCTCTAAAATAGAACTATACAACATGATCTAAAACTTACCACATGCACTAATATTAGCACCCTGGCATAAAATCATACATCCATGACTTATTTTGATGTAATCATAGTTATATGGCATACATAAGAACATGTACAACCTGCACTTGATTCATATAAACTATAGCATTGTAGGATTTTATGGTGAAATCCTCAACACCTCAGGATCACTTGCAAGATAAAATAACTTCCACAAGAGAGAAATGGTCGAAATACCATGGTATGATTAAGGATGCAAAATACCAAAATAATAGTTGCACTAAATATGTCAATGTACATATGATGCCTTACTTATATAGGCAAGGTGAGGAATAGTGTGAAATTTACCCCTCAAGCACAACTTTTGTTTTCAATTTACAAGAACTACCAACATAACCAATTGAAAATATTCCAACTAGATTAGAAGAATTAATTTCAAAATTTCTTCATTTATCCTAATGATAATAAAGCAACATCACAACTTATATTCTTACACTCAAAAGTGATAATCTCCTATGGCTAGGGTCCTTCCTAGACCCAGACCTAATTATCAATGGTTCATGGTGACCCTGCCTACGTATCCCCTCATGGGAATCAGAGGCTTCATAGTTTTCCCCACACCATTAGAGGGAGTTCATTCTCTCCTCTTGTAAGAGATCCCTAATCTCACTTAAGCAATCAAATTAGTTTAATTATAATATAATGTTGATAAATTTGATAATAACTTGCCAATTAGTGTTGGGTCCATACCAAACATTAGTTTACAAACATTCACAATATTCACAAGGGGTCATTGATACCATAATTCAAAAGATCATACCCATTCACTATCATGAGAATACCTCCACGAACACAAGTTGACTAACTCATACACATCACATGTACAATAGTGACTGGATCATACACATACCATAAGTACAAGGGCGATTAGCTCATATGTACATCACAAGTACAACAATTATTATTTCATATGCATATCACAATTACATTAGTGACCAACTCCAACATATGTCACAAATACATAGTTTCAAGCTCCAACATATATCACATATACACAGTGATGAGCTCCACCATACTTCAAAAATACATAATAATGAGTTCCCACATACATCACATACTTAGTGACAATCTTACACATCACAATGGCTGAATAACACATGTCCATAATGCATCCCAAATAGAAAGAATACCAGTACATTACACACTACACCGCAGGTCTTATCCTTTCCTCCAATCGTCTACACCATTGAAAAAATGGGAAGAGGATTCAGTGCATCCCATACTACATCACGGGTCTGTCCTCAACCCCACAAGGGTAAGTATATAGTTTGACAACTGGGAAGGGGATTAAGTGCATCCCATACTACACCGCAGGTCTGTCCACCATCCCAAGGGTTTCCCCAAGTAGTGAACCTACCAAACCTAGTTGATTCTGACTTCAATCACCTATAGGCCAATGATGAAAATTCTATCCACCTAGAAAGAAGTAGCTCCCGACATATACCACCTTGTGACCTTAGTGATATTGTCAGCTATCTTCTTCATAATCCCGGTAACACTAGCCTCAATTACTTATGTCCCCTCGAGTGATAGCCAATGAACCCCCTTGATACAATGATTAGCCCTAGATTATTGTTACCCACACAGATGGGTCCCTACCCATGAAACCATTACCGTATCTTAATCATAACTAGGGTAGCCCATATAAAACTTCACCTCTATGAACTAGGTGAATGTCAGCTAGTCCCTAGTAGTAGCCCAGACATTGGTCATTGGCACATTCCAATGACTTCCTGTCACTACTGAAATATCTTAGAGGTTCACTCTTCGACGGGTCATATATAACATGAATCATAATCACAATCATCAAATACATGGGCCTATACATATAGACCTCTAGATATGGAATCAGTTTTCACAACACATACAAGTTACATGGAACCAACAAGAGATGGACTTTACATATATTCAAATACCAATTATAAAGTTTTTAAATCTATTACTTCATTTAAATTATTATTCAGAGAACATTATGTATTAAATGTAATTTATTAAATTTTCTTAATCATTCATACCCATTTGGTACCCATTCAGCCTCAAATCAGAGCTTATAGAGGAAGAAAGATAAAACCATATCTAGGAACCACCCAAACCCTTGGAGTTATCCTCCCCAAACCCCCCCCCCCCCTATAGACTTAAGGTGAAAGATACATCCTTTTCCCAAGTACCACCTATGTACCCACTTCCAAATGGATCAAAGTCACATGTAGTTCTCCTTACAAGATTTCTCAAGGATACCTATGCAGTGGTTCCCAATTAAGCGAACCTATACCTTGACACTTTCATCCAAGCATGTTGAGATTAAAACTTGCCACCATTATTATTCCTAATCCAACTTGAACATCCAAAGGTTTCATTATACCAACATAGGGGCTAGGCTTATTACTCCACAAAATTACCTTGATTCACACAACCCATAGGAAAGAATTTCCATTTAAATTTTTTATATTAGATTCAATATTGAGGTCCACATACTCAAGGGGTCAATATATATCTTTGAAGGACATCCAATAGTATTTATAAGCTTTTTTTAAGTATAATTAATGCTTGAATCTTACTTAAGGAAGTTGGCAACACTAAATCTATTCGACCAACATATGAAAATGTAAACCCATTGATAATATTACTAATAACATTCTTGTTCTAATTTCCTTTACCCTATTGTGAAACTCCATATTATTATAGTATTCTATTTTTATATTAGATATATTTTTCATACCTTCCCTCTAAGTTAAACTTGACCTTAACAGTCATCAATATGGTATCAAGAGATGCTACATAGGATTAATCTTATAGTTCACAATCTCAACAACATTGTCAACCTAAAAAATTGCCTCCCTCCACCTAGCATGTAATCATATCATAGTCTACTATAGCTATAATATATTTCATTCACATAAAATAATTCCAATATCAAGGGTTCTTGTATTTAAGAGGCTGATAATCATATAGTCATTTAAAGCAATTCCCATAGTATCAATAGTTTATCAAAAGTGTCAAGTTTCAACATTAAATACATGTTTAGTAAAGTGTGGTGGTAGTGCCACTAAATGATGTCACAATTCCTTATATTATTATGCAACCAGGAACCAAGGTGCATATTAATTATATCTGAGTCCCAAATTCATAAGGCATAATTATAAAACTTTTGTATAAGTGCATCAAAATTTCTAATTAGACCTCGCCGCCTTATTATTCATAATTCTATAGGAGCATCATAAATCTCTTATGGTACCATCTTATTAACACAAAGGCTAGGGTGGTAACTTATTAACTAGAATTTATGTTTGGTTGCATGGTTGTATGGAGACAATTACTATATAACTCCTACTTGTTATATTTTCTAAATAATCTCCAATCCAATTCCTCACATACACACGGTAAGAAATATTAGGAGTCAAACTAGTTCTTTATAACAACTTTACACCTTCTTGATAGGGATGAAAGGATACAATAGGATTTAAGGAAGTAATATAATCTTGTTAAATTGTTGCAATACCATCAAGGTTACATAATAATCATTTAATTCTAAGGGGCAATACAACAATAATTATAAACTTTCTTTAAGTATAATTAATAACCAAGTCATACTCAAGATAGGTGAAACACTATATTTATTAGGTCATCATCTACCAAGATAAGTTCAACCTTTCAAAGATAAACAATTTTAACCTTAAAAAGGTTAATCCCATTATTACCTTTCTAAACAATAAAATCTTATATTAACTTTCCCCACCATTTTCGCAATAGAAAGAATATTACAAAATCAAGGTTTACTTATTTATGTTATTTGAAAATTAATATGAAGGACATGTGTACTTAGCTATATGGATATGGGAGATATTTCTAATGTAGGAATTAAAATTGACTCATCTCATGGCATCCAAATAACCAAACTCCATGCTTTTGTAGATACACTCCTCTCCTCAAATACCTTGGCATCCCACTATGTTTGGTCGAAGACCTTCACTTTATCCATCATTTCCCTCAATAATATTGTTAATAATAGACCCATGGTCACTATAGACCTATTGGGTATAAATTTTGTTGGGAAATTGGGCAAGTGGATGTGGTGGTTTCCCTTTAGCTCCCAGACTTCTAGTGTAATTGCAAGAGATAAAGTCAAACAAAGCCAAAGCATGCTATTAGAACACCTTAGCAAAAACTCTCCTCTTTGCCACATCATGTCTCACTAAATCCCATTGTCCTCTATGCATTTATGGATGTCCATGCTTATTTTCAATCTCTCCCTTAGGTGCAATCTAGAAGGAAATACATCTTCAAATATTGTGAACTCTAGATTTACACCCGCTCACTGTGTTTTCTTAAAATTTTCTAAATCCTTTTCAATGAATCCCTTTTTTTGACCCCTGCTCCTCCTAGTCATTCCCTCATGTCCTATCTCCTTCCCATTTCATGATCTCTTTCTCCACAAAATGACTATGCAACTCATGTTAACCATAGTCATTTTTGTTCATGCATTCCTTCATTTCTTCTTGCATGTGATTTTCACCTCCCTTGACTTCATGCCCCTTTATCCTCTCTGATTTCCCCTTTCCCTCTCTCTATCTACATTTATTTTGACCAATCTATGTGCACATCCCCCATCACCTCCATTCACACATTATCTCCTTCCTCTCGCCTTACTCTACTCTAAACACTTCCTCCGCAATTTCTCTCTTATGTCATTTTTTTCCTACCTCACCTTCCAACAAGACTTGAATAATAATCTAACGGGGAGGTTTGAGGGTTAAATTTTTTTTTGCTTTTTTTTTTTTCCCGCATGACCTATCATTTAATCAACTCAAGGGATTGGGATTCCATGCACTACAACATCCCCACCATACTCTAGCCCATTCTCATTTATTTTGGGTTGCCTTCTCTTTCTCACTAATGCTTAACTAGAAAGATTCCTTCCTAGGACCTAAGTGGACTTAACAATGTAAATAAGACCTAGATAGGTAAAAAACCTATTTACACCAACAGCCCCCCTTAAGTACAACTTAGGGAGTACTTATGAAAATGACACAAAGATGGGTCCTGACTATGAGGCCATGTTAGGTACCCATGTACAGATGCAAATAAAATATCTCACAAATGGAGAAAAGGAGAAAACCTCTAGTGGGATAAAAATCCTACCCAAAAGAGAGTTAAATACAATAATGCTCTTAATGATAAATTAGATGACAAAAACCCATTTGAGGAAAAAGACCCCCCATAAGAGAGATGAAGAAGAGACTATTTAGCCCCCCTTAATGAAAAAAATCCATCAAAAATAAAATCAATATCCATCCACACAAAGGAAAAAAAATGAGACCATACAAGCCCCCCACCCATAATCAGGTAGCTTATTGCAAAGAAGCACTAGAATCACACTTGTGGAGTAAAACTAAAATAGTTAATTCAAAAAGAAAAGGAAAGATAATTTTGCTTGCTAAAAACCATATTAGAGTCACTCAAAGACTCAATTCAAAATCATGATAAATAAACAACAAACCCGATGCCAAGGAACACTAAAAAACTCACAAACTAGCATAACCCTGGAACCTATCAAGCAACAATCGATTGACAAATGATCTGGAATAGAAATGAATTGAAGAGATCAAAATTGAACCCTCCCAACTGTCAAATCATCTAAGTAATCTATAGAACACCCTTTGCGGAAAAAGTGAAATAACAATAAACTTGGGATAGATACAAAAAAAGTACACAGATGGCAATGTAGAGCTCCTCAATACCTTTCCAACGTTGAAAGAATAGTGAAAACTAGAGATCATGGAAAACATTTATGAGCACAGGAGCCATAAATATAGATCTAACTTCAACCAACAATAAATACTACCAAATAGAATTTTTTTGAAAAATCACCTATACCACTAGAAAATACACAACACCAACTTTCTGACAATATTTTGTTTCAAAAATTTTTCCATCGAGATCAAAAGTTATAAGAAAATGAAAAAAAGTCCTATATGAGAGAAAATGAAGACTAAATAGGCACAAAATTTTAAGGCTCAAAGGGTTGGTGAGTGGTCCACCATGTGATCATGGGGTTAAAACTCAAAAATTAAAAACTCGCCACCTAGGCAAGTAGTTGGGTGGTGGCCCGCTAGTGGTGCAAGCTGGTGGTAGCTTCGTGTGTCACCCAACAGAGGCCCCCTCCATATTAGTTCATATTCATGGCATATAACCGAGGATTAAAACATTGGTCAGCATCGTATGGAAGGTACCCATGGTACCTTAAATATTTCAGCAATATTAACCCAAAATGCAGGTATTTAAAACAATATTTAAAAAACAAAACCTACCAAAAAATTAATATCATATCGATAGTGATATAAACCTTCATAACATATGATAGAGGGTGATGAGACAAAAATAAACTCATCATAATAACATAATAAAACCCTTCCTCATATATGCAAAATACTTATTCTCTGCCAATTAATTAAACTTTAGGAATACTAATTGCTTATCTTTTGAGAAAAATAGTACAAACTTTATTTCTTGTGATTTATTGAAATATCTTGCCAATGTGGATTTAATGGGTAGTTTTAAGTGTTTTGTAGGATAATAATTGGTCATCATACAACAATCAAAAGAGTTCAACCAGCATGAACTCTAGAACAAATTGAAGACATGCGCTAGGAACATGCTCCAGAACTTTACAATGATGGACCGAAATCATAATTTCTTTCAATTAAATTTATGTTATGTTTTGAGTTTAAAGACTTCATCAATCAACTTGAGCCTCTTTAATATTTATGTAATGAGCATTTAAAGACATAAAGTTTTCTTACAATTTGTTGTAGACTTTTTCAATGGTAATCTAATCCATCTGAAATATAGGATTTAGTTAGAAACTTTCTATAAATATGTAATCTCCAGAAGGAAAAGATAACACAGAATAGTATTGTTATGTTGTCGACATGTTTTCTGGATGTATATGAATAAAGAAACTATTGCATATCAATCTCTGAGTTGTTGAAATTATGGATGACGATTACTTTTAATGGGTTTTCTTCAATTATACTGTGCATGTGACTTGAGAATGTAGGAACCCACGAGTTGGCCACTCGAGGGAGGATAGATTAAATAGACAAGTATTTTCCTTTCTGTCATTTTTATTGCATGGATAATAATTATGAACATGGTCATTTTCCTATGATAATATTTTAGAGTGTCCTTAAGTCTATCATCTTAGAGTCTGAAGTTCCAAAGCACTCACTGTCTTTCATTTCCGTAGTTACTATTTGTTAACTGTTAAAACTGTTACTGTTGTTAGTTAAATGTTTCATAGATTTTTTACAAGTTTTTATACTTTTGTAGTTTACATGCTTCTTAGTTTAGTTATTTCTATGTTTTCTAGTTTAGTTATCATGCTTTCTAGATTAATTATCTTGTGATTTCTAGTCTAAATACTTTCTAGCTTTTTAGACAAATTAATTTCCAGTTAACTAGTTAAACAGCCTTAGGTTAAAATTAATTTTAATTGCTATAAAAAAGAAAAATATAAGAGATTTAGTCAAGTCGCCTTCTATTGCAAACAACCTTGGAAATTGCTCGTTTGACATATTGATGTTTTATCTTCTAAAGTAATGGGACCTAATGACAACCTATCACTTTTTGGCATCATTGCCAGGGATAGATTTATTTTTGAGTGTTAATAGGAGATACCTTGAATACCTCTTTTAGGCCCAAAATACCTCTTTGACTTCCTTTTTTGCATGGTTATTAAAAGAGGCCTTCATAGAAGATTTATACCAAAGACCCCCCAAAATACATTCCAATCATACATAGGGAGGCCCAAGGCTCAGAAGACTACTTTGTTGAAGAATTACTTGAGCCGAATCCACCGGAGGCTTTCCACTATTATCTTGAAGATCATCCAGTAGAACAACTTGTTATTGAGGAAATTATCCTTGAGGAACACATTCCTTTGGACATCATGGGTGATCGAAGGGTTGAAGCTAACCAAAATGATGCTAACCATAATAACAATGATCCTCTGACACCATGAATGTTCATGTATCCTATTACTTTGGATACAAATGATAATACCACGATGAAAAACATCTCTTCAGCTTTCCTGCCAACCTTCTGAGGTTTGTCCTCGAAAGATCTAGACCAGTTTCTTTTCGAATTTAAGGTCTTTTGTCAAACTTATGACTATAAAAATGATAACCAAAAACTAAATTTGTTTCCTTATACTTTGAAAGACGCGACCATGTGTTGGTTTATGGAATTAGTTGCTAGGTGTATTACGTCCTAGTATGACATGGAGACTGCTTTCTTGCAAAAATACCAAAGCTATTGTAGGGTGAGTGATCGTAAGGAGGATTTGTTTAAACTTAGGCAAAATGAGGATGAGAGCCTAGAGGATTACCTAGATAGGTTTCTTTTCTTGTCTAAATGATGTAGAGAAGAGGCCATTAGTGTTGAGATTCTCAAGACTATATTTCTTAAGGGACTCGATGAGGATGCAAGAAGAAGTCTTGATCTAATGGGAAAAGGAGACGTGTCTCAATTAACCCTTGATGCAATATGCGATTTGTGTCAAAATTTCTCCCATACTCAAGGAGGAATCCGTAAAACTACTCGCTTTAGAGGGTCTAACGAAATAAGCAAGCTCCGAGAAGAAATAGTGAACCTCAAAACAGACATACTTGTTCAATTAAACACTACACTTGATGGAACACAAGCTAAGACACAAAATCCTGAGACTTTGTCCATCTACTATCCAACATGTCGAAATAAATATCTTTTGAGAGAATGTCCACTAGACAAGGTTGTTTTTTGCCAACTTTGCAAGAAAAATCAACTTACAAATCAATGTGAGCTTCTTACTAATCTTAAGAATTACAAGAAAAGGACTACATAGGTTGAGGAAGAAATAAATGTGGTAAATCAATGCCAAGGAGGGAATTTTTGTTATGGACATAATTCTAATCTTGCTTGGAGACCCCAAAACAATTGGGCTAGTAATCAATGGACTCCATCTTGGCCTCAACCACCACCTCAACAACCTAATTGGGGAGCTCCCTATTAGGGACCCCCAGAATGGGTGAACCAATCATGGGGAACTCAGCAGTGGCCAAACCAAGCTCAACAACAGTGGTATCCACAACATATTGTTCCTCAATGGAACCGGGGACAAAATCAATTCTTCACTGCCCCTCGAAGGAATCAACAGAAAAATATTCTACCGCCACCCCAGAATCCTCCACAAAGCGAATAGATAAATCAACCTCAAATCCCAGTGCAACCACTTCCTAATCCTAAGAATAATCAACAAAATACTCTAGTATACTCCACTGAACAAGAAAATGTTATCAAACTTAATGCCATACATTGTGGAAATTTACAGTTGTGTTTTGGTATAACACTTCAACCACCAACCATTGAAGAAATTGTGGATGAGCCTACTCCCAAAAATTCTGAAGAGGCCACTCCATCAAACCAAATTGTTACCATAGACACTACTCTACCACCATCATCTGCAAGAGCTTCCGACCTACTTCAGGAGGAGGGAGGTCAGTCTCCAACTAATCTTAGGAAGGATACCACTCCAAAAGAGAAAACTCAAGCACCATTTTCAGAGTGCCTGAAATTGACCATTCTGAAAGATACTCCAGAAATGCCTTTGACCTCTGAAATTGTGTTAATACAAGAAATTAAACAATTGCAAATAGAGGTTCCATTGTTGCAAGCAATAAAGGATATTCTGAAGTTGAACCAATTGATCAAGCAGTTGTGCATTAAAACTCTAGGGAGGAAACAAAAGAAAATAAATACTATGCACATTGATGGTTATTTAGTTGAATTTTTGTCTGGAAAGATCGTTGCTCCAAAATATAATGATCCCAGTAGTCCACTTATAACTATCACGATTAATGAGGCAGCAATACCTAATGCATTAGTGGATTTAGGAGCAACCATTAACGTAATGACTATGGACATGATGGAAAAGCTAGGACTTACTAATTTATGTCCCACAACTACAATCTTGCAGATGGAAAACTAGTCCATAGCCATTCCCAAGGGTTTTATTGAAAATTTTCTTGTTAAAGTTGATGGATGGGAATATCTAGTGGACTTCCAGGTAATTCAGTCGCTTACACCCAAGACAGCTATCCAATAATTCTCAAAAGACCATGGTTGGCTACTATCGTAGGTAAAATCGACTGTAGAGAGGGAGAAATGACCATTTCACATGGTCCAAATAGTAAAATTTTATTCTTGTACCCTCTTGCTAAACCCACAGAGTATAACAAAGTCTAGGTTGATGAACTAGAAGAATCTAATGGTCAAGACAGTTTGGCCTCATTAGCCATGGTAGTTATTAAACAACATGGAGAAAAATTAGAGGATGATTTAGTAAATGAGATAGCACACCTTGCCATAGGCTCAAGTGATGAAGAAATGGTGGATGCACCATAAATTTTAGGACAACCAATCGATGTGCATGGGATGGAATAGAATTATACTACTATGAGAATTCCTTGTCCTTTGGCCAATATAATTCCTAGAACTAGTTATTTATTTGATATTACTAGATTTCACTGACTGATACCTCATAGTTTTCTTCTCAATACCTTGTTATGACCAATACATATTGTCACTTCTGCCCATCCAAGAACAAAAACAATCATGCTACTATAGGGAAAAACCTTGAACATCAATAGTTGGCTAACAGGATCAAAAGAGGATAGATTATTTAATGTTTTGGTAAAGAGGTCTAAATTTTTTTCTTGGGACTATACAGACATGAGAGGAATTCACCCAAGTGTTTGTACACATCACATTTATATTGATCCAAATGTAAGGCTAGTATGTCAGCCATAGAGGAGACACAATCCTACATTAAAAGATCTTATCAAAATTGAAATTGAGAAACTCCTTCGATCAGGATTTATTTATCCCATTTTTGACAGTAAGTGGGTGTCACCTATGGTTGTAGTGCCAAAGAAAAATGGGAAGTGGATAATATGCATAGATTATAGAGAGCTTAAAAAATCCACTCACCGAGATTATTTTCCCCTACCATTTGTAGACCAGGTTCTAGACAATTTGGATGGGAGGAAATATTTATCCTTTTTAGATGGATTTAGTGGTTACAACTAGATTCAGGTAGCACCAAAAGACCAGGATAAGATGATGTTTACTTGTCCATGGGGAATATTTGCATATCGATTTCTTCCCTTTGGACTTTGTAACACTCTCGTGACTTTCCAAAAAGCCATTTTGGCTATATTTGTTGAGCTTGTCAATGACTGCGTAGAAGTCTATATGGATGACTTCACTATCTATGGGTCAAGCTATGATGAAGCCCTTCAAAACTTGGACATACTTTTAGAGGTCTGTGAGGATCATCGACTATCCCTTAGCCATGAAAAGTGTTTAATAATGGTGGAACAAGGAATAGTCTTAGGTCATCATATCTCCTCTAAAGGAATAAAGGTTGATCCCAAGAAAATTGAAGTCATTCAACAACTGACTACTCCTCAAATGTAAATGGATGTTAGAATTTTTCTTGGGCATGCTGGATACTATCAGAGGTTTATAGAAAGCTTTAGTAAGATAGCGACCCCTATGTTTTCACTTCTCTAGAAAGACGTGGAGTTTAATCGGACACTTGAGTGTCAACTATCATTTGAAACAATAAAGGAGAAACTTGTCTCTACCCCTATGTTGTGTGGGCCAAATTGGAATCTCTCATTCCACATTTATGTCGATGCTTTAGATGATGCAATTGGTGCAGTATTGGGGCAAGAAGATGAGAATAGGGGTAAATATGCCATATATTTTATTAGTAAAAATCTAACATCTGTTGAGAGAAACTACACGACAACAGAAAAACAATTCATGGTTGTGGTACATGCCATTAAAAATTTCTGCCATTACATTACAGGGTACAAATTTGTTGTCTATACAGACCATTCGGTTGTTAAATATATGATGGATTAACTTGTAGTAAATGGACGGATAATGAGGTGGTTACTTCTCCTTCAAGAGTTCAATGTAACAATACTTGAAAAGCTAGGGAAATTTAACGTAGTAGCATAATTTTTTTCTCAAATTAAACAAGAAGATGGTGACTATGTACCTGTGCAAGATGAGTTTCTAGATGAAAATCTATTTTCTATCTCTACAAAGACCCCTTAGTTTGTTGACATTTCCAAATATTTAGCTGCTTCAAAAGAACCACCTAGTTTTACATCAAAATAGAGGAAGCGACTTTTTAGAGAGAGTGTCCCATTTAAATGGATTAATGGGATATTATTCTATTGTAGCCCTAATATGGTCTTGAGATGATGTGTTAGGGCAAATGAAACTTGCAGTATCCTTACAGCCTATCACGATGATCCTTCTAGGGGTCATTATTCTACAAAAAGAACTTCTCTTAAAATCTTGGGTGTTGGGTACTATTAGCCTTCAATGCATAAAGATGTCAAAAATTATGTTCATCATTGTATGAATGTCAAAAGGTAGGAAGACCAACAACTTCTAATGAAATGCCTTTGCATCCACAGGTAGTCCTTGAACCATTCGAGAAATGGGGATTGGATTTTATCAGTCCCATAGATCCTTCCTCTCAAGGGAAAGAATACATACTGGTTTGCACTGATTACCTGACTAAATGGGAAGACGTTCAGGCCCTACGTGTAGCTAGAGAGGAACAAGTTGCTAACTTCCTCTATAATAAGTTTTTCTTAGGTTCGGAGCTCCCAGAACCATTGTTACAGAATAGGGACCCAAGTTCATGTCCAAAGTTCTCTTTCCATTCACAAACCATTTTCAAGTGAGTCATAAGAAGTCATCTACTTATCATCCTTAGGAAAATAGTCAAGTGGACGTGACTAATAGGGAGCTAGAAAACATATTGATAAAAATAGTTTCTTCAAGGAGGAAAGATTGGGCTAAGAAATTGTCTGAAGTCGTTTGGGAATACAACACAACATGGAAATCCACAATTGGGTTTAGCCCCTATGAGCTTGTTTTTGGGAAGAAACCTCTCTTTCCCATTGATTTTTAACTCCAAACTCTGAGAATAGCTATGGAGTTGGGCCTAGATCTAAAATGAGCCCAAGTAGAGAGATTTTTATAGCTAAGCGAGTTGGATGAGCTTCGTTTGGATTTCATCCATCAAACTGAGTTAATTCAACAATGGAAGGTTTGGCATGACAAGCACATTAAAGAAAGAGAGTTCCATAATGGTGACTAGGCCTTTCTATTTGATTCTAGATATAAATATCACCAAGGAAAACTCAAAACTCATTGGCTGGGTCCATATGAAATTTCTAAAGTATTTTCAAATGGCACAGTTTAGTTGAAACCTATTGATGGTGATACACAAACTCTCTTAGCAAATGGTCATCACTTATGTATCTACCATACACCTATTTTTTACTCTCTTTGTGGAATTTTTTCCTTGACTTCAAAATTGTTGTTTGGTTTGGCATCTTGGTGATTGGTATTGATATATGACTTTGGCATTCTTTATCATGACATTGACACTCTTGGTTTTTGGTATTCAGCTTTGTGATGTTTGTTATTTCTTATGGTACTCATCAAGTTGAGATTCATGTATAGATAAAGGTTATCTTGTTTATGCAAGTGTTGGGTTATGGTATTGGATTTTAGGTGATAGCATTTATCATTATATAGTTTTGATACTAAATCAGATGGGACTTATTTTGGCATGATGACTTTCAGTTCTTACTTGATTCTATGGACTTAAACAGTTGATATGAGAACTCTATCTTGGCATATGATCAGTTTATATCATGGTTTACTTCATGGTGGGTTTTTCATACTCTTAATGTATGCATGTTGACATTGATAGTGATTATCTTTTAGGAAGCTACAAGGTAGGACTTTTCTTGATAACATTATTTTTTGATCAGTCATTTTTGACTCTATAATTGTCACTGAGAATATAGTTTTCTAGTATGGGTATTCAAAATGATCATGGAACATAGGTTATCGATCATGTTGAACATTTGTAGGCTCAGTTTTCCAAAATAATTAGTACTTTAGATGTCAAAAAAATCATTTTTTCAGGTGCTTAAAGGCTTCACATTTTATGGTTTTGGTTATCACATTTTATTGTGTTTTGTTTATGCACATATGTATATCTCTTGGCATATATGCTTGATACTATAATTGTTTCATTAGATATTAGAAAATGGTCATCAAAGTGTGTGAATGAAATTGGCATCAAAAGGTGAATAAGAGGTTTGCATGGTTTATAAGTGATATAATTTTTTGGTAAATGCCTTGTTTGGCATTATGGCATAGCACATTTGTTTTAAAAATTGCATTCTCTTAGCACTTAAGCTGCCTATAATATTCTTTGTCGGTCACTTAAAATTCCACCTTTGCATGTGACTGTTGACACACATACATTTGACAGTTGTTATAATCATTGGTTGTCATTTTATTTAGTCTTTGGCAGGGACATGATGATTTGGCAGCAAGTGTGACTTGGACGTTTGTATGATAAACTATTGATTGTTTTTGAAATACATGATGGCATGATTTGATACCTGATTAGTTTATCATTTTTTCAGACTCCAAATGATATTTAGCATTGTTTGATGTGGATTTCAAATGCTTATTCATTTTTGAAAAAATTCATTGAAGTCTTGGATATCAAAGGGTAAAAATAAAACAAGGAGTAAGCGATAAGTGTTTAGGGTTTGAAACCCTAGCTGTTTCTGCCATGAACAATGTTAGTTTCAAGTAACTGCATGCTAGAAATGTGATGAGTTGTAGTATGGACTTCAGAGTGTCGGTTATGAGGTTCGTTCATCCAATTGGTAATGTTTTTTGGCCACCGTGATAGGTATTTGGTGAAAGATCTTGTGTTGTTTTTTTTTAGCATAACTGAATATAATTAAGGTAAATAGAAAGTGTTTTAAGTTATGGTTGAAGATTCAGTTTTAGTTTGGTAACCCGAGTTCTTCACTCAAGGGTTTCATGTTATTGGTTCAGTATTCTATTTTTTTTTTAACTGCATTCTATTTTTATATAAATGTTTGGCTTTTTACTGAAGGTCAAAGGTTTTTGACAAGAATATAGACTTTGAAAAAGGTAGTTGGCAACTGAATTTTTTCAGTTTCAAAACCCTAACTCGAGGGTTTTTCATTTCAGTTACAAGGGTTTCATTTTATTTTGTGCTCTATATAAACATGGCTTTAAGTCATTGTTCGGAGTGGAATGAATGAGGAATATTCAAAGCAATTTTTTATCATATTATTGATATATCTATAATATTTGAGAAGAGGAAAGATGGTTTTATGTTGTAAAATCTATGGTTCGTATAACAAAGATATTATTCAGTTTTGTGAGAAATCGTTGTGACGTTGTTATGTACAGTGCATATTTTAGTTGGAATCATTGAATACATTTTATATTTATGTATTCATTAGTGATTTTTGGACTGCAAAGAAAGTACAATTGTAAAGTCATTTATGTTTTACATTTTAGACAGTGTCTTTGTAAATTGAGAGGTTGGTGCTCCTATGAATTTGGTGCTTCAGAAAAGGTGTTGAGTTGGTGCTCCACCATTGTTACAGAGTTGGTTCTCTTTGATTAATAAAAGGAAAATTTTAGCGGGTGATTTTTTATACCCCATGAGGGTTTTTCCACTCAGGAAATCTTTGTGTTATGTGATGTGTTTTTGTCTCTCATTCAATTTCATGTTATTGTGCTCATTTATTTGGTCAATGCTCTAATACTTTAAGGTTGTTCAAAAGTTTAATTTCAATTTGTTCAAGTATGTCATGCAAATTTAAATTGTGCAAATTTGATGCAAAAAGTCTTTAATAAAGTGAATTTACATCTGCATTTTGTGTTCATTATATGAATGCTCAAAAGTTTGTCAAAACCAACTCAAAGTTGCATTTTGTGAAATTTTATAGTTTTGTTCATAAAGCACAACAAGATTGTTCATAAATATTAAATTGAATAAATTCATATGATGCTTTTAATATGAGTTGTAAATGTTAGTCAAGTTTCATGCCAATTTGATCTAAAGTGTTAATGTTCACTTACATAAATAAATCTGTCACATTGGGTTAAAATTAGTAAAAGTTTAATTGTGCATTCAAGTCAAAATTTTGAAAATTATATCACTCTGATTCACCCCCCCTCTTAGAGTGAATCCACTTCCAACACTTGTCAACAAGGAGGAATTTACAAAATTGGTAGAAATGCAGGGATAAATCCAATGTATTGACTCTACCTTGACAGAGTCGATATAAACCTTGCATATTGCATATCAAAAAAAAAAAACCTAAAAATTTGTAATAAAAAGTCATGTGTACAAATTTATTTCAAAGCATTCTTCATTAATTCTCATTTCTTTAGACTTGGCTAAATTTTGTCTTCATTTTGCAAGACTTCTTATAAATCAAAAACAACTTTTGGAGCACCTTGCTACGACGCTTTGGAACTTGTTAGTTCAGGTGCCCCAATTCTCTGGAACTTACTTTCAATCATGGTGGTGTTTCGGAACTCATGAGCTCGATTGCAGTGGCGCTCCAGAACTTGTGAGCTTTGATGCCCAAATGCTCCAGAACTTGCATTTTAACTCATTGCATCATGCGTTTTGTTCCTGAAGAATGGTGATTGGTCAAGAAAAGCCCCAAAAGTTTAAGTTCACTCATACATCCATTTTTCTTCTTTTTGTCTGCATCTTTCAACGATGCTCCAGAATCTTCCTTCACTTGTTGCTTTGATTGCATCTTTCGACGATGCTCTAAAATCTTCCTTCAGTTGCTACTCCGACTGCATCTTTCGACGATGCTCTGAAATCTTTCCTTCTATTGCTATGTTGGTTGCATCTTTTGACGATGCTCTAGAACTTATTCACCTTCTTCATTTTGAATGCATGCCTCAAGAATTCTCCAAAACTTGTTCATTTGTTTTGAGCACGTGCTCAAAAGTGTGCCCTGGAACTTATCCATTTCCATTTCACTCATCATTTTTCGTAAAATTTAAATTTCTTCCCGATGCTTTGATTTGTCAAACCCATGTACACATACCTCCTTTTTAAGTTTTTTTTTAAAGTGGTCACATTGATATCCTCACTCAGTGTGGTTATTCTAATTTTTGCCATCTTGCCATCATAAATAAAAGACATGATGACAACCTATCCTCATTTATGACTTCATCATTCACAAGCTGCCTCACTCATGTCATAATAAATATGCTTCCACCTTAACCAATACCATTCCATCATCCTATTAAATTGGAAAAGGTACATAATCTTCAGGCAATCATAGAATGTAAGTAAGTACAAATTTTCACTTAAGTAGTTATTTTTTAATAAGGTGTAATTAATTGGCATGAGTTTCTCCCTTCCTAATTTAGTAACTTCGGCCACTCATTGATTAATTGGTAGTATGACACTCTTTTCACACTCCTCCATGCAAATTATCATCATTTTATAGTAAGGTTTTAAACAAATACGAATAAATAATCGATTTTCGATTATATCTTCAAAGCAATTGTGCACAAGCTTCTCGCACTATTGAATTTTTTAGCAGAATTATAGAGTGGAGACAAAAGATGGGGGGTGCGAAGAAGAAATCAGAGCCAACCTCAGTAGATAAATTACTAGGATTGAGTATCATTTCCAAATTTTTTTAGGAATTGAGATGGTTGCATTTTATCAAAAAGTTTGAGGGATATAATGAGCAGTTGGTGAATATATTTGCAGAAAATTATTGCAATGGCTAGGTGACACTACATGGGAAGCATTTAAGGTGAGTCTAAAAGTCATTTCTCACCTCTCTTGTTTAGATAATTCTGGTATTAAATTATCTAAAACTTCTCAAATTACATATCAAAAGTTATCAAAATTATTTCTTAGAGAGGGAGACCCTCAACCCACGATAGTTATCAGTACTAGAGGATAGAACAAAGGGTTTCAAAGGACTTCCTTATTAGAACATTGGAGAATAGTTGTTGCATGGATCATAAAATATTTTAATTGTGAAGGCCAACTTACTATTGTGGTAGGACCTGCATTTCATATGCTTATACACTTGCATCATGGGAAAGAAAACCCTGCCCTTAGGATCAATTTGCTTGACTTTTTGAGTGAGTCTATTATCTCCTCCATAGAAAGATATAAAAATAGTTCAAGTCCATTGAAACACTATAGGTTAATTCAATTAATTTGTAAACATAATTTTTGAAAGAAACTTGAAAGTAAGTGGGAAAAAATTCTTCGAAAATTTGAAAAGTTTGTGCCCAAAAGAAAATTAGAAGAAGGGGAATCCTCCAAACAAACGGCTTCACCTTCTGGAGAAACTTCCCCTGAGGCCTCAAGATCTCTTGAAGCTCAAATTTCCACAACCCCCAATGATGAAGCACCATAACCTTTAGCCAATGAATTTAGAACCCCAAACCAGTCAGGGGATATTGAAATTATTCATGCAGATGTAGAAAGAATTCCCTCTAGGAAGAGGAAAAGAAAAACAACCATTACTTTTCAGAACACTCCTCCCTTGAGGAGAAGCAAGAGATTTTCCTCTAAATCTACAGAAATCCTAGTTCAAGAAATAGGGAGTGTTTCAAAGAAAAAGAAGTCTAGGAAATGGGAAAATTCAATAGAAACTAAGGACCCCATTGATAATGTGGAAATAATGGAAACTAGGGATCAAGATTATCAGTCTCTAGGGGTAGGAGAAGAAATACCTCCTCACATAGGAAAAGAGGAAGAGGTCCTTGTTGAGGAAATATAGAAAGAAGAGAGGGAATAATCTCCACCTTTTATGGAGGTTGAGGATAATATTTTAGAAAATTTGTCTCCCATTGTAAATAAAGTTATTGAAACAGCTGAAAATGATAGTGTTAATGCAGAGTTAGAAAAATTGAAACTGGAAATTGATAAGTTAAGAAATCAATTGTAGAAAAATGAAGAACATGTTGTACAACAAAAAGAGGAAATAGCAGTACACATTGTTGTAATAGGAAAAAAAGATTAGGAGATTCAAAATTTGAGATTGCAGATAGAAGAAAAGGATACATTTATTAATGAATTACATATACAAATTCAAAAATGGAATCAAGAGAATAAGGCATATAATGTTAATCTATCTGATAAGGATAAACAAATTGAAATTTTGAAAAACAATTTTATGCAATTGTTCCAAGCTTTTGAAGAGGAAAAGAACATACATAATGAAGAATTAAATGTTTCTCTCAGTAAGATTGTGGAACTAGAACAAGATTTACAAGAAAGAAACAATAAACTAATAATGGAATCAAAGGGAACTCAAACTGAACCAACTGTAATGGAATGGTTTCAAGTCCGAATTCCCCCATTATTAATAAAGTGGACGGAAAGATGTTATTTCTTGAAGGATGCTAAAATTGAGAATAGCAGGTTGAAAAAGGAGTTGGTACTACTGAAAGAGTCATTTCATAGGGCCTATAGGGAAAAACAAGATGCATACAAAATAGGAGAATTTCTATTAGCATGTAGGAAACCATCAAGGCTATATTCTATGTTTTTAAATGAATAATTGTTAAGATGGAAATTGCTAAGAATCTATCATAACCAGCCACATGACCCTAATGACAGAGAATTTGTTAAATTATTTTTAGAATCAACTCCTAAGCAACAAGACATGTTATGTGAATTCTTTGTTCACAATTTATTGATGGAAACACATACTGATTTCTTTATTAACCTTTTTGTTGGAGAAGTGCAATTGAGATCTTTGTTATCTACTATGTGTAATCAAGTTCATTGGCAAGAGTGCACTAGAGAATACTCTCAGGTAGCTCAAAGAATGTGGGTCTTCAAATGAGACACCCCAATAGGAAACCTACATCTTTCAAAGAAAAAATTTTAGTCGTTAAAGTGGACAAAACTATGAATCAAAGATATGATAACAACCTTCGCCTATGTCACAATCATTTCATAGAATAGGGGCCAAAATTGATTGGTAAGGCTTGGCATGCCTGTGAAGAAAGATACACCCCACTACCTGTATATTTGAAGAAAAGAGAACTAATCTCCCCTCTTAACATTCAATGGTCCTATATGAGAGTAGATGCCTTGGCCAAAATCTTAAAAGACCTCAGAATAGATTGGATGGGGATGGGGATGAGGTATAGACCTCCCTTGTTGCTTTTCCCACCACCTGCTTTTCATATTAATACAGATCAGGATAATGGAGTCTTCAACATGTAGAAAAAATGAGTTGCTTATCATCAAGGCTTCCTATACGAACCTGAAAGGATGGATAAAACAATAGATGATCTGTATGATATTAGTTCTAAATATGAAGAATTGAACAAAGAAGGAGGGCAGGGGTCACAACAGAGGGCAGGAGGCCCTGTTTGAAATTAGGAAGGGGAGGAAGTGATGAGGTAAAAATAACCTCATCATAATAACATAATAAAACCCTTCCTCATATATGCAAAATACTTATTCTCTGCTAATTAATTAAACTTTAGGAATAATAATTGCTTATCTTTTGAGAAAAATAGTATAAACTTTATTTCTTGTGATTTATTGAAATATCTTGCCAATGTGAATTTAATGGGTAGTTTTAAGTGTTTTGTAGGATAATAAGCAATCATCATATAGTAGTCAAAAGAGTTCAACTAACACAAACTCCAAAACAGATTTAAGACATGCAGTGGGAACATGCTCCAGAGCTTCAGGATGATGGACCGAAATCATAATTTATTTCAGTTAAATTTCTATTATGTTTTGAGTTT
The DNA here is from genome assembly GCA_007115665.2 of Sequoiadendron giganteum. Lineage (NCBI taxonomy): Eukaryota > Viridiplantae > Streptophyta > Pinopsida > Cupressales > Cupressaceae > Sequoiadendron > Sequoiadendron giganteum. Next base: position 57,449,784 of record CM021100.1, on the reverse strand, counting down.
AAAGACTTCATGGCTCAACTTGAGCCTCTTTAATATTTATGTAATGAGAATTTAAAGACATGAAGTTTGTTTACAATTTGTTACAGACTTTTTCAATGGTAATCTAAGCCATATGAAATATAGGATTTAGTTAGAAACTTTCTATAAATATGTAATCTCCAAAAGGAAAAGATAATGTAGAATAGTACTATTATGTTGTCGACATGTTTTTTGGATATATATGAATAAATAAACTATTACATATCAATCTCTGAGTTGTTGAAATTATGGATGAAGATTACTTTTAATGGGAAAGCTTTCTATTATACTATGCATGTGACTTGAGAATGTAGGAACCCAAGAGCTGGCCACTTGAGGGAGGATGGATTAAATATATGAGTATTTTCCTTTTTGTCATTTTTATTGCATGGATAATAATTATGAACATGGTTGTTTCCTATGATAATCTTGTAGAGTCCTTAAGTCTTTCATCTTATATTCTGAAGTTTTGGAGCACTTAATGTCTTTTATTTCTGTAGTTACTTTCTGTTAACTATTAAAACTGTTACTATTGTTAATTAAATTTGATTCATAGTTTTTTTATAATTTTTTCTACTTCTATAGTTTACACACTTCTTAGTTTAGTTATTTATATATTTTCTAGTTTAGTTTTCATGCTTTCTAGATTAATTATCTTGTGCTTTCTAGTCTAAATACTTTCCATCTTTTTAGACAAATTAATTTCCAGTTAACTAGTTAAACGACCTTAGGTTAAAATTAATTTCATTTTCTATAAAAAGTTAGAAAAATCTAAGAGAGTTATTCAAGTCGCCTTCTATTGAAAACAACCTTGGATACTACTCGATTGACATGTTGATGTTTTATCTTCTAAAGTAATGGGACCTAATGACAACCTATCAGAGGGTACAAAATGATGTGATTGGAAAGATCTACAAACCAAAAGAAAAAATCGTACAAGATGATGCCAACTAATATAATGACAGGATGAGAGTGACGTAGACATGGTACTCTGCATAGGGAATATGCTATAAGACACCTGCATAGAAGAATTTTCTTCCATAATATGCCAAAATTATGCCAATTTAATGACTCTATAGACTGCAATAGGGATATGCACAGGTTATATGACCAAGTACATATTTGTATGGACATACGACCTAAAAACATTTGCCTCACACCTTGACTAAAAATATTTGGTTTTGATGGTTTTGTAGTCAATCCTTAGGTTCTCAAACCTTCTATATGCAATGGTGAGATCATTTTTCATCCAAATTTCTCTAAATAATTAGATACCTCTCGAATCTGGCAATTGAAACTCGTCCTTCAAACCCTTGTAGATCAATCAAAATTGATGAAATAAAAGCCAAATCTAACTTTCTCTAACACCTTGGATTCAATGGCGAGGTTCTTAAGACCCCAACTCACACACAACAACAATTTCATACCAATATCGGTCCCTCAAATCTGGGAAGAAGTCTACAACAGTAAAGATATGATACCATGTAAGAGTTTATGGTGAACTCCTCAACACCCCAGGATCACCTACAAGACAAAATAACTTCCATAAGAGAGAAATGTAAAAAATTTCATGCTATGATTAAGGATCCAAGAATTCCAAAATAGTAGCCACACTAAATATGGCAATGTACATGTGATGACTTACTTATATAGGTAAGGTGAGGAATAGGATTAAACAAGAACATGACAAGTGTCTTAATCCTATCACATGAGATAAATAACTCATAACAACCTAGGACACAAGCATTAAATAAATTCCAACTAGATAAGATAAGTGACAACTAATGCCTAACTAGAAATATTCCTTCCTAGGATCTAAGTGGACTTAGCAATGTAAACAACACCTAGATATGTAAAACACCTATTTACACCAATAAGCATTAGGAAAACAATATGAAATATTACCTAGAATGGACTACAACAGTGGTATGGCTCAATAATGATACATAACCACTCATAACTTTAGACTATGCAACCCATACTAGGAAGTACAACTTTTAATTTCCTCAAAGAGTTGTGTTCAACATGAGAATTTGTACACATTGAATAGGAGGGCTATAAATTCATCAATAATCATATTTCATTATGTAGAACTTTTCAAACATTAGCTATTCTTTTTGCATAGTATAACTAGGTTGGTTTCCTCATAAAGCAACAATATGGCCTAAAAAGGTCAAATACCTCTCCACAAAATAAATATTAAAACACCAATAATATGAAACTACACTAAAAACTAGGAAGGTTTTGTTAGCAAGATATAGGATAGAGACTAAAAAAAATTGCAACCTATCACATAGGATTTGTGGAACCTAAGGCTGATAAGGAAGATGAGCTAAGAGGTTCCCTACAATGGTCACATCTCAATAGGAGATAAAGTATGGATATATGTACACAATAAATATAGGAGAGATAATATCAGATTAGCATATGAGAATATAATAGAATGTAATGCAAAGTAAAGACTAAGACCTGTTATTGTATCTATTATATGAATCTATAAATATATGCAGTTATAAGGATTGAATCAGTATATGCATTATGAATGAATGTTGTATTTATCTAATTTACATATGAAATTTTAATAGATATAGTTTCTTACCACACTTACTCTTTTCTCTCATTGTATCCACTGGGGTGTAAATAGACTACATAAGGTATATTAGCGTACAAATCTTTGGATTCTAATTCCCCATTTCCTCTTGCCAACACTAGTTTCATTGTTGGGACCCTTGAGTGATAAGTGAAGAAAATATAGGGTAAAGGAATACAAGTGGTAGCGGTAGAAGAGAGGAGAGTAACAACAAGAATTTTTTTTGTAGAGTCAACCCTTAGGTACTACCCTAGTGAGAGGGGGTGAGAACATAAGGGATGAGCAATGGAAACAGGGGAGGAATCTAAAAGGATTCCTGAAAAAGATGGAACTATTCAAAATTTAAACAAACCATGGGATATATAAGGATTAATGAAAATCTAAACCAAAAAACCCATGGAAAAGGAGATAACAAAATAAAAGTTGAGCTTATTGAAAGAATTAAGTTGGAAATGGAAATTAATAGAAAAGAGAGAAGGTTGAAACAAACTCAGGATCAACATAAAAGATACCACAAAAGGATTGAAGAAGCAAGAAAGAGAGAAAGAAAACATGACTCAAAGATAGCGATAGAACATATGAATGGAAAAGAGGAGTGCTCTGGAATGAGGGTGTTGTTGAGTGCACCATTGTGGGTGCAACTGAGAAAGTAAGAAAGGAGATACCACAAATAATTTCTAGTATGGAGAGAATAAATTAAATTATACAAACATGGAGGGAAAAATTGAGGATTATGGGAAAACTAAAAATGATTTAGAGCAATAAGTTACAAGGATTATGACACCACCTATAACTAGAACATCAATTACTTATCTAGATTGGGAAAATATTCAACTAAGGATAGATGAAGATTGGTTACCAATAGTGACCCCTATACAAAATCTCCAGACAATAACACTTGATGTAGAATACTTAGATGAGTTAGTAACTAGAATTTTTCTAAGAATATGAGGGGAAGATGTGGTAGAAAATAAATGGGTCCTGTGAGTTTAAAAACCTTTAATGAAGTGACACCATTAAATAATAAAATGGCACTTACTAAAACACAACCATCTCCAAGGATGACAAGACAATTTGAACAAACACAACCCCTAGACCAAGAGTCACCCTTAATATCGTTAAAGTCAAGAATTATTTCCATAGAAGCTATAAAACATATCTTAAGTGAAAAAAATAGAGGAGAATAGGAAGGAAAGATTAATAACATAGGAGCCTTGGGAACACATCACTTTAATGTAGGGGATATAGATAATGATGTGAAGACAAAGACAATATGAATACCTCTAGGAAGCTACCTATTTTTGGAGAAGACACTAATGAGGTCGCATACCATATCTTTATTCTAGAATCAATGTGACAAAGAGAAAACATAACTAGGGTCAATATGAAGTTGTTTGATTTTATTGGATCCATACGAGGTGATACCCTCAAGTGGTATCGAAAGACTTATCCAAAAAATGACAAGGAGTGGAATGTATTAAAATAAGAGTTCCTAGTAAATTTTGACACTTTGTAACTACCTACTGATGGGGTAAGAAAACTATGAGCTTGCACAAAATGATGTTCAACCATAACGGAATTTGATAAGATGTTTAAGGAAGTAACTAGAGGATTGGAGGAAAAATGACCAAAAAATAGAAAAATGAGTGGTTCATATTCAAAGTAACATCAAAAATCAAAATGGCCCTAGATGGAAGAAGTTCTAATACATATTGAGAACTAATTACTTTGTCTTGTTAGATTGAAAACCAATCCTGGAGAAAACTAGAGAAGAAAAAAGAAAACAAGGAAATGAAAAAATTAAGATTGGAAGTGGAACAACTAAGACTTCGACGGGGTATTATGGAAAAACAAGATATATTGGCAAAAAAACCTAATATTTGGTGTACCTATTGTCTATGGGAAGATCAATTAAGAAATGAATTCTCAAAGGAAATAGGAGAAAATAAAGAAAAACACACTAAGGGTAGATCTAAGGGCACTACCTAAAAACATGAACTCGGTCTACTATAGAACTTGTAGATAATGGGATGATCATGAAACAAAAGATTGTCCATCACAACTATTTGAATTAAGAGAAGATCCAAACATAGAAAACCATAATGACCAACAAAGGTTGGCATATGTCAAAGGTTTGGAAAAAAGACTACTTTACCTACAAGACCATGGATATAAAGTATTGAAATGGAAAAATCCAAAGAAATATAAACACCCTACAAAACTAACAGAATCAGGGACCATATAATTATAAGGGCTAGTTTTGAGGAGAGAGAGGCTGAGTTAGAGGAATATGAAGGCGAATAGATGTCATCTATGCAATTATGCTAAGTAAGGGCACTTCACAACAAAATGTTGGGGTGGTAAGAAGAAGCCATATGGATTTTATAGAAGCACACAGCATGATATATTCAATTGGGACAAATCCCAAACCTATTATAAGAATATGACACCACAATAAAAAATTGATGAGATCCAAAATCTAAATACACCTAGAAGAGAAAGACTATTAAGGAAAACACCAAAGGAACTAGAGGAAAAAAATAGGAGATTCCAAAAAGCATAATGAATCACTAGTGACACTACTACAACTAGTGGATCAGAAGAACATCACACCTATATAGGAGCAAACAATAAAAAGAAAAATAGAGAAAAAATAGTTACCAAATAGGGAACAAATACCGCAAATAATAGACATGTAACTATAGAAGAAGAAACCACTACAAATGAGGAAGAATTCCACCCAACTAAGAAACAACATGACAAAATAATAGAACAAACAAAGAAAATTATCACAAATGAATAATGTCAAAAGGCATAACAAAATAACTATTATTTTGAACAAGAGGTGGGAATATTGAAATAAATGATAAAAATGTACCAATATTCCAATCTACTGGACAAACTAAATTTATTTTGCAAGTATTAGAACAAACATAATAAAATACCAAAAATAAGAACTATAGGGAAGAACGATAGACAATGGAAGGCACAACCCATCATGATTACAGTTAGCATTGACCATAAGAAAAATAACAATGTAATGGTAGACTTATGAGCTGATATAAACATGCTCACAAAAAGGATGTGGGAACAAATATGAAAACCTAATCTTGAACAAACACCCTACAATATTAGTCTAGGAGATGGCACCGGGATGAAAAAATTGGGAACTTGGAAACAAGTAAAAGTAAGTGTTAGAGGAGTAAAATAAATTGTCAAATTTGAGGTAGGTGCCATCATATAAACATTTGATTAATTTAATGCATTGCTAGTACTAAGGTGGTTTATCAATACAAATGAAATTTTAGACTCAAGAAAGGAAGAAATATCATTTGTAGATGAGAAAAAAATTGTCTACATTTCACTAGGAAAAAACCCAAATGAATCATATACAGAGGAAGTAAACACAAAAGAATATCAAACTTTGAGAGAAAAACATCTACATAATCTCACGATTACCACTACATGACACCCTTGAAGAACCAAATTCAAAAGGGGAAGTTCAAATAGAAAAAAGTTCTTATAGCACAGATAGTGAGGAAGTATTAGATGCATGGATGTAGGAAGAACCAAAACTTTATTCCTGGAGGATTATCGAATTCTACAAAGTATTCATGATTAAGAGGACATCAGAGAATACTGAATTCTATCATGGATTCAAATAACCTACTACAAAAATATTTGCGGCAACCTAGAGGATAGTAGAGATTAATCATTTAGAATATCCCACTAGATAAATCATATCTCAAGTAGAATTTCACATATTAAACTTCCCAAATATTCAAGAGTAGGAGAGCTATTATCATTTATTACATAAATAGAACAAATTTTCAATAATGAAGAGTTGATACTTGACATACTAAAGCACACACTTATTTTCAACGCTGCAAGTTGGCACAACACACACAAAGACCAGTTGACCAAATGATAAATATTTAAAATCTTAATCAAAATAAGATACCTACCGAAAGAAGGAGAATACAAAGAGAAGCCAAAATATAATGGGAAGATCTTATCAGAGGATCATTTAACCACTTGTATCACAACATGGAAAACACGAAATGAGTATGATGAATGATTATACATACAACTATTCTACTAGATACTAACACGAATTGAATAGACTTGGTCTATAAACCAAGAACAATGAGGAGAAAAAAAATATTGGATAGAACTTAAGATGGACTTTCTACAAACCTTTTCTTTTCACAACAAGGATGAAAATATACATATTGTGCTGCTAAAAATGAAAGAGATGATATTCAAAATAGAGATAAATAATGAAATAGTGATACTACAAACCCCTACACCACCCTCACAATTAGAAGGAATATGAAAATATATTGAATGGATAGACAAATAATCTACATTAATAGAGAAAAGATGTTATCTATTGCAACAAGAAAATGATGATACACAAAAAATAGATATAGAAGTCAACCAAGTAGAAAGGGAATTAGAGTTCCCAACAAAAGCCAAAATAATATTACAATCAACCACTCAAGCTAAGAGAAGTGAATATTCCCAAAGAAGGGGACCCTAAACTAGCCAAAATAGGAGATTATTGAGATGATAAAGTAGTTGTAGAGTTTCTATTAGAATTTGAAGAATTATTCCTTAGAACATTTATAGACCTAAAAGGGATAAAAGAAGAAGCATGAGTTATGAAGATCCAATTGAAAGAAGGAACTAAACCAATATGGAAGAGAACATATAGACAAAATCCAAATATGAAAAAGAAAGTTAAAACTGATCTATAAAAAATGCTTGAAGCAAGGATAATCAAACCAATAAAAGATGTGAAATGAATTAACCCTATGGTCATACAAAATAAGAAAAAAATCGAGGTAAGAATTTGTATTGAATTTAGGGAACTTAATAAAGCTTGTGTTCATGACCCTTTCCCTACATCGTTCATTGAGGAAATATTGGAATCAGTGGCGGGAAGAGAAATCTACTCATTCACTTATGGTTTCTTTGGCTACCATCATGTAAAAGTAAGGGAGAAAGATCAACCAAAAACTAAATTTGCAACAGAATAGGTTTTTAACATGTACACAATAATGCTATTTGGCTTGAAGAATGCACCTGTGGTATTCAATAGGATAATGATAAATGCATTTAAAGACCATGTACAAGTACTTAGAATGATGTTGAGCAGATGGAAAAGTATGTAGATAGCATTAAACTTGAAAAAGTGCATGTTTGTGGTACCCTATGGGACATTATTAGGGCACATTATCTATAGAGAAGGATTGATGGTAGACCCTATTAAATTTACACTAATTATGACACTACCACATCCTAAATCAACTTCAAAAGTTAAAAATTTCTTAGCTTACATCAGTTACCACCACAAGTTTATTAAAGGCTATACTAGAATAACTACGCCATTGGAGGAATTGCTGAAAAATAAAATTGGTAGGAATATTGAATGGAATGAAGAATGCCAAATAGTATTTGACACACTTAAACACAAAATTGTGGAGGCCCCCATCCTAATCTTCCCTAACTATAATACACCATTTCATGTACATGTAGATGCATCCAAAATTGCAATAGGAGCAATATTAGCCCAACCCAAAGGAAATAAGGATCATCTTGTTAGAACATCAAGATTTTATTCATTTCTAGTGCTTAACTTTCCTTAGATTGGCTACATAACCCTATTTTTGAGCCTTGTGGCAACTAACTAGCCCTAAAATTTTGGCATTAAAATTTTTCAATTAGGGCTCATCATGAAAATCTAGTTGGTAGAAAGTTTAGGTAATTCATCATGAGTGTGTAAATTCAATTTCACAGAATTTGGATGAGTTTTGAGGCAAATTTTAAAATGTTACCATTTTGGAGTGGATTCGAAGGGTCCCATAAAAAATTTCAAGTGGCTCAATTTTGGTGACAACCCAATTGTTATTTTGTATTAAATAACCTATATCTCTATTTTTTTCGTGGCCATAAAAGGAGTTTCAAGGCTCGAACCTAATTTTTAAAGTGCCCTACCAAAAGGCCAAATTTACAAAGGAGGTCTTGAAAATATGTTTGTTAAGTGTCAATTTCTAGATTGAAACTGTGTTAGTTTTTTACATCAACGTTTTAGATCATACTCCATGATCCATCATTAGGATGATTTGCAAGCAATAAAGAGAGAGTGAAAGAATAGGTAGCAAACTTGAGGGTATAAAAAGGTGAGGATTTGGAAGAGCAAGAGGTCAAGGAGTCAAATTAGGCCAATAAAATAAGATTAAAAGATAAAGAAGAGAAAATTAAGAATCACATCACTTGATAATAGGGAATAAACAAAGATGAAAATACAATAAAACTAAAGACACAATTGAAAAACATAAAAAAAGCTAATCTAACTAACCAAGAGAAAATACCAAATAAACAATAAAAACTCAATCTAACTAATTAAAAAGAACCAACTAGCTACAAAATCTTAAAACATTGTAAGAATAACTAAATAAATAACAAAGCATTAAAAATAACCAAAAATTATACAACTAAAATCAAAGTAATTAAATTACCTTAAAACAATAAAAATTAACAAATTAATAAGATGAAATAAATTTGAACAAAATCAAAAACTTTAATAAGATGGTAAGAAACAAAAAAACAAAACAAAATTAGGTACTACAAAATAGCACCAAACTAAATTAAAATGGAATAATAAATAACTAAAATTGAAAGAACAAAGCACAAAAAATTGCAAGAACCCAATAATCAAGATAAATTAAATTAAATAAGCTCCTCCGATGAGTCAATCGGGTTGATGTCGGAGCATGGGAGTGAAGGGGTGATCTGGGATCATAGGAGTTGGAGAGCTCATGTGAGGAGTTGCATGTGTGCTATTCTGCAGTGCATGTGCGAAGTCGGAGTCCTGAAAGAGGGAACCGCAAAGCTGGGAGAAGGCATAGTCTGGGAACAAGAAAGAGGTTGCCTACAAGGGGAGTCACAAGTAAGGTTCGTCAGTGTCGCACGGGGGTTGGAGATTTGAAGAAAAAAGTTCAGCCATGTCAGCCCCATGCAATTTATTTTATGCTATCTTATTTAATTTTATTTATCTTGATTATTGGGTTCTTGCAATTTTTTGTGCTTTGTTCTTTCAATTTTAGTTATTTATTATTCCATTTTAATTTAGTTTGGTGCTATTTTTTAGTACCTAATTTTATTTTGTTTTTTTGTTTCTTACCATCTTATTAAAGTTTTTGATTTTGTTCAAATTTATTTCATCTTATTAATTTATTAGTTTTTATTCTTTTAAGGTAATTTAATTACTTTGATTTTAGTTGTATAATATTTTGTTATTTTTAATGCTTTGTTATTTATTTAGTTATTCTTACAATGTTTTAAGATTTTGTAGCTAGTTAGTTCTTTTTAATTAGTTAGATTGAGTTTTTTTTTAGTTGGTATTTTCTCTTGGTTAGTTAGATTAGCTTTTTATTATGTTTTTCAATTGTGTCTTTAGTTTTATTGTATTTTCATCTTTGTTTATTCCCTATTATCAAGTGATGTGATTCTTATTTTTCTCTTCTTTATCTTTTAATCTTATTTTATTGGCCTAATTTGACTCCTTGACCTCTTGCTCTTCCCAATCCTCACCTTTTTATACCCTCAAGTTTGCTACATATTCTTTCACTCTCTCTTTATTGCTTGCAAATCATCCTAATGATGGATCATGGAGTATGATTTGAAACGTTGATGTAAAAACTAACACAATTTCAATCCAAAAATTGACACTTGATTATCATGGACTATGGAAACTTGATGCTTTTAATATGTTTGTTGTGCAATTTTTGGCAACAACACAATAATCTAAATAAGTAATAATGGCCCTCTACAAAATTTTGTAGCCTCCAGAGATCATTTGCACCAATGGGATCAATACCATCATTTAACTTGTTGAAAAATTAAAAGGTTGCCAACTTTACAAATATTTAAGACATTTTAAATGTTTTAAATATATGAGGTGGCATCTAGTGATATTTTCTATCACCACCAAGCCAACTGCAACCTAACAACTCAACCATACATCCATAAACAAAATCCTATCAAAGCAACACTAGAGGTTGACACTAGTAGCTTACTAATGACAACATAATGCATTAATCAAAGCATCATCAGAGACAACATCAACTCAATACCAATTGCTCACACTCTTGCAACAACTCTATGCTCATATAGTTGACACCAATGACAACACATAAGCTTGTTGACATCGATGACAACACCAATAGCACATACTTGCAACATAGCCTTCCTTGGGTCACTTGAGAGATATTCCTAGTCACTCATGTTGGTTAGGAATGGTCAAAAACTTGTTATATTAACAACATTTTGGAACCATTTTAGTTGATTAAAAGCTACATTTTGAATTTTTATAAATTTTGGGTGTTTTAAGTTTTATAATTTTTAGGGTTTTTTCAAAGATTGACATGGTATTTTATTTCATATGACACTTACATTAGTTGGAGTTCCACTAGGGAGTAGGCCTGATTTTTGGGTGTTGTTTAGGCTCTATGTAGGGCATACATGACTATCCTATAGAGAGTTGGATTGATGATAGTCATAAATTTTCCAATCATATGACCTTCTATGTAGATTTATTGTGACACATTGATCTACTAGATGTTTAAATTACCTTCCAATTTCCTATCATTAAAGGAGAGTGAACCATCACTCTCTACAATTTGCAACATATCTTAGGAGTTTTTGTACATGAAGATAGATTGATACTACTTGGTAGGGTCTAAGGGATAAATATGAGAATGGGTTTCCTTCTTGGAGGTGGCTATCTTGGAGATATATTAGAGATCCAGCTTACATTTTTTCCATTACATGTTATCTTTCCCTTGAAAAGGTCTTGATTGCAATGATTTTATTTTACATGTTAGGGGAAAGAAGACTCCTATTCTAAGATGGTCCTATGAACTAATCATTTGAGAGAAAATTATTGGTGGCCTTCAAATATTTATATTGAATCACATATCTAGGATTTTTGACATTCAATCACCCTTATTTGGTGATTTTATGAATTTTAGAGCACATTTGGCCTTTTCAATTAATTTTTTTCTCATGGATTCTATATATGACCACATTGATGGTGGTGAATCTTATATATGATGATTTTATTATTGACCCATATATTGACATGGAAGGGGGAATGGATGGGAGATATGGGCATTCAATCCTATTTTTGAGGAGTGTACTCCTTCATAGATAGGATTGGATTTTTTGATATTTATTCCATTTCATGAGTCCTTCAGTAGATTGGAGAGGACTTCCCTAAAAAATTATCAATTATGCCCCCATGCTACCAATATATTCAAGATATTATAGGGGCAAAATGAGGAGTTTTCTTGAAGAGTACTCTTACTTTAGGGACACCTATTATGCAACCCTTATGAGGATCTAGGTTCAAATATAACTTTTACCATGTTATGTCCCCTTGTTTTATGATGTAGAGAGTGACCAATAAGAGGAGGAGGAGGATGAAAACTGCATCCCCGAGGATGGAGAAGAGAAAGAGATGTATTGAAGGATGTGAGGATATAAGAAGATGAGGAGACACCAAGAGTACCTTAGACCACTTTCATCATTCAAATTATAGAGTAGATGAGGAAATTTGGTTCAACATGGTAGCTAGGAGATCCTCATGAATAAACCACTTATCAATTCCTTTTATTTTATTACTATTGCTTCAACTTGATCAATTATTCTAACACTAAGTTGTTAATTTTCTTGCTTCTCTTGATTTTTATTTCATAAGAACTACCAAGGTATGTAGATATTTTTTAAAGATTGATTCCTTATATGTATTATTTTTTTCCAAGGGATTATATAGAGAGGGACTTCTAGTGGATGTGGGGATTCTTTCATTGAATAGTTGACACAAATGTTCTTTCTCTTAGCTATTGCTTAAGTCAAGGTAGAGTATCATAGATGAATAAATTTGTAGAATTAGAGACTAAGTTTGTCTTGATATAGGATATGTCTTTCTTTAGGATTGATCAATGATCATATGGTCACACATAAACTAGGACAATGAACCATTTTTGTACTGAAATTCTCATAGCAATTCCTTCTTAGGAAAAAACTTAGAAGACTTCTTTGTTGTCAAGCATATAATATAGTTGGATGAGATGACATAGTAGGAGTCTTGGAGACTCCATGGCTCTAAGTCTCCATTGAGGCATTGGTTTATGCCTTATGCTGAACTAGGCACCTCATTTTTCTTTATTTCTCCCTGTGTATGGGCAGATTATGTATTTGATGCACTTCACTTATGATTCTCCCTTAATAGAGCCTATGCCATAAGTGTATTGATATCTTAGTGTACTTGATGTAACTTTTATTTTTGAGGCTTGGTATTGATTTGTATATAGCTTATGGTTGACATATTTATCTTGCTTATCCCTTGTATACATGGTTAGCCTAGAATTCAATTTTTTATTTTATGTATGTATATTATGATGGATGTAATTTATACTTGTGTTTTGGATCATTTTTAACTTCTTTAGTGTATGTATGTAGTGTGTAGTATGTATGGATATATACATATTGTTTGATGGATATGACACAATGGATTCACATGTTTAATTTTTTAGATATTTTTTACTTAGAGGGATTACGGTTTGTCGAGCAATATAGGATGACTCGCTAAAATTTTGATATAGATTTTAGGGGGTCAAGTAGGAATGGTAAAGTGATGAGATAATTTTTAAGATGAATTATCACAAAGGGCTAAAGACTAATCCACATCTAGAATACCCACTTAAACTAGCTTTTGATATAGACAAGAAACAAAAAAATTTGGTACCTTCTAGACTTAGATTAAGAGAGATGCCCAATAGGTTAGACCAGGGGTAAAGGATTAGTTCATCATCAAGGATGACACTATAAAGAAAGATAAACTCTTTGTTTGAAATAATTTTTTTGTGTGTGTTCTTAGCTTCATATTTTTATTTTTATTTTTATTTGGATGTCATATTTATAGCTTTGACCTTAAACTTTTCTCCACCTAGAGAACGACCATAAGAAATTTATTTCTCTTTTTTTAATTACTTTCAAAGTTTTGGCCCCCTTGACATTTTTGCCTAGGTAAGTAAGGGGTTAGGCGTGACCAAATGGATGATTTAATCCTAATATTTTTTGTTTTCCAAGGAGAGACATGAAGACCTACCTATTAGCTTCTATTAAATATTGCGGGTTTGAAAACTTTATTTGTTTAGAATTGACTAGATGACAACTAAGACAAGGATCCATTTAAATCTATGATTTTAACTTTATTTAAAATTATTGGGATAATAGTGATAATTATTTTTTCAATTTATGGCTTAGTAAAGACAAACTATACTAAGAAACCTAAGAGTTTTACTAAGATGAAAATTAGAAAAGAGAAAACCATAATTAGGTAGAAAGATGAAGTGAAATAAAATAAAATGCATATCTTTGTTCTTGTTGTGATATTTGGATTTTTGGGTGTTTTTTGGTTTTAATATATAATAATTTTTAAGAAGGAAAGAATTGATAGCTTTTTTAGAAAATCATTTCATTGTGTACAAGAGATAGGAACCAATTTTGATGTCTTCCTTAACTATATATGGACCTGTTGTGTAGTTTTTATACACATGCCCAACTGAAAGTAGGGACCCTCGTTTTTCGGTTTTTGGTGTTTTGGTCTTCCTTTTTTGGAGTTTTTCTTGCTTGGGCATGTGATTTGATGTTCATCCTACCGATTGGAATGGCCCATGTATGATTTATATTGAAAAACCTTGAGTTTTGGGTGTATTTCGGGCTTTTCACTGTGTTCGGGAAAATCTACCCTGGCCAGACTTTCCCAGTTTCCCTTTGGTGCCCGGTAACAGTTTCCTTTTGCTCAAGTTCGGGGAAATCCGCCATGTCCGGATTTTCCCGATGTCCATTTCTTTGTCGGATACCCAAATTTTGGTCTCGGTCGTCTTGTCAATTGAATTAATGGTGATTGCACGACTTTTGGGGCAATGTTATATTGGGTTTTGGGAAGTAATTTTCCATTTGAGTTTGATTATTTTCTTGCCATTTCAGTTTGGAGTGTTGGAGCTTGAGGTGTGTTGCTGGATTGTGCAGTTGGATTTCTTGAGCATTGTTTATGTTTTGCTCGTGCTTGAAGTTTTTTGCTAAGCTTCCTTGGTTTCAGTCTCCTCTATTGTCATGGTATGTAGATATTCTAGCTCTTTTTGTTTGAATTACTTTGTTGCACATGCTTTTATGGTATTCATTGCTCCACCTTTGTTGAATGTGTGTGTTTCTTGGGCATTTCGGGTTTTTGTGTCTTGCCGGTCTGGTCGGGTGTTTGTCTTGGTTTTGCTTTAGGTTGGTCTTCCATTGTTGTCTTTGGCTTGCTTGCATTTTCCATGAACTTCCTATCTTCGTTTGCAAGCAAGTTGTGCCTGAGTTGTTTCGTGCTTTCATGGTGGAGGTTTTAGGGTTCTTGACCTAGGGCATAGCCAATCCCTCTCAATTTACTGAGAGGTGGGTTTTAAATTCATGGTTGATCCATTGGAGGTTTAGGTCAAGTCATTGTCGAGCTACAGGCTCTTGGTTCGTGTCCATTTGATTTATTTGGGGTGAAGGCGAGAGGAACATCGGAGTTCAAGTTTTTGATGTCTTCGTGGAATTTCGTCTCTGCCAGATTTCCCCGAGTTCCCCGTTTCCTCTCTATTCTTCATAATTTGCCTTTATCCGGACTTTTGCCTGTCTCACAGAATTTCGCTTCCTTCGGCTCTTCCCGGGTTCTGTTGCCTGGTCGTTCTACCGAATTTGAGCTTTTTTGGTAAAGTTGTATTGGCTCTGCTGAAATCCGCACCTTCGGGATTTTCCCGGATGTTCTGCGCTTCCTTCATTTTCTCAGGTTGTTGAAATCGTTGTTGTTTTCAGGGATTTCAGTCTGAGGCGGATTTCTCTGAGGTTTTGTGGAAATGAAGAGTTTGATGATTATATGAAGAATTTGTTGGTTGATGATGGATTTAGATGATTAAATGAACTTATGCTAAGTTGTATCTAACCACTCTTTGATTATAGTGATTGACTAAAATGATTATGTGGGGTTGTATGCCTATTTCGCTAAATTTTGCCTGGGCCGGATTTCTTCGAAGTGCCTGTCTAGTCTGGATTCCGTGAAGGAAGCTAAATCTTGAACTTTTTCGGATGGTTGATTTCTGTCACTTCTTGTTTATCCTGGATCTTATTGTGTTATCTTTACTTGTTTGCAAGCAGGATTAGGGCAAGATGTTGTTGGACAAGGTAAGGCCATGGATCCAAATGTTGAAGGTTCTGCTATAACTGATGTAGAGAGAGTGAAGATGGACATAAAAAGTAAGGTTCTTGAGAGCAAACTGACTTCCATCTGGTCAGGAATCATTGATACCAGCGTGGGAATGTGGGACTATGAAGAGTTTAAGGCTGGAATGGTAGCACCAAATCTCCCTTTATTGGCTAGAAGGATAGTGGAGTCTGGATTAGTACATGTTGTTGGATTTCCCTCTACAGTGCAGTGTTATGAGTTAGTACTTGAGTGTGGTAGGCATTATGACCAAGGAACACAAAGAATAATTGGTCCTCAAGGAAGGATTATGGCCAGCTTCGACCCTGTGTCCATTGCTCGGACCTTTGATATACCTGACAGGTCATGTGTGGTGGCCTTTGATATGGATACAGCCAAGAAGTACTACGAGGAAAATTTGGTTAAGTCTCAGTAGGTAATCAATTCTTGGTTGGAGAAGCCCAAGTCTCACTCCTCCAAGCTACCTAAATAGTTGGTTAGACTTAAATTCAAGAGGTAATACTATGATGCCATTACTCTCCTCAGCAAGTTGGTGGGACTGAGGAGTGTAGGAGTATTTGAGGGTTGGATGTTCAGTTTTATTGCTCGGATGGAACAAGGTGTCGATTACCACTGGCTAGGTGCCATAAGTGCAGTAATCCATCAGTAGATGTGCAATGTCTTACAGACCAAGACCTTCACCATGACTTCTTACTTGGTGTATGCATTGGACAGATTCCACACATACAAGGGGCTGAGTACTAGAGGTACATTTGGGTAGGATGCAATCTATGAAGTGTACCCATAGCTGCACTTGGGAGGAGGTAGCTATAGAAGGGCTAATGATGCATTTACTATGTATATTACCAGGTTGCTACAGGGTGCAGAACATGTTAGGATTTCAGATAAAGCCAAGGAGTTGATCAAGAGGTATGGGGCATGGTTCATCCAGTTCCCTACTTTCTCCTACATAAGAATTGATGGTTGTCAAAGGGCTCCCTACAGACTCCCAAGGTACCCAACAAACCATATCATTTTTTTGGAGGTCACAAGACAAATTTATGACTTCGATGTAATTGTGAAGGGAGACAAGCATAAAATAGGATTTGGAAATGACTTCCCATTAAAGATAGGCATGAACGAGGTCTGCCCTTACATCTAGTCGGCTCATGCTTCTGAGGAGGAGTTAAGTACTTTTGGTCTCTCCTTTCATTCCAAGAGGACAAGGTTTGATATTACAGGTGAGGCACAAAAGAAAGCTAGCAGAGAGTATAGCCATAAGGATGACATTGAAGATTATTGGGCTAACCTTGGTGATGAATTTGATGTTAGAATAAATTCTCCAGGCTACCAGTGAACCTAGTCAAGTTGTATAACATAAAGGCCATTCCTGACCAAGTCGAGGAGGATGGAAATTTGGTTCAAGGCCATGTCTTTAAGGCATTAAAAGATAAACCGGTTGGAGAAGTAGATTGGTTGGAAGAAGAAAAGGTAGAGTTGAAGCAGATTATGACTCTGGTGATCAAGTACACCAAAATGTGGCTGAAGCAAAAAATGCTAGAATTGGAAATTGAAGGTGTGCAATGCACCTATGATTTGATGGGAGACTTGGAGTCTCATTCTGCTTCCAAGGAGTCACATGAGCAGGATCCTAAGGGTAAGGCTAAGGTGGACTCCTCCTGCAAGATCAAGGTTAGGGATGTTCAAACTGAAGAAGCAGCAGATACAAGTAAACAAAGGAAGCCTATTGCCAAGAAGAGAAGAAATGTTTCAAGGAAAGAGGCTGAGAAAGATAAAGAGGAAAGGGAAGTGGTGGATGTTACTTCTCCTTTTTCCAAGAGGAGAAGACTAGTGAGAATATCATAGAAGGAGAAGGAAACTTCCAGATCAGAAAACGAGGTTGAGACACCTGTGGTGGAGATAAAAAGTTCAGGGGAAAGAACACAGGTATATATGAGGAGGTTAAGGACTCCTTCCCCAAAGGATGCTACAATGAAGGAGGATGTTCCTATGACTGCTCCCATCATTGAAAAAGAGACTGTTCCCCTTTCTCAAGATACTGGCAGTGTGCCAGAGGAGCCAAGGAAGGATGAAGATCCTAAGGACTTGGGGGAAGGAGACCTCTACAATGCAAAGGCATAAAGTGATAAGGTAATTCAATCTCCCTTGGTCACCTATGCAAATTCACCTATAGAAGAAAAATTGGCCAAGTCCCCTCAACAGGAGGAAGTACCAGCTAGGACTCCTTCACCAACATAAGACAAAGGGGAGGAATAGTCCTAGGATAAGGAGGATTAGACTAAGGAGATCCCTACAGAGCTAGGTATTGAGAAGGATGCACCTAGTGGCCAGCAAGAAAAGGATGATGGTCAAGATAAGGTGCAAATAGAGTCCATTGTTGTAGATTGGTTGAATAGGGAATTAAAGAGTAAACTGGTGATTATGGAAGACACTCCTCCCAATTTGGAGGACCTAATGGCTAACATTGGTAAAGGGAAGACCAAGAAGAAGGCCAAGGTTGTATCCAGGATTGAGAGGGATGGATTGGGAAATAGAGTGGCTCATATTGCTACCCCTACTCCATAAAAAGATAGAGATGGGTGACTGCAAAGGACTATCATGTACAGACCATTAATTTGGGGCATGCTTCTATGGAACAAGACATTGAGGAGTATGAAGGCTCCAGTGCTGTAATTGTAGGTAGATTGAAGAAGGAGACACAAACCAGGCATGAGTTAGAAAGGGAGAATGATAAATTGAAGAGGTACTTGCAGGAGTTGATGAAACCCTTGCAATCCATTGGCTCTTCCTCCTCTGTTGCTGGTTTCTTGCCTCAGGAGATGATTTATGACCTTTAAAGGATGAAAGGTACTACACATGCCATAGTTGGTTGGTTGTAGGGAGTCCAGGATAAAGGAGATGGTGCCATCAAGGATATCTTTTTGACTGCAAAGGATGCCATGATGTCAGATGATTAGCTCAAGACTATGCTAGCCTAGGATAGGGAGGACATTGATCTCCTGTTGCAGAAGACAAGAACAATTATGGAGTACACCGAGGATAAACTGGTGAAGAGTGGGATTCTTCCTTTCCCAAGGGTTTCTAAGCCTTGGGAATGGTTTGAGATTCTGCAAATGAGGCAAAGGTCCTTGAAGAAGATTCATAATCAAAGGAAGCAGATTGAGGACACTTTGACTAGTATTTTTGATAAATACAACTCATTCTTTGAAATCATGACAGGGAGGAAGAATTTTGCTCCCAAGCATCTCAATTTGGAACAACTCAGGAAGTGGTGGAGAGATGTCTATTCTCTAGTCAGTGAAGGCCTAGTCACTGAACATCAGCTAGATGATGTTGTAACCTACATTGCAGTTATTGACAGGCATTTAACATATAGGGCTGATTGGGATGGCACAGTAAGGTAGGCAAGAGATGACATCAAGTCTCTGGAGAGAAAAGTTAGGGTTTTTCCTGTGCCACCTATTGCCGAATTGGACAGAGTATTGTTGGCAGTGCATGGTGAAGTGGAGTGTACCAAAGACAAGGATGGGAAGTAGTTATATAGGGCTACATCAAAATTTGTGCTTCCCATTATCCACATGCATTGGACCAAGTTCTTGAGACCCCAGGCCAACTTAGATGAAATTGGTGCAAATTGCACATTTCATGTTGTATTCGAATATCTCTTGAGGCCGACCTATTGTATGACATTTATTATTGTAAAATCCTTATTAAGGCCAACCTATCTTGGGGGTTCTCTATAAATTGGGCATGCTGCCTCATTTGTAGCATATAGACATATGGATATATAGAGGTGGACATATATGGACATATAGAGTATCATAGTAAAAAAGTTAGTATATTTCATATTGGAGTGAATTAGGGTTTATTTTCAAGCAAGTATTGTAACAGAAGACTGGAATTGTTGTCATTTTGGATGATTTAATATAAGAAAGGATATTGTGATTTTGGTATCTCTCTTGTGTTAAGTTTTATCCCACATAATTCTTGTTATTCTATTTTTAAAATTGCTTGAGTTTATTGTTAGATGGTTTGGTGATGCTTAGGGTTTCATGTTTGAAATGTTTGCAGTGATCTCTAGTCCATACTTTTTGCAGTTAGCTGATTGTTAGCTACCTTGCAAAGTTAGCCTAGACTTAAAATTGTGCTTAGTTCAATTATGAATGTTTGTTCATTTCAATTGCAATGGGGTTGTCTTGAATGAATGTCCATGATTTAAAAATCTTTAATACCTTAGAAGATTGCACTATTCCTGTAAGATTGCAGATTTGTCTGGGTCAAACAGAAAGTAGTTTATGAGAGAGCGATCCATTTTGAGCATCTTATCTTTTGCATTGTGAATCTTAGAGTTGGAATTAGTCTTAGAAACATCTTTGAAACCTTTATCTTTTGTTATTTCTTTATTATCTGGGTTAAATTTAGGGTTTGAATTACCAATATATTGCTAGATTTGATAAATTCAAAGTCTAGTGTTTACTTTTATTAAGGTCCCTTTGTGATTACCAACATTTTCACATTATCTCTGAGTTGTTTTGTTGCATTGTCAAGACCTGACATTAGAGACCTTGGGGTTATCTCTTTCCCTATAGAGATTCACCTTTCAAGAGAGATAGGATATCATATTTTGTCTGAGTTGTTGTTGTACAAAAAACACCATCAACATGACCTTTCCAATAAAAACTCATTAGGTGGATGAGTGAGAAAATAAATTGATTTGGAAGACATTTTAGGAAAATATGTGGAACTAGAGATCAAGATGGAAGAAATAATCAACAAAAAAATTGGAAGGCTTTATGGAAATATTATGTAGAGTTGGATGCCAAAAGGAAGAAGGGAACTAGAATAAATTTGGATGAACCCTATGATTTTGTAAAGAACATGAAACTTGACTAGGTGTTGGGAATGAGAGATATATAAAAGGGAGGTCAAGATATAGAAATGAAGTGGAAGAAGTTCATATGAAATTTGAAAATCTATAGAAGTGAAAATGGGAAATGAGTGAGAGAATTTGTGGATGCAAAAGAGGCTGGGAGGTCAGGAGAAATAAGGGGATGGTAAGAATTTCAGACAAACCTATGTCTACAAAAAAACTTGACTGAAACTCGGGAATGAGAAAATATGGGGATACATAAGAGGATAGGAATTTGAGACATGGAAATGGAATATAAGAAGTCCAAATAAAATTTTCAACTCCATATAAGGAAAAATGGGAAGGGAAAAAGAGAATGGGAGAAAGTAGGGATACAAAAAAGGATTGGAGGTCAGGATTTCAAGATGGAGTAGAAGTCTTAATGTCTGAAAAAACCAACAAACAAATAGAATGAAGGAAATGAGGCTAGGAAGGGATCCAATCAAATTTAAAAATTATATGTGGGACTAATAATTAGGATAGGAAGTCAAACAATTAAAATAAGGTTGGTAGTCTGTTGTAACTCTATAAAAGCTATAGAAAATGACCAAAACCTTCCCACAAGCACTAGGCAGTATCACAAGTTGGGCAACTATGAGCGAGAAGTTTTTGATGAGATTCAAGCTCGTTGAAGATAGTCACTTGTTGTTCACCTAGCTTACAAATTCAAGATGGAGCACCACGAATACATGAGGGATTTTGTGGCAATATTTCATCATCTTGTTACAAGAATTTCTCCTACACTTGATCCATCACTGGAGATTCTGATAAGTTGTTTCATACATGCTCTTCCATCAGAGATAGCCTTCTTCCTCAAGACGGCCAAAGCGACAGAGTTGAAGAGTGCGCAAGAACATGCCATCAAGTTGGAGGATAATATGATCACTTCCGGCCTAATGAAGACAGATTCTATTAGAACTCCATTTTAGCAATCGTACCAGCAAAAAAGTGACAATTTTCAGCCACGGTTGCCAACATCTCCATCAAGAAAAATGATTGAAGTTGCACACCATGCATTATTTTATTGTTTCCATGACACCAATGCACATACCGTATCCACATGTCCAGAGAACCTAAGAATGATCCAAATCATGGAATACAATGAAGCTGCTCCTAGTTCTAGTTTTGTACCAACACCAAGTTTGAAGGTTGTTTCACCACAAATGGACAACTTCGATGGCGACTCTGCTGTGAGATACTTTGATGAAGAACACGTAAATCAAAAACAAGAAGAAGAATACCGCCAGTACGCTCCTCCTATGTTCACACGTGCTCATAACTTCAAGGCACATAAAGAAGAAGAAAGGTGGAAATCAAACAAGAAGGGTAGACAAGTGCTTCCCACTTCTAAATTCAAATCTTCATAAGAGATTACTATGCCAGTTGCTCAAGAGACGTCTTCAGCAAATTTTGACATCGTAGCTTCCATGATGAAGACCAAGGTACAAATCTCTCAACTGGAATATCTTCATGATCATCCAGAATAACTAGATCAGATTCTCAAAGTTGTAAAGAAGCAGGTTGTGCTCAAGTCATTTGTTCCAGCAGAAGCAAAGCTTGAAATAGGTCTTGGTAATTGTGTGACTCTGACAGAGATAGAAATTGAAGAACAGAACATTGCTTGTTCTAAAAAGAGATCGACAGAGGATAGAAAGTCATGGACAATACAATTTGATGGAGATTGTTTAAATACAATTTTAGAAGAAGGGGAATTGACCATCTTCCCTAAGGGACAATTGCACCCATCCGTGCAATTGGAGTTCACTAAAGGTGAAAAGGAGGTGCTTTTGCAAGGTCTCAAAGATGCCAAAGACATGGGAATCAAACTCCTATGTGTTAAGGGTGATGTAGAGCTAATCGACGAGCCGGTCGAAGGATATTTTCAGGTCAAAAAGGATCACGTACGGCATTACAAAAATCGAGTTTGGAACTTGATTGATTGGTTTGAAGAAATCAACATCGTAAGGATGGATGACATCAGAACTAATGTCTCAGGAGTATCAGCTTTCCCATTTGCATCATATTCTAACTTTTGTAAGAGTATCTTTGCATGAATATATGAAAACCTGAGAATCTTCATTCTAGAAGGATTGCCTCCTGCAATGCCCATCAAAAGAGAAGTAAATCCTTTCAGGCATAAACGACATTGATGGAAGGCTCTTCTTGCTGCCATGCAGTGAACAATATTCAAAGCACTTCATCCCTTTGGGGGTGGAGTAAATTTTCTTTAAGTAATTTTTATTTATGCTTTATCGTTATGTCGTAATGTATTTCCTCGTTCAATGATGTTATGTCATGTTTTAGGTGATTAATCAGGTAGTCTTGTTTTAGGTGATTAGGGAAAAGTCCTGACTCCAATGCCCAATGTTAGAGTCACTGGTCTACAAAATGCAGAGATTCCTAGATTCTCCTATGTCATAAGTATCTGACATGGTCACCAGACGGAGCCTAATGTTGTACCCAAACCAAATTTTTTGGTTCATTAAGGCATTTTGCTTAAAATGGTCTAAACCTTGTAAAAGTGGGGTCAAAATTCAGTTTTTGGGCAAATCAAGTATGGGCTTTTGGTTAGTGTGATGCCAGGAAGATATTGGAAAATTTTGAAAATTTTAAAAATTAGGGTTTCTGAACTCTATTTTTAGGTCGAAACCCTAAAAAATAGGTACTTGTTAGAATTGGATGAAATTAATTTTGATTGGCTTATTTCACATCACAATCACAATGGTGAAGTCAGTTTCAGTTAAAAGTCAGTTTAAGCCTAGTGGGTAGTTTTCACTTTTTCAGGAGAAAAGTTAGGACCTCTGAGGTTGTCAATGGCAGTTGGCCAGTACCAAGTATCAAAATCGAAGCCTAAAACTCAAAGTAGAACATTCTATGGTGAAAGATGCTGAAAAAGTTACTTCTTGACGGAGGGGATTTTCAGATTGGCAAAAAGTGGAAAAATATTCTAAGTTTGAGAACTTTTTCACTATGTAACGTAGTAGACACTTGCACAATCAATGTGCAAATCAACTTTACAGTATTCGTACATGTGAAAATGATGAAGTATAGTCATACACACACCTTGGTAGTCGTCAGCATTTTGACATGGTTAACCTCAGTAGCAGATACAGTGTTTGCAGAGCACAAAAGGGTGGAAAACATGGAATTCAGAGCAAATTTGCGCCCCTATAGCCCAGGGGCACCCTTTCATTTGAAGGTCAAGATTTAATTGCTTTGGATTGAGAATACATTCATTGTTTTCTATTTTCAGTCAGCTTTTCAATTAGCTATGGAGCAAGATCATTTGAGTTGCAAAACTCTAGCAAACGAAGGCGAAAGCAGAGGTTATGAAGAGTGTACACATCATGGAGACAGTCTAGAAAAGAAAATCTGTGCCCCTGTAGCCAAGGGGCGCCCTTCTTTTTGAAGGCCGAGATCTAGATGCATGTGTGTGCTGGTGGATTCAGTCTTTGCAGAATGAGTCTGGCTTTTCAACAAACTATCAAGTGGAGGTGTACCTGGTGCAAAACTCCAGTTGTCAATGTCAGAAGTAGTAGCTATAGATAGGATACATGTGAACAAAGATTGCCAATTCATGGTTTGAGCGCCCTTGTAGCTCAGGGGCGCCCTTGAATATGACTCACTAGATGGATGAAATTGCAAATAGGGTCTTCTTGAGATCTTTCCCAATTTAGTCCAACTTCGTAATTCACTCATTTGCAAGATGATCCGACACTCTGAGTAACCGTGATAGAAGTTCTACCGAGCACTTAAAATAGAGGATGGTGAAGCGTAGCTACACATCTGTAGGCTAGGGGTGCCCAGCCTTTAGTCCTACCAGATGGGGTTATTTCCAATTGTAGTCTTCACAAGACTTGTGAGTAATTACTCCAGCTATCCAATGAGTCTAGTTGTCAACCTTCAAGATTTGACGAATGCTCGTACGTGTGACGTCAAGGTGATGATGTTGAAAAGTGAAGGTGATTGGAGACAGTTTAAAAATGACTAAGTATGAAGTATAACTTTCCTTGAAAAAGGTACCCTTCTCTTAGAGGCCTTAGAAGTAGTTTTCTGGCTTCATCGTCACCAAGAACATCTCTTGCAAGCTGATCAAACTATATAGAGAGACAGAAAGCATGCAAATTGAAGCATTCCATCTCTCAGTGTCAGGGGTCAAAGTATGGTGTTCAGATGAAAATGACACTTTTGTCAGAATGGTATTTGCATCTTCACAGGCCAGGGGCACCCATCTTTTTGGGGTTCTTGATGCAGTTTTCATATACCTTACATACAGTCGTTGGATGTAGAGTACTTCCAGTCACGTAATGAATCTACTATCCAGTCAGTGGGGTTCATCATTCACCGTCAGCAACAGTTTGAAGCATCAAATGGAAATCAGGGATAACTTTAAGAAACCCCCCCCTCAGCGAAGGTGTAAAATCTTGGCGAATCCTTCCTCTTTTTTTGAAAAAAAATATTAATTTCCTTGGCGAATCTATACACATTATTAAAAAAAATTGTAAAATCTTGGCGAATCTTAATGAATAATTGGTAAAAATAATAATGACATTGGCGAATCTCTCCTTTAAAATTTTGCATAGTTGATCGGTGCAGTTTCCCCATATATTTTTGTTTTTTTGTAATATTGAAGTAGGGGCCCGGGGGTGGCAGCCACCAGCAGGGTCAAGGGGCAGCGCCCCTTGCAAGGGTCAAGGGGGCCTACTACACATGTTCCTTTTAAAAGGCTTGTTGAGGCTCGGAATTTTTTTTGGAACACATGATTAGATTTAATCTTATGGCCTAAAACAAATTTCGGGCCTTAGCAAGCCTTTGAAAAGGCACATGCATATTAGGTCGCGGAATCAAATCATAGCTATCTGATTAAAAATCTAATCAGTGCCAATAGACAAAATACATATTCAAGGCTAAGCCACTAAAGTAACCCTAAAATTAAAAAGTATTTTATTATTAATGGCAATATTACCCCAAAATTGATCGGAGGAATATAATATTACTAGCGAATATAATTAATATTTTTAATTATGGTATAAAC
>CM021100.1:57384825-57423811 GCA_007115665.2 Sequoiadendron giganteum | reverse complement strand
ATATGAAGAGAACATACCCGAAGATGCAACCATATGATGTGAGGCTCTTGAATCAAGAAGCCATCTACTGGACTAAAGATTGGTGGACGCAAAGAGAGCATGGCCTTTAATATTTTCTACTCCACATGCCATGGTGGATGACCCTAATTATGAAGGTTTTGAATTGGAAGAAGAGGATGAAGGTAACTAAATATGATTATTTTGTATAATATACTTCATCTCATCAATCTTCTTTACATAACATTGATGTTCATCATGTCTTATCTTTGTGCAATATTCATAATTTTTTGTCCTTCATAGATGAGTCCCCCTTAGAAGAGGAAGGAGAATCAAAGGTATCATGTGAACGTGATTCCTTGGCTTGTTCATGTGATTTGGAATCCTTTTGTTTCTATTTCATGTCTTTTTCATTTGAAGCATTCAAATCTCTAGTGATTGGTGTGCAATAAGATCCCATGATTTGGAAGACTTCAAGGGGGCCATTTGTACCAAATTTTCTTGTTGCCAAGTGAGTGATGTAACAAAAACATCATGTGAAGGAATAGTGAAGCTAGTACCAAGTGCATCTCTAGTAGAGTGAAAGGAAGAGACAAAAACATAACAGTTAGGACCAAGCTTGGCAAGGATGGAAATAATTAACCAAGTGATATTTTTGAATACCACACTATGTCAGTTGCAATATGAGAGACTTGAGATTGGTGAAGAAGTCTTGGATGCTATTAAAATCTTGAGGATTTAAGCCATTAATCTTATTCTCCAACTGAAATCCTCTCAAATTATCTTGCTTCCCAAACAAAGACTCCAAATGAGTCCATATCTGATTGGGTGTGATGCAAGATTCAACATGAAAGAAAAGATTAGGAAACATGCATGCATAATGTACAAAAAATCGCATCACACATGTTAAACCATTTTATCTTCTCAACAACACCTATAGGTTCAAGTTATGTACCCATGGTTACTTTGTATAACATTGATTTATTCAGATGTATCTCCATTTATTTTTTTCAACCATAGAAGAACTTTGTATGGAGTGAGCAGAGAAATATGTGTTGGATCCATGATGAAAAAGTATAGAAATGAATTGATACAATAATATATAACCCCTCCATGCAATAAAAATCCCATTTGATCCAAAAAATTGACTTGTTTGCATGTTTTCCAAGAAAAAAACAAAAAGGATTTTTTTTAGATATGATTGAAATTAAAAATACCTATTTAATTTTGTAGAAAATAGGACTAAGATCTATGAAGAGGATTGAATTAGCCTTTCAATGTCATTAGAATTATGAAAATTTGATTAGCAATTTAAAATTTATGACCTCTTAAGCGAAAATAAATTGATATGACTTTAGAGACCTATAAAATAAATTAGGAGAAAAATATGGAAAAATCACATGCACCACTGGATCGGTCTCAGAACCACCTTTCCAATTATATAAATTTTGCAAAAAAAATGGAGTGAGGACACCCAATATATACCTAATTTACTAAATTTTTCTTAATTTTCCCTTCAAATAAAAATAGGGGGGCTAAAAAAAACTTGACCATTAGTCAACTAGGTGACCATCACTAGAGTTTGGGGCATTTGATCATTGATATCACCAAAGTCTGGGTAGGCAAAAAAATGCAACTTGAGTGGCTGAGTGGAGGTTGGTGGTGTTGTTTTAGTTGTGCAACAATGATAGTTTCAAGTGGTGCCACCAAAGATTGAATGACAATAGGCGGGTGATCTTGGTAGAATATTCCTAATTTTTTACCTGCAAAGAATCTTCCAATCAATTTTTTTTGTGATTTTTTAGGCCATTGGCTTTTTTTCTATGCCTTTTTTGGCACCTGATAGAGTGTAAAGTTCATACCTATATTGTTTGTATGGTGTACAGGTCTGTACAACATACATATTATGTATGACTATATGGACTAAAAAACTCTAGATTCATGTGCCCCAAAACAATCACCCTAAAAGCCAAAGTCTCAAATTCTCATGAAATGATGTAGTCAGTTCTTAGGTTTTTGACCACTCCGAACATAATGGTGAGGTTGGTTTTGCTCTGAGATAAACCAATTTTTTTCTCAAGGTTAAATCCCTAAAATTTTGAATAGGAGGCCACAAATCTAGAGCTCTGATACCATGTTAGAGTTGATGATTGAAACCCACAACTCCCATAAGTCACCTACAAGCCATTATCCTATCACAAAAGAAAGATCTAAGTAAGATGATGTGCTCAACAACTTGAAATTTTTTATTGATGCAATCACTTGAATGAGTGATTACAATGAAAGGTGAATGCTTATAAAAGAAAAAATCAAACCCTAGATTAGGTTTTGATTAGATTGATACAAGTGTCATCATCTAATGCAATGAGATAACCTGCTATAAATATAGCTCGATCTAATAGTAAAAAGAAACTCCTAAGTTTAGTATAATTAATTAAAATAAAAGGTGTATAATAATTGATTAAAGATTAATTAATAATCAAGTGATGACTTATTTACTCCAACAATATATTCATTTAATAAGTTTAATTCTATCGATGTCAAAAATCCTAATGACATCATATGCTAACATCATCATTTCATTGAACTTCTTAACTTCCCCATCCATCCCATCCTTTGGTACTTATTTTGTTGCATCTTCACTCCTTGGACACCAATCCATTGTATTTCAAAAAAATTCTATCTTTCATAGTCAAACTTTCAGTCATTTGTTAAAAAATTACTCCTTTCCTTTCAACCCTAAAAGTCTAAAACTTCACCAATTTCTTCATTCAACATATTAGAGTTGGACTGTCATTATTCCCTTATTTGGGCACCTTTTTCCATCCATCTCCAAAAGCCCAAAACTCTACCACCCCTTTCTTAACATTTATCAGATTCATACTTTCATTCTTCCCCCTTTCCTCATCCCTTTTGGCATGACTTCCTAGTAACCCACCCTCGATCCCCCAATTCTCTAATGCTTCGATCCTTGACATTTGGTATGAGTTTTATCTCACCCCCAATTGTATGAAACTCTCACCATTTCTTATTGTAGCTCTCACCTACCTTTCTAGATGACCTAAGCTTTATTAATGACCTATTTGGCCTTGCAACTACTAGATTTAATTTGATGGCACCTAGAAATCATTCTTTATGCAAGATGACATTGATTCAAAAAATAAAATTAATTTTCAACCCATACCACAACTATTATTATATATTTTGATGATTGATTATTATCATTTGTTAGTTACAACATATATACAATAATTTGAATTGATATTTAATAATTATTTTTCATTACTATATATATCATACAATCACAATATAAAGTAAGCACACTATTTTTCCACATATCATTAACTAATAAATTTTATAATATATAATAGGGTGGGTGCAAAATGATGGGGAGCCAAATTGTGGCCACAATTTAAAAAAACATTTGATAGGCTATAATGTGAGCATGTTATAATGTACTCACATTATGGCTTGGTGTGCTAAGCCTAAGGCTCAGTGGCATCGAGCCTATTCCATGCTTGTGTTATAACATGAGCATGGAATAATGCACTCGCGTTATGAGTTATTAAAACAAAGAAAAGAAAATTTATTTTATTTTTATGTTGACTATTTTTTTTGTTGCATGTGGCCAAAAACCATTCTCTTGCGTGCTCGTGTTTTGGGAGGAGACAATCTTGCATTTTTTTCATCAATTTATTTCTATTTCTTCACCAGGATGCCGCCACATCGATGGGGAGGTCGAAGAGGTAAGGATTGTTTGCTTTTTGTTGTGAATTTGTTAGTTTTAGGTTGTTTTTATATTCATTTGTTGAATTTGTAGGAAATGATAATGATCTTGGAAAACCTCTTCAAAACCCTCCTAAAAATCCTCAATAACCAAAGCAACAACAATATGAACAAAATCCTCAAGTTCAACAACCACAACAACAATCTCCTCCACCAATCCCTCAACATCCTCTTGGCACTCAACAAAATTTAATGGGGTTAATTTAAAACAATAAAAAACAAATTGAGGAGTTAGTCAAGAGATTGAACGATCCAACAGGTTCAACCATGGAGAGAAGAGCACTTTCAAATTCACTTAAAGAAATGTTAAAATGTGTAGATGCAATCAACAAACAATTAAGTGGTTGGCAAGATAGGAGGGAGGTGGCTAGGAATTTTTACTAGGATAAATTATCATATAAAGATGTAAAAGATCAAAAAATTAGAAAATTAGATTTGTGCTCATTATTCATCGACCCACACACAAATCAAAATATTGACCTCAATGCGAAGAGGTTTCCTATCCATTGGTGCCACCAGCAAGGGATTAGGTTTTTTTTTGGGATAGTTGGTACATGGTTTTTGATTACCCACCATGCAACAATTGTGAAGTCCCACAATATTTCCTAAGGAAACTATACTGTGAGTTCATCCTGAAAAAAATATTGAATTATTTTGATATGAGGGACTTCTAGAGGAGAGGTGGGGGGTCAGCTCAAGATAGACCCGGTGCATGATAGGATCCTAGGTGGAAAGCAAGATGAGCTCTCACTAGGTCAAATCATGAGCACATTAGTATCCCTTCCATCGTGAAGGAGAGTGTCAAGGTAGACACTTTGAAAGCTATCACCTCTTTGACCTAGAGTGTCATCTAGCATGTGTGTCCTATACTACAATGCCATCCAATAGAGTTTTTGAGTGGTAGGCTTCCATCCCATTTGTGTCAAGCTTGTGGGGTGACTTGTTTATATGATCCCATCAACACTCAAGAGGCTGCTACACAGGATATGTCTACAACTATGGAGATGGTGAGGGAAACTACCATTTTGAATGAGGCTTATGGCATCGATACTCAGGTAAATGTTAGAATGTTCATTGAATTTAATTTATTAAATTTTAATTTTGAAATGCAAGATTAACTAATTTAGTTTTATGATTTTAATAAAATTTCAAGGTCATAGTGTTGATACTAGATACACTGGCCCTACACTTGCTTATTACTCCACTGCATCTATCGTTGAGGTATGTAACTAGTAAACAATTATAAATTTATTACATGTTAATAGAATTATTATATGAATGGTATTCTAATATCTGATTTTGGATGTTGAATAGGCTAATATTGGAGGTTTTATGGGAACTGATAGGATGTCATTAGGTCCTACTACTTTAGAATATTGAATGTTAATTAATCGACCAGGCAGTGTCCAAGGAAGTTTGTAGAAGAAGATGATTTGGATAACTCATTTTATATTTTCTATTTTTTCCTTAAACTATTGAAATTAATTTTAATCTAAGGCCATTAAACTGTTTAACTGGAAAAAAATATATTCTAAGAAAAACCGGAAATACTAAACTAAAAAGCATAAGACAACTAATTTAGAAAGCATCACAACTAAACTAGAAAGCATAGAGACAAGCAAACTGAACAACTGATATACTACAGAAGCAAAAAAATAAGTGAATAGACAATGAAACATCTTTTAAATAGTAAAAGATTTTATCAACTACGAAAGATAACTCATACTAATTAAAAACAATGGTGCTCCGAAACTTCAGACTCGACTCTTAGCAAACTTAGTTACTTCCTACTGAATAGTTATCTATCTTTAACAAATAAAACAACAGAATAGTAAAATACTTATCTATCTAAGCTAACTTCCCTCGAGTGGCCAGCTCGTGGGTTAACACTTCATCCTTAAATCACATAAGCTACAGGTTCTGAAGTCTTTCCATCACAAATAGTTGTCATCATTCATAGTTCAACAGTTTATCAATAGACAGAAATCGAGTAACTCATTTTAGCAGTATTTTGAAAACCATGTGAACAGCATAACGATACTTCTTATGTCTTATTCATCACTTCTGAAATTACATTCTTATAGATAACTTATAACTAAATCCTAGATTTAAGATGGCATGGATAGCCATTGAAAAAGTCTTCAACAACTTAAACTAACTTTTATGTCTTTAAAGCTCATAAACATATAGAAGGCTCAAGAAGAGCCATGAAGTTTTTGATAACAGAATTTAAAGAAACATAAACTAAATCTTCGGTTCATCATCCTGATATTTAGGAGAAGGTTCACAACATCTATCATTTACCACACTTAAGGCACGTGCTGGTTCAACATTTGCAACAATTGCTAGATGACCGATTATTCCCTACAAAATCACTCAAGCCAACCCATTAAACCTGCATTGGCAAATTTCCTCAATTGATCATAAGAAAGAAATTTTGCATAATTTTCCTTAAAATAAGAAATTATTTCTCCTAAAGTTTAATAAATTGTTATAGGCTTAGGATTGAGTTAGTAAAAGTAATCTTTCCAGATTTTATTATGATGAGGTTATTTTCACCTCATCATTTCCTCCCCTACCTAATTCCTGGCAGGTCCTCTTGCTCCATAGTTAACCCCTGATTCTTATTCCACTCCTCATATAGGGAACTGAGATCATGTACCTCCCTTGTTGTTGCATCAAAAGCTTCAGGGTCATAGATGAACCCTCTGTTAAATATCACACTCTCTCTCCATTCATTAAAAAGTCTATCATTCTGATTAGTTGAAACATTGAAAGAAGGAGGTGGATTAAGTAGAAAAGGAGGCCTGTATTTCATTCCCATCCATTTTGTTCTAAGAGTTCTCAGGATTTTGACTAAAGCATCTTCTCTTCTAAAAGACCACTTGATATTAAGAGGGGAAATGACCTCTCTTTTCTTTAGGTAAGCAGGTAGTGGAGTGAACCTTTCTTCACAAGCATGCCATGCCTTTCCAATCAATTTTTTCCCATGCTCCATGAAATTATTATAACACAGCCTAAGGCTATTGTCATACCTTTCTTTCATTTTGTCATTAACAAGGAGAGACAAAAATGTGTCTTTGAAACCACCAAGCCTAGAATTTGGGGATCTTATTTGAATACCCACTGTCTTTTCTATTTGAGCAAACTCTTTTGTACACTCCTTCCCATGAATATAGTTCCTCATGGTGGATAGTAGGTCTCTTAATTCTACCTCTCCAACAAACAAGTTGATAAAGAAATCTGTGTGATTTTCTAATAATAAATCATGCATAAAGAATTCACAAATCAGATCTTGATCCTCATGGGTTGACTCTATAAATATCTTAACAAATTATTTATCATTGGGCTTGTAAAGCTAATCATTGTAGATTCTAAACAATTTCCATCTTATCCATTGTTCGTTTAAAAATATGGACTACACTCTAGATGGCCTTCTACAATTTAATAAACAATCAACTAGTTGACATGCATCATGCTTCCCTCTGTATGCCCTGTGAAATGACTCCTTTAGGAGTACCAGTTCCCTCTTCATCCTATAATTTTTAGTTTGAACATTTATGAGGAAGTGACACCTTTCCATCCATTTCATTAGTAGTGGAGGAATGTAAACCTGGAACCAATCAGTTACAATTGGTTCAATCTGAATTTTTTTTACTCCATTTGTGGTTTCACAGTGCATTCCTTCGAGTCTTGTTCCAGCTCTACAACTATCCTGATGGAAGCATTCAATTCTTCAGTTCTTGTTTTCTTGTCTTCTTGAAAGGCTATGACCATAAGCACAAAGTTTTTCTTTATTCTTTCGATCTTTGTATTCTTGTTTGCAATGTCAACACTATAAGTTTTATGCTCTTGACTCAATTCTTGTATTTTCTCTTTTAACTTATAGATTATTGTGTCCTTTTCCTGCAATTGTAGCTTCAATCCTTGTATCTCTTGATCCCTTTTATTTATTATAGTTGTATGCACAACCAATTCTTCTTTCTACAACTCTATCAGTTCATTACCTTTGTATAATTGTTTTTGTAGATCATCAATTTCTATTTTACATTTTTCTACTTCTGCAGTGGCATCACTTGTTTCAACTGTCTCAATAATTTTATTAACAATAGGAGACAAATTTCCTGGTACACCATCATCTCCCTCTAGTTCTCTTTCCTGAATTTCATCAGTGAAGATCTCCTCCACATATGCAGAGTGGGAAGGAATCTCTTTGCCTAAATTTTATTTTTCTAGAGGTACCTCCTCTTCACTGGAAAGTTCTGAAATACCTATAGGCTTAGATGGTTGCTTAGGCCTTTTCTTCTTTGAACTTCCCTCTCTACCTTGTATTAGGGTTTCAGAGAACTCAGAGGCTAAACACTTACTTCTTCTTAATGGAGGTAGATTTTGGAAGGTGACGAGTGATATATTGTTCCCTTTTCTTTTTCTTCTAGGCTTACTCAAATCAGAATAAGCAAGATCAACTTGCTCTGGTAAATCAGGGGTTTTGAGTTATTTAAGAATTTTTTTTTATTTTTATGCCTGCATTCTCTAACCTTGATAAGCGAGAAATGATTTTGGGACTTACCTTGAAAAGCTTTCCATGGAGTACCACCTCGCCATTTGTGTAGTTTTCAGCAAAAGAGCTCACCAACTTCTCATTGTAGCCTTCAAATTTTCTGATAAAATTCAACCACCTTGCTTCTTCGAACAACCTTGAGCTATTACTCAATCCCAAAAAAAATTCTATTGAATTTGGCTCTGACTTTATCTAACCACCCCCCGTTTCCTTATTTCCCACTCTGCAAAAGATTTCAATTATGGCACGAAGCTTTCTCGCAACACTTTTGAAAATATTGCCTCTGAAATCACTTATTTATTTTGTTTGCATCTTACTATGCAATGACTTCCAATCTGCATGGAGGCATGCGAAAGGCTTTTTCGTACAAGTAGTTGATCATGAAGTGGCACAAGTTGCTAAATTGGGAGTGAAGTTTGTGCCAATTAATTATTCTTTATTCAAAAGTAACTACCTACTTAAAGCAAAAATTAATACATACTTGTGTTATGTGATTGTTCTAAGATCTTGTACCTTACAAATTTGATAGGATGACGTGAAGGCATTGGATGAGGTGACGATAGATTTATTATGATATGGATGCAGAATTTTATGAGTGATAGAGCCATCAATGAGGACTGCAGTACTTGGTGGCTTTATTTATGATAAAAAAACAAAATAGAAAGACAAGTGTACAAGATATACTGATGGAAGGATTGCGAAATTTTTGAATTTGTGAAAAAGGTGGCGGAATACGAACGAACAAGTTCTGGAGAACATAATTTGACATCGCGCTCGAAACTAGTGCATAAGTTATGGAGCATGCAAGTGGTTTGTATTTGCGATGGAGAAGGTGGATAAATTCCAGAGCATCGGTGTGAGATGCGATCGAGACATAAATGAAATGAAGTTTCTAGAGCATCACTGAAAGATGCAGCTAGAGCAGTAATAGAATGAAGATTCTGGAGCATCAACAGAATGAAGGTTCCAAAGCGTCACTGAAAAATGTAGCCGAAGCAACAACAAAATGAAGGTTCTAGAGCATCACTAAAAGATGCAACCGGAGCAACAACAGAATGAAGGTTCTGGAGCATTGCTGAAAGATGCAGCTGGAGTAGCAACGGAATGAAGGGGAGTGACATGATAAAGAATTTTGAACTTTGAGAGCTTTGTACCTTAGTACAGAAATTCCTCTTCGATTGATGAGTTTTATACAAGTTCTAGAGCAATGGGCATGACAGCTGTCAAGTTCCGAAGCATCTGGCATAAGGATCATGACATTCTAGAGCATCTTTGGAGGGTGCTCTGGAAGTTATTTTCCGCTTTGAAGAAGTTCTATAGAATGGAACAAAAATTAGCTAAGTCCAAAAGAAGAAAAATTAATGAATGAAAATATCTTGGCATACATGTCCTTTTATTACACATTTTTGAATTATATATATTTATATATATATATATATATTTTATTTTGAACAACATGTTACCAGATAGACTTTGCCTTGGCAAAGTCAATGCATTGGACCTCATCCTGCATTTCCACCATCCTTGAAAAGTCTTCCCTATTGACCAACTTATGGTAGACACGTAAGCGATGAGCATTAACTAAGAGGGTGTGTGTGTCACCATCAATTGGTTTCAACCGAACAATTTCATTTGAAAAGACTTCATCAATCTCATAAGGTAAAAAACCAATGAGTCCTGAGCTTTCCCCTATGATCTTTGTATCTTGAATTGAATAGCAGGGCCCAGTCTCCATTATGAAACTCCCTCTCCTTAATATGTTTTTTGTGCCACACTTTCCATTGATGTTGAATTAGTTTAGTCTGATGGACAATGTCTAGGCGAAGCTCATCCAATTCACTTAGTTGCGAAACTCATTCAACTTGGGCTCATTTTAAATCTAGACCTAGTTCCATAGTTGTTCATAGAGTTTGTAATTCAAACTCAATGGGAAGAAGAGGCTTCTTCCCAAAACTGAGCTCATAGGGGCTGAATCCAATCGTAGATTTCCAGGTTGTGTTGTATGCCCATATGGCTTCAGGGAGTTTCCTGGCCCAATCTTTTCTTCCTGAA
The DNA here is from genome assembly GCA_007115665.2 of Sequoiadendron giganteum. Classification (NCBI taxonomy): domain Eukaryota; kingdom Viridiplantae; phylum Streptophyta; class Pinopsida; order Cupressales; family Cupressaceae; genus Sequoiadendron; species Sequoiadendron giganteum. Next base: position 57,413,415 of record CM021100.1, on the reverse strand, counting down.
GAAACTATTTTCATTAAAATGTTTTCAAGCTCTCTATTAGTTACTTCCACCTGGTTGTTCGCTTGAGGATGGTAAGGGGATGAATTCCTATGGCTTACCTGAAAATGATTGGTAAATGCCAAGAGCACTCTGGACATAAATTGGGGTCCCTAATTAGTGACGATAGTTTGAGGGGCTCCAAATCTAAGAAATATTTTACTATAGAGGAAGTTTGCGACTTGCTCTTCCCTAGCTACTCATAAGGCTTGAACTTCATCCCATTTCGTTAGGTAGTCAGTGCAAACCAATATGTACTCTTTCCCTTGAGAGGAAGGATCTATGGGTCTGATAAAATCTAAACCCCATTTCTCAAATGGTTCAAGCACTACCTGTGGTAGTAAAGGCATTTTCGAAGAAGCAGTTGGTCTTCCTACTCTCTGAAATTCATCACAAACGATGAACATAGTTTTTAATGTCTTTATGCATTGAGGGCCAATAGTATCTGGTGCCTAAGACTTTATGGAAAGTTCTCTTCGCAGAGTAGTGCCCTCTCGAAGGATCATCATGACATTCCCTTAGAATGTTGTAGGTTTCATCTACTCTCACACATCTTCTTAGGATCATATCAAGCCCACAATGAAATAAAATTTTGTTAATCCATTTGAATGGGGCACTTTCCTTGATTAGGCGCTTATTTTGCTTAGTCGTGAATCCCGAGGATACTTCAGAAGTAGCTAGATAGTTAGCGATATCTGCGAACTAGGGTGACTTTATAGAAATGGCAAAAATATTTTCATCTGGAAAGTCGTCTTGTACAAGCATACTATCACCCTTTTCTTGTTTGATTCGCAACAAGAAATTTGCTACTACGTTATATTTTCCTGGCTTATCAAGGATTATAGCATTAAAATCCTGAAGGAGTAATAACCACCTCATAATTAGGTCATTCACTAAAGGTTTGTTCATTAGGTATTTTACAGCCGAATGGTATATATAAACTGTAACCTTATATCTTGTAATGTAGTGGCGGAATTTTTTAATGGCATGAACAATAGCTAGGAATTCCTTTTCTATTATTGTATAGTTTCTTTCTGTAGGAGTAAGATTTTTACTGATGAAATATATGGCATATTTACCCCCATTTTCATCTTCTTGTTCCAGAATTGTACCAATAGCATTGTCGGAAGCATCTGCATAGATATGGAAGGGAATACTCCAATTTTTTCCTCACAGAATGGGAGCAGAGACAAGCTTTTCCTTAATGGTTTCGAATGATAGCTGACACTCAAGAATCCAAACAAATTCTACTTCTTTCTGTAAAAGGAAGAACATAGGAGCTGCAATTTTACTGAAGCCTTCTATGAACCTTTTGTAGTAACCAGCATGTCCAAGAAAACTTCAAACATTTGTCTGTGTTTGAGGGATAGTCAACTGTTGGATGACTTCAATTTTCTTGGGGTCGACCTTTATTCCTTCAAAGGAAATATGATGACCCAAGACTATTCCCTGTTCTACCATTATTAAACATTTTTCATGGCTAAGGGATAGTCTATTTTCCTCACAAACTTGTAGAACTTGATCTAGGTTTTGAAGAGCTTCATCATATGTTGACCCATAGACTATAAAATCATCCATGTCGACCTCGACACAATCATTAACGAGTGCAGAAAATATGGCAAGAACGACTCTCTAAAAGGTCGCTGGAGCGTTACATAGTCCAAAAGGAAGCACTTTGTATGAAAATGTGCCCCATGGGCAAGTAAACATGGTCTTGTCTTGGTCTTCTGGAGCAACTGTATCTGATTGTAACCACTAAATCCATCAAGAAAGGATAAATATTTCCTCCAAGCCAAGTTGTCCAGAACCTGATCAACAAATGGTAGGGGAAAATAATCTAGATGAGTGGCTTTGTTGAGTTCTCTATAATCTACACAGATTCTTCACTTCCCATTTTTCTTTGGCACAACCACCATAGGTGATACCCACTTACTATCAGATATTGGATAAATAAATCATGCATGAAGGAGTTTCTCAATCTCAATTTTGAACAAATCCTTTAATGCAGGATTGAGTCTCCTCTGAGGTTGGCGAACAGGCCTTATATTGGGGTCAATATAAATGTGATGAGTATAGACACTTGGGTGTATTCCCCTCATGTCCGTATAATCCTAAGCAAAATCTTTAGACCTTTTTACCAACACATTAAACAACCTATCCTCTTGTGTTTATGTTAGCCAGCTATTGATGTTCAAAGTTTTTCCTGGTAATAGCATTATCGATTTTGTTCCAAGATGGGCCGAAGTGACAGTATACATAGGCTGCAACAAAGTGTTAAGAGGAAAACTATGAGGTACTAGTCGGTGAAACCTTGTGATATCCTCATAGAAATGACTCATTCTAGGAATCATATTTGCTAAGGGACAAGACATTCCCATTGTAGCATAGTTGTGCTCCATCCCATTTACATCAATTGGTTGCCCAAAAATTCTTGGGGCATCCATCATTTCTTCCTCATTTGGGGTTATAGCAAGGCGTGCTACATCGCTTACTAACTCTTCTTCTAGTTCTTCCCCATGTTGCTTAATTACTACCATGGCTAGGGAGGCTAAACTGTCTGAACCATTTGATTCCTCAGGTTCATAAACCTAGACCTTTTTATGCTCAGTAGGCTTAGCAAGGGGATATAAGAACAAACATTTACTATCTTGACCATGTGAAATGGTCATTCCCCCTTCCCTGCAATCAATCTTAGCAGCAACTGTGGCCAACCAAGGTCTCCCAAGAATTATAGGATAGCTATCTTTAGGTGTAAGTGACTGGATTACCTGGAAGTCGATTGGATATTCCCATCCATCAACTTTGACAAGGATGTTTTTAATGATGCCCTTAGGTATGGCTATAGACTGATTTTCCATTTGTAAGACTGTGGTTGTAGGATGTAAATCAGTTAAACCTAATTTTTCCATTACATCCATAGTCATCACATTAATAGTTTCCTCTAAATCCACTAGAGCATTTGGTATTGCTACCTCGTTGATTGTAACGGTTATGAGTGGACTCCCAGGATCATTGTATTTCAAAGCGATAGTATTTCTAGATAGAAAATCAACTAAATAACCATCAATATGAATGGTATTTATATTTTTTGGCTTCCTACCTGGCATTTTGATACATAGTTGTTTGATAAATTGGTTTAACTCTAGAATTTCCTTTATTGCTTGCAATAAAGGAACTTCTATTTGTAGTTGCTTAATCTCCTGAATTAACATAGTTTTTGAAGCCATGGATACTTCTAAAGTATCTTTTGGAGTTATGGACTTTAAACATTCTAGATATGGTGCCATCCTTTTCTCCTTTGGAACAAGATTCTCCTTATGTTGACTTAAGGACTGAACTTCCTCCCCCTGAGACAAGTCAACAACCCCTGCCGCTAGAAAAGGCTCTTTGTCTTTGGTAGTGGTATCCTGATTAGACGATGTGTCTTTTATTGGATTTTTAGGCTCAGGTTCCTCCACTATTTCTTCAATAGTTGGAGGTTGAAGAGTTCGTCCAGAACACAACTGCACATTTTCAAAGTGTATCGCATTAAGCCCTGTAACATTTTCATGTTCGATAGAATAGATTGGCGTATTATGGTGACTATTCTTAGGGTTGGGGAGCGGTTGCGCTAGAAGCTAAGGTTGGTTCACTTGCTCATTCTGAGGAGGGTTTTGAGTTAGAGGTAACAAATTTTGTTGTTGATTCCTCCTAGATTTAGTATAAAACTGATTTTGTGCCTAATTCCATCGGGGGGCAGCATGTTGTTGGGGTCGATTTAACCACTACTGATTTTCCCATTCGAGGGATCCCCAATACGGTGTTCCCCAATTAGGTTGAGGTGGAGGTGACTGATTCCAAGATGGAGTCCATTGATTATGACCCCAATTATTTTGTGGTCTCCATGTAGGATTGGAATTTTATCCATAAGATAAATTACCTCCTTGATGTTGGTTTGAGGCATTTATCTCTTCTTCAACCTGAATGGTTTTTTTCTTAGTATTCTTAATATCATACAAAAGCTCACACTGATTTGTAGGATGGTTTTTCTCACAAAGTTGACAAACATTGACTTTATCTAAGGGGCACTCACACAATTGGTGTTTATTTTGACACCTGGGACAATAGATTGATAAGGTCTTTGGGTTGTGAGTGTTAGATTGTATACCATCTAATGTGGTATTCAACTGAATGAGGACATTTGTTTTCAAATTTGCTATTTCTTCATGGAGCTTACCTATCTCACTAGACCCTTTAAAAAGATTAGTTTTACGGATTCCTCCCCGAGTACGGGAGAAATTCTAACATAACTCACATATTTCCTCAAGGGTTAGTTGAGATACATCACCTTTTCCCATTAGATCAAGATTTCTTCTAGCATCATCATCAAGACCTTTAATAAAAATTGTTTTGAGAATCTCAACGTTAATGGCCGCTTCTCCGCATCTTTTAGAGAGGAAGAGGAACCTATCGAGATAATCCTCTAAACTTTCATCCTTGTTTTGTCTCAGTTTAAATAGCTCCTCCTTACGATCACTTACCCTACAGTAACTTTGGTATTTTTGTAAGAAAACAGTCTCCATTCCCCCCTAGGATGTTATGCTACTAGAACCCAATCCCATAAACCAGTGCATTATTGAATCCTTTAAAGTCGACAAGAAGAGCTTCAACTTTTGGTTGTCCTTGTTGTAATCATAAGTTTGACACAATACTTTAAATTCAAAGAGAAATTGGTTTGGGTCTTCTGAGGATAAACCGTAGAAGGTTGGAAGGAAGGCTGGGGAGATGTTCTTCATGACAGTATCACCGTCTGCATCCAACGTAATAGGATAGGTAAATGTTCTAGGAAGTTGAGGTTCATTATGGTTAGTTTAAGCTCTATGATCTCCCATGATGTTTAGAGGAGTTTATTCCTCAAAAACAATTTCCTCTATAACTAGTTGTTCTATCAATTGCTCGACAGGTAAATAGTGGAGAGCCTCAGGTGGAGTAGGCTCAAATAATTCTTCAGAAGTGTGGTAGTCTGAGCCTTGGGCTTCCCTAGGTATGATTGGTACGTATTTTGGGGGGGTCTTTGGTATAAAACGTTTGTGAGGGCCTCTTTTCCTAACCATGCAGAAAAGGAAGCCGACTAAGAAATTTTTGGTATAAAACTTGGTATTCAAACCGTCTCCTAGTAACACTTAAGCACAAAGGCTATTTAGGTCCCCAGAAACGGTGCCAAAAAGTGATAGGTTCTCGTTAGGTCCTACTAATTTAGAATATTGAATGTCAATTAGTTGACCGAGTAGTGCCCAAGGCAGTTTGTAGAAGAAGATGATTTGGATAACTCATTTTATATTTTCTATTTTTTTCCTTAAACTATTGAAATTAATTTTAATCTAAGGCCATTTTGTGTAGCTTATACTCATATCATTGATTATATTGCATTGCACATCTTTCAAACTCAAAGCATTACTTCAAATTCCATAACTAACAACTAGATGTTGATAGATGATAAAATTTCAACTACAATATAGTTGTTTAGAAAGTCAATATAAGTAATGATGTAATTACTTTACATAGCATAAGTAATAACTAGGAGAAACTTCCAATTGCATTTTCTTGTCATGGCACTCCATTAGACCACTTTTTATTGAGGCATATTTTCAAATAGTTCACTTCCTTGTCTATGCTATGGATGCTTGGAAGAAATATATGAAAGAATAATAGTAAGCAATATCATAGACAAGGAAATGAGTTGTTTGAAAAAATGCCTCAAAGAAATGTGGTCATCACCATGAGACCCAATTTCTTTGAGGAATTTTTCAAATAACTCACCACCTTTTCTATGTTACCATATATTCCATACATGTCTACCAAAGCATTTTATCAAACAGTTCACTTCCATGCTGATATGGCTAAAAGCCTAGAAAAAGGTGTTTTCCAACAAACTATGGGTTCTTGGAAAAAAATCTATCAAAGAATAATAGTAAGCAATAACATAGACAAGGCAGTGAGTAGTTTGAAAAAATTCCTTGAAGAAATGTGGTCTCATGGTGATGGAATGTCATTCCATCACCATGAGACCACATTTCTTAGAGGCATTTTTTCAAACAGCTCACCGCCTTTTCTATGCTATCACATTTTCCATACATGTCTCCCAAAGAATCTTATCAAACTACTTGAACTTCCTTGCTACTATGGCTAAAAGCCTAAAAAAGGTGCTTTCCAAAAAACTATGGATTCTTGGAAAAAATATATCAAAGCATAATAGTAAGCAATAGCATAGATAAGGAAGTGAGTAGTTTGAGAAAATGCCTTGAATAAATGTGGTCTCATGGTGATGGAATGTCATTCCATCACCATGAGACCACATTTCCTTGAGGCATTTTTTCAAACAAGTCACCGCCTTTTCTATTCTACCACATTTTCCATACACATCTACCAAATCATTTAATCAATCTACTCACTTCCTTGTTGCTATGGCTAAAATCCTAAATTAGGTGTTTTCCAACAAACTATGCATGCTCGGAAAAAATCTATCAAATAATAATAGTAAGCAATAACATAGAAAAGGTAGTGAGTAGTTTTGAAAATTTCCTTGAAGAAATGTGGTCTCATGGTGATGGAATGCCATTCCATCACCATGAGACCACATTTCTTTGAGTTATTTTTTCAAACAACTCACCACCTTTTCTATGCTACCACATTTTCCATACATGTCTACCAAAGAATTTTATCAAACTACTTGAACTTCCTTGTTACTATGGCTAAAATCCTAAAAAAGGTGCTTTCCAACAAATTATTAATGCTTGGAAAAAATCTATCAAAGCATAATAGTAAGCAATAGCATAGACAAGGCAGTGAGTAGTTTGAAAAAATTCCTTGAAGAAATGTAGTCTCATGGTGATGGAATTCCATTCCATCACCATGAGACCATATTTCTTTGAGGAATTTTTTCAAACATCTCATCACCTTTTCTATGCTACCACATTTTGCATACATGTCTACTAAAGCATTTTATCAGACTACTCACTTCCTTGCTACTATGGCTAAAAGCCTAAAATAGGTGTTTTCCAACAAACTATGGATGCTTGGAAAAAATCTATCAAAGCATAATAGTAAGCAATATCATAGTCAAGGTAGTGAGTAGTTTGAAAAAATGCCTTGAAGAAATGTGGTCTCATGGTGATGCAATGACATGACACATTTTTTTGTAATGGCATTCCATCACCATGAGACCCCATTTTTTTGAGGCATTTTTTCAAATAGTTCACTACCTTCTCTATGCTACCATAGTTATCATACATGTCTACCAAAGCATTTTATCAAATGGTTCACCACCTTGCTGCTATGGATAAAAGCCTAAAAAATAGGTGCTTTTGAACAAGCTATGGATAGGGAAAATAGTAAGCATGATAGTCAGAAATATATAGTTTAATAAGTACTCAAAATTTTGTTCATTATCTCATACATTATAAGCCATGGTGTGCATCACTATTGTATTTTTCATTATTGAATAATTTGTTGTTTTATTTTCAGATGTTGGAATCAAATACACCTCCAAATATTCATAGGGAAATGGAGCTTGGTTTTTCGTCTACTATAGACTCCTTGATGCCCCTCATAGAGGTATGAGGTAGATTACTAAATTTCAATCTACATTTGTTGTTATAGTTGTTAGTTAGTGAAAAATCAAACCATTATTGATTTGTAGTTGAATTTCTCTTTGTATGGTTTCTACAAAGCTTCAACATGCCTCAGCATGGGCATTTGAATATTTCCCTAGAGGAGAGTGATCATCAGCTGACAATAAGTGATAAATAAAGTTTTCACCCAAGTCCATTTCTTATTTGTATTATAAATTATAAAGCTTTCTCCCAAGTCTATTTCCTATACAAGAAATAATATAGTCACTTTGGACCCTTAAGGGATTGAGTCGATTGAAAGTAGCTCAGACAGATTCGACAAGTTCGGGTGTGAAAGATGACCATGCCTAGCATAAACTTACCTATCAAGATGTGTTGGAACAATTCATTTGGTCACACGAGTTGCAAAATGAAAGTTACACCCCTTTACAACTTTACACTACTTGCATTTGACACTTTTCCATCAAGTGAAAACTAGACACCACGGGAAAATGACTCTGAGATAACAAAAACTAAGAGAGGTTATTGTAGAGGATCCCAATTTAATCTTGTAGGCTCAAAAAGAGATTTTTTAAGCATCATGGTTTTTGAGGAATAGCTCATCAAATATTGCAACCATTTTGCACTTTGGACTCTTAAGGGATCAAGCCGATTGAACGTAGCTCAAAGTGATTCAGTGTGTTTGGGTGTGAAAGAGGACCATGCCTAGCATAAACATACCCATTTGAATGTGTTTGAATAGTCTATTTGGTCACACAAGTTGCATAACAAAAGTTGCACCACTTTGCAACTTTACACTGCTTGTATTTGACACTTTTCTCATCAAGTGAAAACTAGACACCATGGGAAAATGACTCCAAGATAACAAAAACCAAGAGAGGTTATTGTAGAGGGGCCCAACATGATCCCATAATCTCAAACAAAGAGTTTGTAAGCATCATGGTTTCTAAGTAATAGCTCGTCAAAGATTGTTGCCCTTTTGCACTTTGAACCCTTAAGGGATCAAACCAATTGAACATAGCTCTGAGTGATTCAACGTGTTTGGGTGTGAAAGAGGACCAAGAATAGCATACAATTAGCCATCCAGACATGTTGGAACATTATGTTTGATCACACAAGTTGCAGAATGAAAGTTGCACCACTTTGCAACTTTACACTACTTGCATTTGACACTTTTTCCATCAAGTGAAAACTGGACACCACGAGAAAATGACTCCCAAGATTTAAAAAAACCAAGAGATTTTACTGTAGAGGGGTCCAATTTTATCTCGTAGGCTTAGATGGAGAGTTCGTAAGCATTACAGTTTATGAGTAATAACCCATCAAAGATTGTTGCCCTTTTGCACTTTGGACCCTTAAGGGATCGAGTTGGTTGGACGTAGCTTAGAGTGATTCAACATGTTTGGGTGTGAAAGAGGACCATTCCTAGCATAAATGTACCCATCTAGATGCATTAGAAAAAAAATTTTGGTCACACGAGTTGTAGAATAAAATTTGCACCACTTTGGAGGTTTACACTACTTGCATTCGACACTTTTTTCATCAAGTGAAAATTGGGCACCACTGGAAAATGACTCTGAGATAACAAAAATTGAGATATGTTATTGTAGAGAGGCCCAACATGATCCCATAGGCTCAGACAGAGAGTTTGTAAGCATCAAGATTTCTGAGTGTTAGCCCGTCAAAGATTTTTTCCCTTTTTGCACTTTGGACCATTAAGGGATCGAGCCAGTTGAACATAGTGTATAAGCGTGAATTTGCACCACTAACACAAATTCCCCTTTTACCCCCTTACACTTTAGAAAACCTAAGGTGGAGTCTTAATTCCATTTAAGCCTGTTGCTCCCATCACAATTGGCACCTTGTTTGTGTGTCGATGAAGGCGTTTCTGTCAGGGATGCCCATGTATGTGTGGTGCGTGAACGTCCCTAATAGATTTTGATAGTTGGAGTCTGCAGAGATGTTACACTTTCGATTCGAAGTCAAAGTTTAATGCCTCCCTTCGCCTAACTGACCCAAATATGGTCATTTTTCATCCTTTCCTTCATATTCTTAACCATTCCATCCATTATCAAGTTTTGCAAGATCAATTTGAGCACTCTATCCATTTCATCTACTCATCCACAAGCTTTGTAGCAGCACTTTACACTCCATTACTACAATCTACCACTTCATCACTCTGATAGTGCAAGCAAAAGAAAAACACCATGGTAGTAGAGGCTTAAGTTCCTCTCATTTTCTCCTCCACAAGCCTTGAGTGATTTGGATGAAGGTGGTAAGCTCCTCTTATCTTCTCTATCATTTTGGTTGATTAAGCACATAATATTTTATAGTGTCTTTTTTTTACATAGTTTGTACTCTCTTCTTTATCATCATTTATATCATTTCAAACTTGGTTGTCCATGGAGGTGGAAACACCAAAGTGAGGGTCTGACTGAGACAGACCCCTAAACAACCCCCCTACATTTTCCCACTTTTTTGTGTGCAGGTGGAGATATATTGGAGCAAGTTGGTGAGAAGATTGTTGTGAGAAATCATCTTCGTCACCCTTGTGGTAATTTACTTCCTTTATCACGTTCATTTATACATTTCACTCTTCTTAGTCCTATTCTTCACTTCCCAAAACTTATAAACTAGGTTGTCAGTCCTTCTTTTAGAATTTAACCTTGTCTCTCTAGTTTTCTAGTTGTACGGACACTAGTGCACCTATGAGATGCCAATGTGTCACATTTTCATCCCATAATCATGATTTTGTCCTCTGACAAAGAGCTATTTGAGATGCATAGTTGACTCTGAAAAGTGACTCGTCTAGTCTTCCTTCAACTCTTGGGTTGGCAAAGTGATTGAAAGACCTTATAATCCTCACCATTCTCATCCCATCTATCCTAACACCCTTACAAATTGAGGTAAGTTAGGGCAGCCATACCGCTCTTGGCCTTTAGTGACCTGGGGCCTTGCAGTGGTTGGTCCCCCTCTCTTACATTTTTGGTGAACCCGATGTGAATCATTTTGGTTTCGTTTTGTGATACTAAAATTCCCTTTCCTCGTATCCTAGGAGTGTTGTAGGTGTGAGTGTTGTGAGGCTTTCACCTCACAACCCAACCTATGACCCCTAGTAGGCATAATTGGAAGGTCTCAAAAATATTGTACAATAAAACCTTAATTGGGTCACTACTTTATCTCATAAACCTTAGGAGGCTCTATAGAAGTACTATTTGGTGTGCATGATGGCCTCTTTCTTAAATCAACCTATTCCCTCTACATAGACTATGAGTAGTGGTACTAGCATAACCTTCACCTCACAGGACCTTCTAATGGGCTTTAATAGGGAACCATCTCCTCTTTACATTTCGGTGAGGATAAATGGGAATATTGTAGCAGGTGTTCTCGTTGATCCAACAGCTCAAGTGAATATCATAACCGAGTAGATAATGGTGATTGACTTCTTGCATAAGGATGGGTATGATGCACCTAAAAGTGCCATCCACACACACGACATACTTTTCGTACCTCCTATAGGGAGTATTGTCCTGTCAGTCCTCGTAGGACCTAAAGTTTTGAGCCTTAAGTTTGACATCATCCTGGGGTCCAAACTCTTTAGGATGAAGTTGGACATCCCCTTGTTGGTAGCTATGAATGCAGCCCCCTCAGTTGTGCACAAGTGTTTGAATTTTTTTCATGGAGGTTCGATACATGTTGTCCATGACACTGGTTATAGACCACTGGTTGCACATGGTAGCTATACCCTAGATTAATTTTGGCCCGCATCCCTCGGTCCTCTCCTACCTAGGAAGGACCTCCTATATCACACATATCAAAACTATAAGAAAGGGCACACTAGGCCAAAGGTAAGATATCCTACTTCACCTTATGTCATTTTGCATAGGGATTTTTTGAAAGCTGATAATGATGTTTCCTCTCTTCCAACTGTGGTACCACCTGTCTCATGCTTGTGAGAGAATCCCATGTTTATGCTTGGCGGAAGGCCAAGTGTCCCATGTTCAAGCTTCCTATCTTACCCATGGAACCTTAGACCATTCAGTATGGTAGATAGAAATCCCCCATGGAGAGTCCTCTCTATCTCGGCCTTCGTGGCCTCCTACTATTCCTGTCCCTAAAATAGTGAATGGAAAGAGGCTCGCTACCGAGGTGATAGAGTTGATTCCTCTTGTTTCTTTCAAACCCGCTCCTATTGCTCCCATTCAGGAGTTTGTGCTTCTGCTGGAAATAGCTATAGAGGACACTCCCATGGCTGAGAAGGAACCTTCCATCCCTTTGCAAACCTTGGCTTCTTATTTGAAGAGTCATAGAAATCACCTTGCACGTGAGCATAAGCGTTAGTGAAAGGATCTCCTAGCTGAGTAAGCCTACTTACAAAAGAAGGAGGAGGATATGACCACACCTCCTACTATGTGGTCCTCTCTCCCTCCTGCTATCTTTGTCCAAACTAGCTCTGAATCGATTTTGGATTTTGTTGCAAGTGCACATGCGCCTAGAAAGGTGCAAGTGTTTATCACTCCTTCTGTGAAGCTTCCCTTGTTGAATTTCATCTTGGATGTCTCACCTTTCTCAAAGCCCATGGACATGGTTAATACTTTGACTATATTCGTTGTGGTTATTTCCTCCTCTCTCTGTCCATCTTGCTTCGTCTATTGGGATTTCACCTCCTCCGACGAAGAAGGTAGAGCATGGCCCCTCCAACAATGGAGGACATAGGAAGAGCCCACCTTCTCCAAAGGGTGGTCTTGCATTGACTTGTTCTACCCTAGTGACAGAGATAGTCCCAACCTCCCCTGTGTTTGTCACCACTCTAGAGTCTCTCGATGAGCCTAGCAGTGAACCTCAAGTGAAAACTCCTTCATCCACTGAGGTGCAACATGGCAACCTTGTCAAGTGTATGTTTAACTCAATGGATGAATTTTTGACCTTGTCAATGATCTTCGCAAATTCATTAACCTTAGACCCACAAGAGTTGAGCGACAAAGACCTCACAAGTCCCTTTGCCTTGGCCCTTGTTGTGGGAGGATTAGAAGCTCCTCCCCTTAACATTACACCATTGCAAGATCATCATCCTTCCCCCTCTGATGGTCTAGAGTGGGAAGTTGATGACCTTTTGGTTGACTAGTGTTAGGGGGAGACCCTCTTCTTGATCTTTAGAATAGATGTGTGTGTGTGTGTGTTGTGATGTCTTCCCTCGTAATCATACTATATGTGACTAGATGACCCTTGTCACCCCTATTGGTGCTTGGATACAGGCATGGTGTTTATGTCGTGAACCTTCCTCTATATGTACCTTCATTCTTCCATGTTTGTGATTGACTTTCGAAAAATTTGGGATGATGCAAAGCGTTGGGAGCATTTAGGATTCCTTCCTTGTTGACCCAATTTTTGTTTACTTTATCTTCAGTGCATTCTTCTTGATTTGGTTGGGGATTGATGATCTTTCACCTCATACCATGGTTACCTACTATTTATAAATAAAGGTAGATCTGACCCCATAAAACCAGATCCCTTGTGCCCTTTGTGTGTGTTCTCTTTTCCTTTCCTTGCTCTTAATAGTTCTCTCTTATTTGCTTGAGTTGTCTCTTTCATGTGCGACAACGCCACTCTTACACTACTTGGTCTTTAGAGAGCGCATTAATTGTAAAATGAATCCTTCTTCAAGACCCTTCACATGTTTCTTCTCTAGAGTTGTATTCTCGACTTGAAACCCTAATAAAACATGTTTCCTTCATCATGGGTTTGTAAAGAAAGAACTTGGGAACCTTCCTCCGAAGCGGGAACAACTTTGATCTTCCCCTTGTATGGGCACATATACCTCGTTTTGAATTCTTTGATGAAGTGAACATCTTTCAAAAGGATTCCTTGATGATGAATCTATTGGAGAAGGAAGACATTAACTTTTGAACAAAATGTCCTTTGAGTGGACCCCTCCTCTTCATGTTGGGTTCCCAAAGGACCCCTTTGAAATCCTTCATTGAGTTCTATGGTGTCTAGCCCAAGGGCAGCTCGACTAGACCGGTTTCATATCTTCACGTCTAAGTCTGAGAGTAGCCCGACTGGACCTTCTTCACATTCTTGCATCTAGCTTGGGGGCAACCCGACTAAACTTTACTTTTTAAACTGTGTGTTCCTTGAGTGGACCCTCCTTCCTTTTGAAGGGTTTTCGAGCGACCCCTTTGAAAATCTTACAACTTGGCGATGGTCTGCATGATTTTTTGTTTATTGGCCTGTGCAGCTGCTTCCTTATGTGTTTTATTTGCAGATAAATATGTCACCATCTTTGACTCTGCGGAGTCCCCTTTCCTTAGTCTCCCTCATGTGGGATTTCTTGGGGGATACCTTCCTTGCAGGTCTGTGGGTTTGTAAGGTGCTCTTCCTAGTTTCCTTCATGTGAGATTTCTTAAAGGATACCTCCCTTATAGGACCATTAGCCTATGAGGCACTTTCGTACTTCAGCTTTATAGTTCCATGGAACTATGGAGTCTTCTCCTGCACTTCTATGTTCACCAGGTCATTCTTCACTTCCTTGTCAGTTCAGGTATACATCTCTTACCTTGTTACTTCTTATTACTCTACTTTAATAAAGCACTCATTAGTACTTGTGCTCGCTAAAGGGGGAGAAAAATGTATAAGCATGAATTTTCACCCCTAACACAAATTCCCCTTTTACCCCCTTACACTTTAGAAAACCTAAGGCAGAGTCTTAATTCCACTTAAGCTCGCTACTCCCATCACACTTAGCACCATGTTTGTGTGTTGGTGGAGGCGTTTCTGTGAGGGACACCCCTGTGGCATGTGGACATTCGCACGATGTGCTTACATCCCTGGTAGATTCCTACGACTGGAGTCTATAGAGACGTTACACTTCTGATTGGAAGTTGAAGTGTAATGCCTCCCTTCAACTGACCAACCCAAATATGGCCATTTTTTAACGCCTCCCTTCAACTGACCAACCCAAATATGGCCATTTTTTATCCTTTCCTTCATATTCTTGACCATTCCATCTATTCTCAAGTTTTGCAAGATTGATCTGAACACTCTCTCTATTTCATCCTCTCATCCACAAGCTTTGTAGCAACACTCTACACTCCATTGCAGCAATCTACCACTCCATCACTCTGATAGTGTGAGCATAGGACAAAAACCACAATAGCAGAGGCTTGAGTTCCTCTCATTTTTTCTCCTCCACAAGCCTTGAGTGCTTTGGACAGAGGTGGTAAGTTCCTCTTATCTTCTCTATCATTTTGGTTGAGTAAGCACGTATTGTTTTGCAGTGTCTTTTGTTTACATAGCTTGTACTCTATTCTTTATCATCATTTATATCATTGAAAACTTGGTTGTTCATCAAGGTGGAAACACCAAAGTGGGGGTCTAACTAAGGTAGACCCCTAAACAAACCCCCAACATTTTCCTATTTTTTTGTGTGTAGGTGGAGAGATATTGGAGCAAGCTGGCAAGAAGATTGTTGTGTAAAATCATCTTCGTCACCCTTGCAGTAATTTACTTTCTTTATCACGTTCATTTATACATTTCACTCTTCTTAGTCTTGTTCTTCACTTCCCAAAACTTCCTTTAGAATTTAACCTCGTCTCTCTAGTTTTTTGGCCATACATATGCCAGTGCACCTGTGAGATGCCAGTGTGTCATGTTATCATCCTAGAACTACGCTTCTATCCTCTGATAAAGAGCTACTTGAGATGCAGAGTTGACTCTAAAAAGTGACTCGTCTAGTCTCCCTTCAACTCTTGGGTTGGTAGAGTGATCGAAGGACCTTATAATCCTCATCATTCTCATCCCATCTATCCTAGCACCCTTACAAATTGAGGTAAGTTAGGGCAGCCATACTGCTCTTGGCCTTTCATGACCTGGGGCCTTGCAGTGGTTGGTCCCCCTCTATTACACATAGCTTTGAGAGATTCGATGTGTTTGGGTACGAAAGAGGACCATGCCAAGCATAAAATTTTTATTTTCTTTATACTTTAACTCTTCTCATGCTAATGCTCTTTTCACACATGCTCTTGCACCATCATGCTCCCCCTTTCCATACCCAACCTCACAAAAGTTCCACATATGTTGAACACATGTAATGACATGCATCGTACTCAATGAGTAGAACATGCATGAGTTCTTGAATTGTGTTGCACAATTATCCAACCATATCATATGTTGACTATATGCTATGCCCCTAGGAGCCAAATCATTATAGAACATCTGGAAGCAACCTTGCATGAACTCTAGAGAATGTGTGCGATCATCACTAATATAAAAGTGACACTCCCTCAATACCTTCCTTTGGTCCTTTGTACTATTAGCTGCATGAATGAATGCTATGTGCACAAATATCAAAACCTGTGTGGAGTTGTAATATTGTGACTGCACCTCATGTTGTGGTTGTAGAGTGTAGTTCTCTACAAATTTGACCACTGAAACTATGCTACCAACTAGAAAGGTGTCCATGCATAACTTGAATTGCATGTCCAACCATCGATCTCTATGGGTATGCCTTGCATACTCATACACTATATTGTCATGAAACATAGACATAAACTAATACAATGGAATCTTCTCAATAACCAAATCACACTTTTTTGCTTGATTACCATCTTTTGTAATGTATGCCACCATTTTATACTTCTTGAACTCTACTAGTTGATTTCCCACCTCATGTGTGCTTTCCATATGTTGACTTACTAGCATGCATTGCAAGCCACTGCAACACTAACAAGAACCATCCAAGAATTTTTTCTTGTAGAATATTTGGCCATCCTCTACTTCACATAATTTTTTTGATAAGAATTCTCTTGAAGATGTCGGCGGGGCTTGTATGCCACAATCTTGCAAAAAATCATTATTATGCAAATCTAAACATATAGAACAATAAACATCATAATGGTTAGAGAATTCAATATGTAGTCTACAATAACAAGTAGTGCATGTGTCATTTATCTTGACATAAAAAGGTTAAATCATTTCAAAATATCTTTGATAAATTTGAATTTGAGGATAATCTTGTTAAAATTTATGAAAAAATTGGGTTTGAGTCGTATCCAAAAATTTCTTTGGATGTGGCTCATAGTTCCGACTACCGATTCTCCTTCTTACCACATCCCTTTAATTTGGAGATGGCCTTATGTTATTCTTCCAATACTCTTCAATTAGTGTTCTCAATACTTCAACAATTTTTTTATCTTTTCATGGGAGTCTCCTTGAGAATACCCATAATTCATTTGAATCAGTGCCCTCAATTCTTTGCCACCTTTGAACGACTCTTGATAAAGTTTTTCTATTAATTCTTAATTGTTGACTCATCTTTGTAATGAGACAATATCTCCTTGTTTGAATACTTACCAAAGTCAATGTAATGACACGTCGGGTGACATTGCTATCCTTTGAGCATGAGGTCTTACCCACACTCTCATAAGTATCCATTAGATTCTTCACGATAGTGTTTTCACTTGAAGTATTTAATGTTCTCAACCCAAGAATCTTCATGATGTTTCCATACCCTGCATCATTTCAACAAATATTTGACATCTTTTGGTCTCATTTAGTAGCGTGATAAAATGCCTCATAGAAATGGGGTCTCACGGTGCTCTACATCATTGTGAGTTTCCATTTCTATGAGGCATTTTTTCACACTACCCATACCTTGTAAACCCTACTGCATTGGCAAGCCAGTGTTTGGTCAATAGAGATGAAAACCAAAATAGTTTCAAAGATCTATCAATGTGGGAGGAGTATATTCCAATTTTGTAGAGATGTATGAAAAATTTGGTAGCATGGACAATTCAATCAGTTGTTTGATAAAATGCACATCACCATGAGACCCCATTTCTTTGAGGCATGTCTTCAAACAACCGATTTCCTTCTCGATGTTGTTTGATAAAATTATTTGGTAGAAATGTATGGAAAATTTGGTATCATAGATAAGGCAATCAGCTTCTTGGTATATCTATTTGACAAAATACCTCAATGAGATATGTCCTTATGGACTAGAATGATTGCAAGATATGCACAAGATATATTTTCAAGCACATGCAATTTGTAGGTGTAAAACCAAATTCAACTACATTTTCCAACATCCCCATGCCTATACCAAAATGAAATCTTTGAAGAGTGGCATGCACATCCATAGTAAAGGATTGAGAAATGATGTATTATTTTACTTACTTATAACTTTTGTCATATATATATATATGTGTGTGTGTGTGTGTGTGTGTATAGAAAATGTGGAAGCATACAAAAGGTAAGTCAATTGTTTAATAAAATGCCTCAAACATATGTGGTTTAAAAATGTAATTGGCAAGTGTAAAGAATTGTGTAATTTAAGATGTGCATTGACAAGATAAGCTTATAATGACAAACAAACAATGATCAACATGGAATATGCAAAATAACAAAATCAAAGCAAACCAAAATAGAATGAAAGAAAATGTGTAAAGACTTCACATACTGAAAAATTGGAGTTTTGAATGGAGGAGTTCTACCCTTTTATGTAGCCTTTGCTTCTTCTTTCTTCAAAATCCTCAAAAATTTGACTTTGTCAAAAGCTTGTTCCCCTCCAAAATTCAATTGTATATCACTATTCAATTTAATTCAGACTTGAATTGATATTATATGCCTTTCAATGTGAAAACTCTGCTATTTCATGCAAAGGTGGTGGAATGTGAAAAACTTGCATGCACACTTCACAAAATCATCAAAAAGATTTATTTTTGTCAGAAGACATGCATAACCAAGAGAATATACAAAATGTGGGCCTTGAGATCATGGGTATATTGAGTTTTTATCTATTTTTAGAGCAAGAAAAAACATGCTCATGTTATAACGTGAGCACGTTGTCTTGCTAAAATAACGACCATATCTCTACTACTTCAAAACATGCTTGTGTTATGAGAATGCTGATTTTTTATGTTTCTTTTCTCTCTCTTTCTCTCTATCCCCTACCCTCTACCCTCTATCTCCATCCCTCTCTCTCTCCCTCTCTGTCAAGTCTCTCTCTCTCACTCACTCACTCACTCCTATCTATATCCCCTCTACCCTCTACCCTAAACCCTTAATCTTCTACCCTCTCTCTCTCTCTCACTTCAAGTATCTCTCTCCTACCCCCTCTCCCTCTCTCAAGTCTCTCTCTCACTCACTCAATCCTTCTATCTCTCTCCCCTCTACCCTTAACCCTTAAACCCCCTCTCTCTATCTCCTACCCCCTCTCCCTCGCTCAAGTCTCTCTCTCTCTCACTCATTCACTCTTATCTCTCTCCCCTCTACCCTTAACCCTCTACCCTCTACCCTTAACCCTTAAATGCTTAAACCCTTAAACTCTCTACCCCCTCTCTCTCAATCCCTCTATTCCTCTCCCTCACCTAAACCCTTAACTCTCTACCAATAATCTTAACCATGTACTCTCTCTCTCTCTCTCTCTCTCTCTCTCTCTCTCTCTCTCTCTCTCTCTCTCCTCTACCCTTAACCCTTAAACCCTCTACCCTTAAAACCTCTCCCCTCCACCCTTAACCCTCTACCCTCTACCCTCTACCTTTAACCCTTAAACCATATACCCTCTACCCTCTATCTCTCTCCCATTCCCTCCCTCACTCTCTCTCTCAAGTCTCTGCCTCCTACCCCCTCTCCCTCTCTCAAGTCTCTCTCTCTCTCTCACTCACTAACTCCCTCCACTAACTCATTTGACTGCAAAATACGATGAAACTTTCTGATGAAAGATGTATAATTAGATGTTTCATCAGGTACCTATGTATTTAATGTGAAATTTTCAATTTTTTTAAAAACTTATGCCCGACGTTCGTCGAAATTGCGACACTCTATGATTTTCGTCGCTATTTCGACATGTATGAATTAAGGCATTTAAAAAAAATTGAAAGAAAAGGAAAGAGTATAATAGACAAGAATTATAGATAGGCACAAGGTAGAGAGATTTATAAATATCTAAATTATTACTAATGTGAGATGCCAATAATACATAGTCAAATTTCACAAAAGTTTTCATAATACTATAACGAAAACTTCAATCTTCTTTGAAGTCTCAAATAATGAAAAGTACAATTATTTCTCTAAAATTTTATGTCTTTCCTTCATCAAAAGATCTAAATATAAATTATAACATATATATCTATATTCATACCTATCCAAAAGAGTACTAATCTATTATTATTAAAATAAATGCATGCTTACAATTAGTACAATTGAATAAAATAGTATTTAAAAAATAGTTTAGAAGGAATAAATCAACATACACTTTTGTCTTCAACACTCAAGTAATGTTGTCCATCCAAAAGGTATCTTTGTGAATCATATCCAAAAAAATTGAGACTTTTCTTTATTGTACCTAATATAATTCTAATCAATAGTGTGATGACAAACATGTGTTAATTTTTTCATTTCTATGAAGAGCATCATGGTGCTAGCTATTTATTTTGTGTATGTTTATATGTTTTAACTAAGCCCTTTTATTGGTGGTCATACAAGTGATCGAGTATAAAAAAATGAGTAATAGGAAAACTCCTTAGAGTTGTTAGACTGACAACCTTTTGGAAGATGTGTATATTGTTGATCTTATCAAATGATCATTGGTGTCATGACAAAAAAATTAAAGCACTATTCTATTTGATAAAAATAAAATGGACCCACCTCATTATCTATCATGTCATCCATTAGCTTAATACCACAATGGTAATTACCCATTGCACTAACATATTTTGGAAGAGTACTATTAACAAATGTATCACTTGGTGTTGACTCTTTTCTCTTACTTTTCTCTCAAAATAGATGACTTGGGACACATGTCCTTGCTAGCTTACTATATTATATCCAATTATGCAACAATTTTAAGTTGTATGACATAATATTTGAAATATTGTTTATGTCATTGGATCAGTGAGAGAAAGATTGAAAGTTTTGTGGTCCTCTAGAAACTTATTTTCCATCTTGAAAAATTGGGGCCATTGTGTTGATATGTTCACTATTGACCAATAAAGCACCAAAGAAGAGTGTCAAAATTATCAACTTCTAAACTTTGAACTTGCTATTACATATTCAAATGATCCATGGTGTGAACATACTTGTTAATGAAATCATCGAAACTAAAACCTATGAAGTATTTGAAAAATTCACAACTTATATAGAACTAAGTAAATTGAAAGGAAAATTATGATCTTTCCATTTGGTGATGAAATACATTGAAGAAGAATGGGAAGAAATACAAAATATTTATCCCAAAAATTATCCCAAAGGGGTGGATAGAGAGAAAATCTCTATAGATTGAGTAACTCATAAGGGATTCTCAAATGTGAGGAAGAACCTAGAAGGTTGCATGAGGATGCTCAAAACTAATGATTTTATTTTTTTGAAATAGTATGAAAGAATGGATTACTTAGATTTTCTCCAAGGTTGATTGTAAAAATCCATATTTTATATTAGTTGGACACTATTCTTTTGAAAGCCCAAAAGGTATTATCTAGTTCAATTATGTCTTGATGGGATATTCCTTTGAGTCTTTCCACAACAACCTTTTCTTGGAATCGTAACTATGCAAGTAGATAAAGGTTTGCTTCTATTTCTTTGATTTTTGACATATGTCCCCATCCCCCCAAAAATGTCTAGTTTTCTTCTTTTTTTATGAACATTACTTTCAATTCTTCTTCTTGGAGCACTATTTCATTATCTAGCAATCAGGTGAGCCACCCTTGTTGAACCAAACATATTATGTGCCCCCTCAATCCTTCTATGACATACTCTAAGTGGCTAACTGGGTAGAGCACTTTAGACTAGCCTTACTCTTGCTTAGCATCTCACTATCCTTCACTATTGTTGCTCTCTTATTTTGTACATTAATTGTCATCAGCATCTCATTTGGAAGATAACATATTTTTCAAAGAGAGATTTAACTTGAGGAACCTTGGAAGTTAAGAATATGATCACTTCATCCACCTCATCCTTCACTTTTTTGTTTAGGGCTCAATTAGAGGTAGTGAACTTTAACACAAAATTATCTTCACCATCATTTCCACAAGCTTGGCCGAAAAAGACAAGTACATTTTTTTAACAAAGGGTGTAACAATTTCTTGGTGAGTTGAAGTTCTATCTATAATTATAATTAATTACCTATAATTATTAATAATTACCTATAATTATTAATAATTACCTATAATTATTAATAATTAGTATCCCTTAGCTCCATTAATATGTTGAGTTTTTTTTCTTTGCATATATTCGGCCAAGAATAAATATGTTTATCAACTAACAATGCAATAATTTTTACATGTTTGACATATTTCGGGTGAAACACCACAAGGCTATGTGGTGCAATGGTCATAAATTTCGAATAAAAAAGTTGGATGACACGAAGAAAACTTGTGATTTTGGGATAATTGTAGTCTTTCAGGTGACTAATGTTTCATCTAGAAGCGACATACATCCAAAAGTCTCAGAAAATTTATACTATGGTATTTTGGATGATATACTTGAGTGTGAATTTAAGTCCTTCAAATTAGTTATGTTCATAATCCAATGGTGCAAGCTACGATTGAATGAAAATGATCCCGAGAGAACTGTTATTGAACATGATAATGGATTTACCATGGTTAATACAAGGTCGATCGAGTGAGTTGGAAATGAGCCCTATGTTCTTCCAAGCCAATGTGAGTAGGTATTTTACTCATGATGTACTTTTTAATGTTGTTAATTCATGATGTTACAACTATTGTAGCTCTCCTAGAAATTTCCATATGATCAAATCCTAATTACTCTATGACTAATTCATCGGATAAGCTACATAGCGATCTTATCAATCAAATATGCACCTAAGACAAGTGACTTACAATTGAAATTAAAACCTAAGACATAAGTGTCTTACCTAAGGCATACAAAATTTTTCAACATTTATATCTAATTGATTTCTACAAAATCAATTGAAATTAAACTAAGGCACTTGGATTTTTTGGAGAAATAAATCAAAACCCAACTAAGGCTTAGAATTTATAAAGTCTTATGAAAAATCCAAAGCTCAACCTAGGCATGCATACATTACCAAATGGTAAAAAGTTGAAGGCATTAAAATTAAACAAAGGTAAAAGCCCATATTTCGAATTAGGGCACATGTGAACAAAAGTAAAGGAAAACCCTAAATTCGCATCATTTCACACTTGGGCATTTTGAGGGAGAACTATGTTGAGAAGAAGCACCACCACCATGGGGGAGCTATGGTGTGGATATCGAGCTCAAACCCCTCAACTTTTAGTTGCTTGATGTCAAATTTCTTCGAGATATTGATGATAAGTATCAAATTTTCAATCAGGCATGCATACAGGGAGGAAAATAGAGTTGCAAATCCACTGGCTAAATTTGGAGTATCCCAAGACAACCCAATATTCATCGAATCATCCCTTGAAAGGTGGTCAGGGCTAGAGGCTATTCTAGAAAAGGAGGCTATTCTTGCAATGACCTGGGTAAGTTTTCTATGTTCAAATCTTTGCATTTCTTCTTATTCTCCATTGAAGTCATGCTTGATTAGAGCTCAAAATTTATAGGAAAAATGGAACATTTTCTTTTCACTTTACTTCTTTATTTCCTTTTCATTTTCACATACACTATAGTCGTGGCTACATGAGGCAATTCTGGGTTTTGTATTTGAGATGCACTTGTTATTTTGAAATGAAAACCCCAAGTGGGTACTCTATTTTTAAGATGGAATATGATTTTCAAGTTGTAGCCTGTAACACTCCATTTCACCATTTTTGGAGACATTTAAGCTAAAGGTTTGAAACCTTGTTATTCCTCCTTTGAATGACACTTTGATTTTGAAACCCTAAATGGGTATTGTGGCTCATGAAAGCAAAAGAAAATGGCCTCTCTAGGTCGTGGGCATGAGAATGAGAATCGAGGTTTAATCCCTTCTTTAAATTTGAATTAAAACCCTAGTTCTGCATTTTCTGGAAAAACACTATGTAACTCGTATGGGGTTTATCCTAAACCCAAGCTAACACCATTTCTCTTGCACTCATTTGCAACCATGGCTCGACACTTGTCTTGTTGTAGCATAATCCTCTATTTTGAAAGAACCAAAAGACATTATGCAACACACAAATTTTACTTTCAAATGTATTGTATATTGACATGCTTTATTTCTTGTCCTGCAACCATTTCCTTCCAGCCACTAAAGTGTTATTGAAGGTCACTTGTGTTGCCTATTTTCTCTTATCTGATGTATTTGATAGCTTTAGAAAATACACCTTCAACTTCAAATTTAAGTAAAACAATGTATCATTATATTTCTTCAACCTATAGCATTGAAAATATTAAAATAGAGAACTCACTTTGTTGAAATAGATTTGAATTTCAAACTTCACTCATTTCAATGATGCTTGATTGAAGTTTCTTTGCAGTCACTTGTCATAATTCTCATGCACCTGGATTTTTCAGAGGACATGCACATTCTACTTTTCCCACCATGGTGCTTCATTTTGTGTTGCAAATAAATACTAAACCGTGCAATCGGATTTCTCATAATAGAGGCATCAAAACACTGAAACAAGCCTATACTCAATAGATTCTTTACATAAAGAAATGTTGTTTTACCTTATGCACATTCAAAATTCAATGTTCTTTGAATTCATAGTCAACAATGTCCCCTTTTGTTCTTCAAACAACAACATGATGATGTGAATGTAGTGTTTGCATGGAAGATTTTTGAAATATGAAACCCTGATTATGATGTTCTAGAAATTTTTTGTTGTTTCAATTGAAATTGATGATTTATAAACAAGGCATTATGTATGCATGTTCACTGTATTTAAGCAATGAAAAATTATTGCACCAGTTAATAAACAACTCAAAACAACATGAATAACATTTAACAAAACATCAAATGGCAGCAAAATGCAATTAATATGACAGTGTTTAAAAGATGTATTTTAGTTGAATTGAATCGGCAGCAAAATGCAATTAATATGACAGTGTTTAAAAGATGTATTTTAGTTGAATTGAATCCATTAAGTTCATTTTCCACTTGTAATTCTCACTTCATTGTTCAGATTTGATTGTTATGGATGAACAATGCACTTGATTGCTTTGATAACTAAAATTATATTTTACTCCTTCGTGAATGGATTAGATGAGCATGATACTGTATTCTCTTACTCAACCCACTTTTATGCTTAAGGGGTAGCATGTCGAGCTCTACCCTTGTGGGAGCCCGTTTTACTCCACATGCTTTTATGTCTTCATGAAATTATCAACTACATGATTTTTTCTATACCTGCACAGGAAACAAACAATGTTAGCATAAAACAACAAAATTTAAAGGTTCCATGATATGGCATTTAATTTTCAAGCTCTCATTGTATTCTCCTTATTCTTAGTTGATTCCATGCATTTCAAGGAATGAATTGCATCTCTGTTGGTAGAGCATGTAGTATAACTCATATCTAGAGCTCTAATAGAACTTTCCCAATTTTCGGTAGGTCCACTCAGAATTGGAAGTAGGACGGAGCAAGCTACAAGCATATCAATTCAAGATCAAAACATAGGCAATGATGGATATGTCTTATGTTACTTTCTTCTTTCTTTCTTTTCCACCTTCAAGTGTAGAATTTATTTCTTGTAGTGAATGGTTTTAGCTATCTCCATAGTTTATGTGGATTCTTTTAATTTCTCTTTCTCTTTTCCTTTCTATCATTCTGGAAAGAAGTGCGTCTCAATGAAAACTTGTACAATTCATTTATGATAAATGAAATCCTGAAATGTAACAATATTGTGAAATAAATGAAAGCAAATGATTCTTTCTTAATCATTCATGGATTTTGCTTTATACTTCATATGTACTGCAAAGCACTGAGCAAAACTCTTGAAATTATAATTACTAAAAACACTTGCATAGTTGAAATTTGATAAACTTGGTGCAATTCAAAAATCTTAAACCATGCATCAACTAACTGAACCTTCACTTTAAAATGAACGAATAATTTAAAAAAAAAATGCAGGGTTTCGTCGCAATTTCAACGAACATAGTCCAACGAACCACAAAAATTTGTGATGAGGTTGTTGTACACACGACGTAGTTTTCGTCGTAATGGCAACGATGGTTTGCTCCATCTCATTGGAAAATGGATGAATGTTTGGTGTTTTTTCAACGAAGTTACATCAATTTTGCGATGAACACCACCAACATGTTTTCATGGTGCTGACCGACGATGTTGGGTCATGGTTTCGACGTATAAAAATTGGTCATTAAAGCGATGAAAATCCAATGATGAAATTTAAATCAATGTTGCATCAGTAAGTCAACAATATTTTGTCGATATGTCACCAAACATTCGTCAAAATTTGTAGTCAAATACAGTAGTTCTCTATCTCTCTCCCCTCTACGCTTAACCATCTACCCTCTATATGTCTACCCTTAAAACATCTACCATATACTCTTAACCCCCCCTCTCTCTCTCTCCCTTCTACCCTTAACCCTTAAACCGTCTACCCTCTACCCTTAACCCTCTACCCTTAAACCCTCTCCCCTCTATCCTTAACCCTTAGCCCTTAACCCTTAACCCTTAACCCTTAAACCCTTAAACCATCTACCCTCTACCCTTAATCATCTACCCTCTATATCTCTCCCAATCCTCTATTGTCTATCTCTATCCCACTCCCTCCCTCTCTCTCTCTTACTCCCTTTTTTTCTCTCCACTACCATTAACCCTATATACTAAACCCTTAACCCGTAAATTGTAAATCATTAAACCCTATACCCTAGCTTGCCAATTTAGTGAGATTGGCAATGTAGTGGCTTGTTTAAAAAATGGGCTCTCTCGGTGATGTAAATCACCAAGAGACCCCATTTCTTGGACCCATTTTTTCAATCAAGCCAAGTTAAACCCTCAAACCTTAATTCCTCAACCCTCAACCCTTAAACCCTAAACCCTCAACCCTATACATTGGACCTTCAACCCTAATCCTTCAACCACATACCCTCAAACCTATACCCTAAACCCTCTACCCTCAACCCTTAACCCTAAACCCTTAAACCCTGAACCCTTAAGCCTTCTACCCTCTACCCTAAACCCTAATCCCTCAACCCTATATCAACCCAATATCCTAAACCATCAACCCTATAGGTCCTCAACCCTATACCATCAATTCTCAAACCTATACCCTCAATTATTAACCCTAAACCCTTAAACCCAAGTAAACTCTCTACCCTAATCCTTCAACCCTCAACCCTAATCCCTCAACTGTATACCCTCAACCCTCTACCCTTAATCTTAAACCCTCAACCCTCAACCCTTAAACTGTCTACCCTCAACCCTCAACCCTCAACCCTAAACAAAAGGCAAAGAAATAGTTCACATGAGTAACGTAATAGATCCTTTCATGCATAGTTGCTAGTATTTGAATTTGCAACAACACTTGTATATTTTCTAAGGGTTCTTCCTCTAGCTCCTCTGGGGTTTTTCTTTTGCTTCATTAATGCAAAGGCATATAGCCAATATTTACAATGGCAGAGTGTAAAATATAGTGTCAATAATGGATTTAGGTCCTAGCTAAGGTGTTTTGTGGTCCAACTTCATTCCTTTCCATTGTAATAATGTTTTGGTGCCAACCTAATTTGAATTTTCACGGTTGAGGTGCATAGTCGACCTTAGAGAATGTTTTCAAGGTTGAAGATGGTATAAATAAGAGTTGAATTGAAATAATTAGTAATTAATATTTGTTTTTAAACCCTTAAACCTTCTACCCTCTACCCTCTACTCTCTACCCTAATCCCTCAACCCTATACCCTCAACCCAATACCATAAACCATCAACCCTATAGGTCCTCAACCCTCTACCCTCAATTCTCAACCCTCTACCCTATACATTGGATCCTCATCCATCATATATCTTTGTCCCTCCCTCCTCTTCCCTCCTTCTCTCTATCTCACTACTCCCTCCATCTCTCCATCTCTCCCTCCCTCCATCCCTCTCTCTCTACCCTAATCCCTAATCCCTAAACCATCAACCCTTAAACCCTTAAACACTCAACCCTAAACCCTAAACCCTCATCCCTTAAACCCTAAACCCTTAAACCCTCTACCCTCTACTCTCAACCCTCAACCCTTAAACCTAAGTAAACTCTCTACCCTAATCCATCATCCCTCAATCCTTAATCCCTCAACCCTTAAACCCTCTACCCTCTACCCTCTACCCTTACACCCTAATCCCTCAACCCCTATACCCTCTACCCTATACATTGGACCCTTAAGCCTAATCCCTCAACCCTATACCCTCAACCCTCTACCCTCAACCTTAAATAATCAAACCTCAACCCTTAAACCCTAAACCCCTATACCCTCTACCCTATACATTGGACTCTCAACCCTACTCCTTCAACCATATACCCTCAAACCTATACCCTAAACCCTCTACCCTCAATCCTTAACCCTCAACCCTAAACCCTTAATCTGTCTACCCTCTACCCTCTACCCTAATCCCTCAACCCTATAACCTCAACCTAATACCATAAACCATCAACCTAATAGGTCCTCCACCCTAATCCCTCAATCTTATACCCTCAACCCCTATCCCTTTCTCTTTATCTATACATATCACCCCTCTCTCCCTTCCTCTCTCCTACCCTCTCTAATTGTCTCTATCTACCCTCTCCCTCTTTCTACATACCTCTCACTCAATTAATCCCTACCACTCTCTCTCACTCCCTCTATCTCTCTCTTATCTCCCTCTCACTACCTCTCCATCACTCCCTCTCTCTCTCTCCCTATCTCTCAGATCTCTCCCTCCCACCCACTCTCCCTCTCAGGTCTCTCCCTCTGGAACCCTACCTAGGTAACTCTCTCTATCTCTCTCACCCCCTCTCTCTATCTATCCCTCCCACCCTACCTAGATAAGTCCCTCTCACTCCACCGCCCCTCTCTCTCTCCCTCTCTCCCAGGTCACTCCCTCCC
>CM021100.1:57346709-57384805 GCA_007115665.2 Sequoiadendron giganteum | reverse complement strand
CTCTCAATTTCCTCTCTCCCACCCCCTCTCTCTCTCTCCCTCTATCCCTCCCACCCTACCTAGCTAAGACCCTCTCAACCCCTTCTCTCCCACTCCCTCTCTCTTAGTCTCTCCCTTCCACCCCATTTCCCTCTCTCAAGACTCTCGCTCACTACCTCTCTCTTAGGTCTCCCCCTCCCTCTCTCCCTCCCACCCTACCTAGACAATTCTCTCTCTTAAACTTCTCCCTCCCTCTAAAGACATACATACTTACATACATACTTACATACATACAAGCATAATACATATATACATACAATCCTACATACATACAAGCATACATGTACATATGTACATACAATATTAAATACATAAATACATGCATTGACACATACATACAGGCATAGATACATACATACAAGCATGCATACATACATACATACATGACATACAAGCATACATGTACATACAAACATACAAATATATAAACATACATTCAATAGAGTAGAATTTAACATAAATCAAGACCTAATGAGAGCGCATTATAACAAGCTCACATTATCTCTTGCTAGATATACCCCACACAAACACAAAAAACCATGTCAAAACTAAGATATAACATGAGTGTGTTATAACGTGGTCGCATTATATCTTGCTTTGGGAATCTCCAAGCCTTAGGCTTGGTATTTTCCTTGGAATACCAATCCAAAGGTTTGGAGGGCCTTCCCAATGACCAGAGATGTGTTTTTGCAAATTCTACAATATTTTACATAATCGAGTTTGTGCTCACCATTAGTATTGCACGTGTTTCAATGTCGAACAAATTGAACACCTGGGTAATGTTAGGATCTCTCTTAGCTATTCAACGATGTAATTTTTTTAACTTTTTGACATTGTTAAGCCTTTGATCTATAATTTCTTTTGTTTGTGTGTCTCTTTTTTGGCAAAAAGTAGTGTTTGGTCTTTTTTTGTTATAAATTAACCGTTCATTGAAATTTCAAATAAATTAAATTTTTAGAAACTAGACTCCATTCTACAATTTTTTTTAAAAATCAATTAGTTTCCAAAATTTGTATGGGTAGCACAGCCAAAATTTTATTTTTCAGGAAGTGTCCACTTGGAAAATTAGTAAAAAATCAAATATTCATTAAAAAATTATCAAAAAAATCATGCATCAACTACATACTGTTAGCTAATTTCTCACTAAAGTGATTTTCAAAATACTAAAAAAAAGTTCACCGTGCTACATTCCCACAAAAGTTGCTATGTTATGTTTTTTTGACAAAAACAACACCAATTTTTGTGGGTACATCTTTTGAACCCCTTAATCTCAACCATTTTCAAAATAAATTAGTAGTTTAGAAAGTAGACTCAGAGCACTATGATTCTTGTTTTTGTTACATCTCAAAATTTTGAGTGTAACTACCCTCAATTTCACGTTCAAGGTCAGTATTTCCTGATTTCAAAAAAAGTGGCCACTTAAGCCCCCTTTTTGGCCCCCCATCTTTTTGCACTTAACCAACACTAACATATCATAGGAACATTCAAAAGAAGTAAAATAAGGGATTTTACACATTTCCACTAAATTTTAATTTCTTTACCCTTAAAAGATACATGTAATTCACTCTCTTATTAACTTACATCAATCCATTTGTTTAAACTCAAACTTCATATATTTAAATATTCATTTATAATTAAATTATTAATCTTAAATATTTATTAAATTATCTATATCATGATATATTTTTACCAAACCCTAAAGATAGAGGCCTTTTACAAAATATAATTATGTTTTGAAAATGTAAACATGTTATGTAATACACACTTGCATTTTTTACTCAATTTTTTTGTCCTTTTTATTTTGGAATAGGTTTAAATAATGAGCCTTAAAGATTGGATTTCTAATTTACCTCAATTTGACATATTTTTTTACCTTTTCAACTTCAACGTCATTAGATTTACTCATTTTATAATAATATTTGACAAAACTACCATTATAAAGTTGTACTTTTTCTTAGCTTTCTAACCATATATTTTAATTTCTATTTGAAATACATTAACATATTTTAATTTTTTTACCAATATTTATATATTCCTTAGATACATGTGTATTGATTTTTCTTTATAACTTTTGATCTACTTGTAGACAACTAAAATTGACCCATTTCACTACCAAACTATTTCTTCTATAATTGATTGAATAGAACCTTGATTATTCAATTAATTATCCAATTTCATCCCCTTATTAATTAAATAATATTTTATTATTTAATTAATAAAATACTAAATTCATCACTATTTACCCACACCCCTTTTTTAGCCTAAACGATTTTATTAGTTTCCACCTATAGCTTGCCTTAGGGGAATAGATCCAATTATTTATTAACCTAAGTCCTCCATCCTCATCCCAAAAAATTAAATGAATATTTTATTTATTTTATTTCTCTATTTTAATACACTTTTTATCAAGTGGGCTAATCTACTTAATCTTCTAATCATCCACTTGCACAACCTAAACCCTGGTCAAATACTTCACATCCTCCAACATGTACAAAGACATAAGCCTATTGTACACAAGGCATGGGCCTTTATAGGTGTGACATGGCCTTGGTACCATGTCAAATGGTTCAAGTCCTTGTCCATCCCTCGAGGGTACTCACATTAACCCTTTCCATCTTGTCCATCCACTTCTACCAAAGAGAATCCCCACCATTGATTCTCCCCTTAATCCCTCTCCCTCCATATCCTCCAACCAAATGAAGAGACTTCTCCCCCTCTCCTTTAACCATGACTCTCAACCAATATGAGCCATTGATCTCACCTTTTGATTGCATCCATCCATTGGTACCTCCCAATTTCTATAAATTTTCCTCAATGTAAGCCAATTTAAAAAACACTTGAATGCAACCTTATGTTGATGGCAAGAGTACTCACATCCAACCATCCACGAGCATAAGCACCATTCCATGGTGCAACAAGGGTTGGTTTTGGTAAAGGTTTTACATGTTTTTATTAGCGTTTACTAATCCTTATGCTTAATCAGAGTGTTGTTTATGTTTTGAGTAGAGTACATTAATATTACTTTGATTTGCTCTATTAGGATAAAAATACATGCACACACTACTTATCAAAATTAAAGAAATTATATAAGAGTATTTTATGGTTCATTCTTTACACATTAAAAAAAGTATTTTCAATTATTTTTATGCAAGTTATGTGATGTGCACACTCAATGATGCAATTTAATAAAAATATTAAAATACACAATTCTTGTACTTACTCTTAACTATATTTCTATCACACGGTTTAAAAATAGAGTGACACATGTTGGACACTATGTTATATTTTTAAGTAAGGAAAATAAATGCTTTAATGTGTGTACAACATTTTTCCTCTTAATCTTAATCATTTTAAAAAAGTTTAGTAGTTTAAAAACTAGATTTAATGTACTACAAATATTGTTCTTGTCATATCTTCAAATTTTGAGTACATGCATCTCAAATTATTCATGATCCAAGTTCAAGTTTAGTTGATTTTAGAAGAAAAAAATTTGATCACTTTTGAACCCTTTTTGTCCTCTATTTCCATGCATATACCAATTGTTATTCTCATATTCCATAATTAACCATATATACAACAAAAAAGTAAAGATAAATTCTACTAGTACAACATTTTGATCTAAACTTTAAGGGAAGTTGGACCATAATCAACTCTATTTATACCACCGAATTATAAAGAAAAACTCATGCCTACTTGATTGTTGATTGCAACTTTCTGGGATCTATCATACTCCATTACATACACTAAGATAAGTTAGTTATGAGAATAGTTAAGGAATAAGGAGATAATAAAGGCAAGCATAATATTAACATTTTGAAATTGGTAGCTCACATGGGTAGTAGAGTTGGCTTGGGTAGTGGGTTTGCTCCCCATTAGTGTTGGGTTCGATTTTGCTCCCGGGTTTAAGGGGTGTGACTTCTTGTGGACGGTAGATCTCACCCTCAGTCTTAAGTTTTAGGTTTATGGTGATTAAGTTGTTTAATTTGTGGGTAGATGTTGTATTGGGTAAAATTTTATTAGTGGTAAAAAATTACATTTGACTATTGAAAAATTTGATGTTTAAGATTACTAATAATTATTTTTTTGGACAATGAGTCTTTGTACAAAATTAGACTTTATGCAAAGTTGCTCAATGTTAGAGATTTTTTCAAGGATGTCGATAACACCCTATCTAAAGATAAAGCTATTTTTTTTCAACGAGTTTAAATTGTTAAAAGCCACAAGATGTACATTTGTCTAATCACAAATTGGGTTCCAACTCCTTTATAATATTACCTATAATTAAAGTTCATCAATTAGAGACAATATAATACAATTGAATCAACACTAATTTTTCCAAGGTACAATATTAATTGACAACATATTAGTCATGCATAAATAGAATATGCTTAAATCAAATTTACTTTAACCTCCATGTAGTTAATATGTGAGAGATACACTTTAAGTTGGACTAAAATATCTATATAATATAAAACAATCATATAATATCATGTCAAAGAAAATATTATGACATTTATCAATGAACATAACTAAACATAGCAATCACATATCGAAACTAAAGAGAAAATACATAAAAATCCTAACCATCTATAATATAATGCCTAAATAATAATCAAATAAATAATTTTAATATCAATTACCCAAAATCTAAAAATAAAAATATATAAAACACTAAAAATTTGACAAATATATATTTTTAAAAGAAAATTATAAATTAAAATACTTCGTTTTATACGTTAAAGTCAAACTAAGTCCAAAATGAAGGGGAAAAGGCTCTGGCGCACGTAACTTTCACCATTACTCGGGGTAACAAAAATGTCAATAGTAGTTGGATAAAATTTGGCTCGGGTATTTCCGATTTTGTACAAGGAATTTTATTTATTTCATGATAAACTCAATCATTCTCGTTACAGACCATAATTTCAATCATTCTCGTTACAGACCATAATTTCAATCATTTCAACAATTACTATTGATTGTCGGACAATAGAAAAAGACTGAAACAAATCTTATTGAAAAATGGACACAAATAAATAAAGACTCTGTCCTAATCATGTCTAAATAAATAATATCGTCAATATCATAGCTTTCGTCTGCAATCGGCCAATCCTACTCGACTTGTCTGTATTATACAATATTATCATGACAATAGCTTTTGTTTGTAGTTTATGTTCTATCCCCACATATTTTCATTGTCTATCACGCGGTTTAAAATGGCCTCTCAATATTTGAGAATTGTGGCATAGAAAAATAAAATCAAGTGAACAACGAACTCTCAGTGTTGGGCTTCAAAAAAAAACTTATCAGTTAAGATCATGGAATTGCTTTTCTGGGTTGTAGCTCTAGTTTCAGCTGGTTTAGGATTGCTTTTCTTAAAGGTTGCGAGAGATATATGGTGGAAACCACTGCAAATTAAGAAGTACTTTGAAGCCCAAGGGATTGGAGGTCCTCCCTACAAGCTACTCTATGGAA
This sequence comes from Sequoiadendron giganteum, assembly GCA_007115665.2. Classification (NCBI taxonomy): domain Eukaryota; kingdom Viridiplantae; phylum Streptophyta; class Pinopsida; order Cupressales; family Cupressaceae; genus Sequoiadendron; species Sequoiadendron giganteum. The sequence goes on along the minus strand of CM021100.1, from coordinate 57,379,294 downwards.
ATGCTCCTGATATTGTTAACATGGCTAAACAGGAGAGTTCTAAGCCGTCACTGTCGGGACACAATATAACTCCTCGAGTTCTTCCTGCCTTTCAGCAATGGGGGAAAATCTACGGTTAATATATTCTCTCCATAGAAAACTTTGAATTTTGAGTTCTAAGGCTTCGTGGTTCCCATTGATTTTGGTTTCTATGAATTTGATCACTGGGCAATGACTCCAGGTGCAATTAAAGTAAAAGGGGGAAAAACACGAAAAGATACTGAATTTAAAATAATATTTGAAGGAAGTTCTGTATATCATTGTTTTCGGAAATGTTTTTGCTTGAACATGTTTCAATTTGGTTTTTGAATGGCTTGTATTTCATTTTTTAAAATTAACCTATCATTAGAGTAGTAGATAAGAAGAGGAGGATCTGAATCACCCAATTCATTAGGCATGCATTAATCTGTAATACAGGTCGGGATTATGTTTACTGGTTTGGGACTAAACCCAGACTTTTTCTTCCTCACCCTGAGCTTGTGAAGGAGGTATTATCCAACAAGTTTGGGCACTATGGAAAAATTAAATTTGAGCAAGCGGGAGCCCCGGGACTTGCAGGATTAGAAGGGGAGACATGGGCAAAGCATAGAAGAATCCTTAACCCCGCTTTTCACATGGAGGCCTTGAAGGTAAACTTATAATTCTACAATCCTCAGAAGTTGAATAAAGATAAGATCTGCATGAATTGAATAATACTCAATCATAAAGCTTATGCACGGCACGATTACTTCTCAGACACTATCTGGTGTTATGGATGATCTTCGGAGAAGTTCCAATGCTTCACTACAGTCAATATCACCAAATGCAATGAATTCGAAGTGACCATTCTCATGAAAAATGAATTGATGGAACATACTCATAAAATATAAATCAATGAATTTAACTCAAAATTATACTATTTTCCTTTTTAGGCTCAATATTCATATTAAGATTGTCAGTAAATGCCTGAGTGCTTCACTTTAATACTTCTTGACTCTCGTAGAGATGTGATAGTTCTGTATTCATGATTTTCTTCTGCCAAGAAATTACGTTCCATCTTAACTCATATAATACATCTACCATGTCAGGGCATGATTCCCTCAATTGCAGAGTCTGGCACCAATATGTGCAGAGAATGGAGAAATTTAATATCGTCGGGTGCCAATGAAATTGACGTCTTCAAAGAGTTTTCTGTTCTCACATCAGACATTATTTCACGTACAGCATTTGGAAGCAGTTATGCAGAGGGAAATAACATTTTCCGTTTACAGGCCCAACAAATCCTCCTGATGTTTGAGAGAATTCGCAGAGTTTATATTCCAGGTTCCAGGTAACATCGATTTAAGCCTTATTCTGACCATAAATTTTGTCTTAGAAAGTAATTGTTGCAAGGTATTTGCTAGAAATATTCTCTCAGGATGCTAAAACTTGTGGGTGTTTTCATTGCATTTTTTAAATTAAAATTAATTTCTCAGAAAAGTTACACAAATTGCTGTAAACAGAGTTTTTTGTTTATTCATATGGTTATCACAAGGGTTATACTTTTTATTGCAAGGGCTTCAAGAAAGTTCCTGAAGGTTTTTTTTTTGATAATATTAGAGAGAGTTCTACTGAAGTCCACCCATAAACTTCGAGAAAACTTAATATAATACCATAACAGTCATACTGATTGAGCAAACTAAAATGAGATACCAAAAACACTCAGCCATGGGTGACCGCTAGAGATGAAGCCATAAAAGAACAAAACCAAAAAAGTACAGTGAAAAAACCATGCAAAGCAAAGTGCAGACAAAATACAAGACAAGGGCTAGGAAACCGGTGAAATATCCAAACCTTCCACACCATGTGCTGATCTGCCAGAACCACCATCCACATCCGATTCCACTGCCCAACCCCTTGCTGCCACTTTAACATATTCCAGTTCTGCGACTTTAGAGCCAACACACTTCGACATGGCTTTACAATTAGCACCATGAATTATTTCCTTGCGTTTAACACCACACTTCAGAACAACACCTACATGATAAGGTAGGGTGAAAACATTTTTAACGTCTAGTGTCTCACAATTGTGTGAGAGTGGTAATCACAACCATATGGAAGTCTATATACAATGTCATTAGGTCTTGCACTTCTCCATTAAGAATAAGAATTCCTTTTTGAGGATCTTGATATCACCATCAAACCTGGCCCTTCTAAGCCTGCCAGAACTGCCACGCACTGCCCACTACCAACCTCCTCTGATCTGTCCTCAACATTCTCTAGCAGAGAAAGAAGCAAAAAGTAGAGCCGCCTACTTTCTCACCTTCGGTGACCACACTACTTCCTCCATTTCAGAAAGAAAAACATGAGATCACAAAATCCCGATGTCCTCAATTCCTTCCATATACATGATAATTACCAAGTTCAATGAAATGGAATTTGGGCATCTAAAAATAGACCGTAATGAGGGGTCAAAAGCCTTGCTATAAGAGTGTTTGTGTTCCGTAGAGAGCTTGACAAGAGAACACAATGAAAGCACCTTCACACTCCAAAAAACCTACAAGCAACCTCCACAAATCCAGCAGTCTAAAGGAAAGGCAATGATAACACCAAGTGATACCATGATAAAAATCATAATATCATCCTAGCTTACGCGCTCACATAGCAGAAGACACCGATGGTGTGCTTCGTAACGTATGACAGACCGTCAAAATCCCAAACTTCAACATTATAAAGGACCAATATTGAGAATAAATAAAACCACCATCCAAGGTGATCTAACAAAAATCACAATCCTTGAGAAAAGGGGAGAGGTCTATGGGCTCACATTCCAATATCGACATCCTAAGGACACTCATCAAAAATGATTTTTTCTAGGCTGATCCATGACTCTGAGTGATCATTGATGAGTGCAAAGAAAGGGGGACCATTCAAGTCTAGCGTTGTCCAAAAACTTGGAAACTTGATTGCACTCTTTTATAGTGGGTGAAGAAAATATCTACAAACCTATTGCAAAAGGTTTGCACTTCATCCAAAAAACTTTTTAACTTCCAATTTGGGCAAGCCATCTTTCACAAAGAGCCTCAAACCTTGAATCATAATAGATGAGTCACCTCCCACAATCAATTTTTTACACCCTAGAGCTGAAACCATATTGAGACCCTAAACCACAGCGACTCACTTTGCTTCATATTAGTTTTGGATCCCTAGAAAAATGAAATCCCTTACACAAGCCAGCTCAGAGAGTCTTGGATAACAATCCCTCCACAAGCAACCCCTGGATTACCACTTGATTCCCCATCGAATTTCATTTTAAGAAAATCATTTGGTGGAAATTTCCACTTAGCATCAGTTGATCAAATAGTTTGTCAATTACCCCTTCAATGGGGGTGAAAGTTCCTAAACTTTTAAATTCATTGTTATATTGCAAAATCAAAACACAAAAAAAGTTGATAGAAAAATTATAGATGAAACATGTGGATAGATTTTCTTCAAAATTCACATCTGTGCTTTGGTGGAGGAAATTTGTGAAGTCTTTGGAGAAGACAAATTTTAGGGTTACATGCAAACTATCAATGACTGTAATAACCACCCCATTTTTTTTTTATTATACAACTTGTTAGCACCAAACATAAGCAATGATAACAACTTAATCAACTTCCTTCCACTTTCTGATCACCTAGATCCCAGTGTGGGCAAGGTGAGAGCATATGGTGGGAAGAATTACATTATAATGCTTTTGAAAAGTAATCCACTTGTTCAGTGGGTGGGTAAAGAATTTCCACTTATGCATTGGGTACAAACTGAAAGTAATCAGCTCTTCCACTTTTCAGTGGTGAACGCAAAGCCAAGAACCACTTATTCAGTGGGGTTACAATGTAACTACTTTTTAAGTGGGGTGAGTACAAGAGCCACTTATGCAGTGGGGTAAGTAACTAACCAAAACAAGAGCCAGAAGTATCAAGAGCCACTTATGTAGTGGGGTAAGTAGCAAAACCAATTCAAGATCCAAGTCACTGATGGTACTAACAATCAGTGTTACAATATTAGCTCATTAATGGTCCCTATCCAAACATACATCAGCTGTCACACAGAATATGAAATGAACTGATTGGAATCACCCCACAATGTTACTAGATGATGAAATAAGTTACCCAACTCAAGGTAGTAACATTATACCTCATTGAGGCCTGTGATTGGGTGCTGGAAAGAGGCTCATCTTCACTATTTGACCCCAAGGAATTGCCGCTACAGGTCTGCAGATAAGGTCTGAAGGTTACTGATGTTGATATGAAGGCATTTTCAGTCACTTACATCAGCCACTTCACTCAGTCCATCATTCACAGAGTTCCTTATGAAGGCACCCCAACTCCTCCTACAACACCTGATCACTTACTCCTAGCAATGGTGAGATTATAGATGACTATCAGACCTGATAGATCACACCCAGAATGGTGCTGGCTGCATAGGGGCGATTAGTCAATTAATTCTTTAAGAAATTCTATGCATTCAAAACTGATAAGTATCACCTGGAAAATCTTTCACCAGCATAGACGCCTTCCTAAGAATGGTTTGCAGCCTCACAAACCCTTAAAACTCTGATTTAACACTTCTAATCACCTCCAGGTGGTACGACCAGAATAAGAGCGATTGGCTCTAAAAATTAAAATCTTCAATTTAAATCCCTGCAATCATCTTCAATGTGGTCACCTATCACAGGGAAATCAATGACAAAAAAACCCAAAATCATATCACAAGACCTTCAATCAATAGGAACCAAAATGATGGTACGACCAACACTAGCAAGTGGTACAGCCAACAAGTAACTCAATGAAGTTTCACTCCAAAACTCTTGAAAATTCAATACCAATCACACCAAAATATTATCTCATTCAAACTACCTTAAATATTCTCTTCTTCTGAAAACCTGAAAATCAAAAACCCCATGAAAAACTCTTGTGTTCCCTGATTCCCTTCCAGGCACGTAAAGATGAATTATCTATTGTTTAATCCAGTATCGATAGCATGGATTTAGCTTTGTAGTTTAACTTGCATAGTATGATTATTTCGATTGAAATCTCATCTAGCGGATGATTATTTGGAATCGTTTCTCAGAAGAATTTCTAGTTATTCAAAATATATTTTGAATCTTTCAATATCGATTGAGGTAGCCTCTGTTTTGACCATGTGAGGGGAATCGAGTTATTGAATTCGACCTTAAGTGAATACATTGTTAATGTTCTTTTGCTCTTCCTTCAAATCCGTTTGAGGGAAAAGATTTATCTCTTCCACCATCCTGAACCCGAATACCTGCCAGGTTAGGAATCAAAATATCTTCTTGATTAATAAATCCTGAACTTGAACGCTCAACCGAACCTTCATTTAAATACTCTAAGATTACCGAGCCATAAGTAAGGTCGTCGGTTTTTCCTTAACTCAACTTCTTAGGCTCTGGATAGAAATAAACAACTTCTCTCAACCATGTTCAACTCATGTCTTACCTTGTTAAGGAACTGTGGGTATCTCCTTCAAATAAGATATTGAGCTGTTCAACTATCCTTGATTGTAAGAACAGTTTGCTATCAAAGAGGTGAGAAGATAAAGAGTCCAATCTTTCTTAAAGGGTTAAAAAAACAACTTAATCTTAAATAAAAGGGAAAAAGATGGTTCAGATATAACCTCGAACTAAGAGGAAATGATAATCAAACTTATTAATGTAAAAGTTAGACCTTGAACTGAGAATTGTCATGTTGAGCAAGGGTGAGAGTGTTGACGGCACAGGAGTGCCAGTATTAGTAAGAATAAAATCCTTGGCCAAGGTATGATGCCAGTTAGGCAATGGTCAACTTTCATAAACCAAATATACTTTTGGTAAGAATGATCCTTTTGATTAGGAGGTACCTACAGAGGAAGGATCGACCAACGGTATAGGTTCATGACACCAGGCTCAGAATGGCATGATGATAATATGATCCTTGTTGATTACCCCTGTGAAGGGACGGGTTTCTTCAGTGGAAGAAACACGGGAGACCAGTAGGTCTCCGGATGGGCGGTAAAGCCCCTAATGATGTTTCTCTTTCTCTCAAAGATAATATTGTTCAAGCAATTCAGCACAATTATGATCTCATTTTGTATTCTTTTCTCTCTCGAAATTCCAGGTACATGCCTTTGCTTATTTAAGTTTAATATCCATGCTGCAATAAATGATATTTCCTTTTAGTTATTTGTTTATATGCACAAATCTGCAGTTGAGCATTTAGACAGATGTTTGTTCTTCCCACTGAAAAAGGAAGGTCTGAAAGTTAGTTATTGTTCTCTGTGTTTTTCAGTTCTCAAAATCAGTTAGTCATTTTCTTTCAGTTGAAACTGAAAATTTAAGAGTCAGTTGTGAAATTGAATAATGATGTCATTATTTTAAAATTGGTTTTTCTTTCTGTTCAAATTGCAATGGAAATCTACTAAGTTACCGGTTCGGTTTTGGGTTCGGGTTCGGGTTCGAGAACCCGGTTCGCCGGTTCGGGATTTTTTTTTTTTTGATTTGGGTTCGATTTGGGTTCGGTAATACAAAAACATATAAAAATCAGAAATATAGACAGATTTGCAGCAGTAATTAAGTTCAGAATACACCACCATATTAATAGTTAAATAACATAGCAAAAATGAAAAATACACCACCATTTTATACTCAAATCATCGAAGTTCAAACATAAAAGATCTTCAAGTCTATTCAAGCTTGTGCAAGCAAAAGAGAAAGTTCAGCAATGGAGGCAAAAGATCTTTTTTTTTCATTCACAAATTGGTAAATGACTATCACTTTACCTATTTCATGTTTTAGAGGCACATATTAGGGTTAGAAAGAATAAAAAAATACTAAAAAGTCAACAAAGACTCAAAATATTATTAAAAAAATTCAAATTTCTGCTTTTCCGTCCGCCTGGGCGCTCAATTCTACCCGGGTTCGAACCGGGTTCGAATTTTTCGAACCCTGGTCGAACCCACAGTCCGGGTTCCGAACCCGGTTCGAACCCACAGGCAGATTTTCGAACCCTGGGCGAATTAGGGCGAACTGGACCCGAATTTCGAACCCGGATCGAACCCGAATCGAACCCGGGCCTCCCAGGGCCGAACCCGGTAACTTAGGAAATCTAGCCTGGAAACAAGCTGGTTGGACTTTGGCTGAAACTGGTAGTTGGTTTACATTTTTTTTTAAACTGTAGAATAGGTAGAGTGTTACAAAAAAGAAAAAGAAAAAAGTAGGGTGGGTTGTTACATGGCACTTTAGCTTCGGTTCTATGAATCTCTTCTTCTCTTTTGATAAAGGTTGGTTGAAATGTTCTATTTACTGTCTAATTCTAATTGATTGAATATAACCGTGTAAACAGTACAATGAATTACAGAACTATAAGGAATTCATAACAGCAATTACACGAAGATTTGTCAATCTATTTCATTCATGACTTTGTACAAAATTAGTTTAGAGAAGTTCCATGCATGCGGTCCCCTTTTCTTGTTTACAATAGAAGTATATAAAGTGGTTGATGGTTGCTAAGAACTACCAACCACTTACAACCAAGAACTAATTATGTTGAAACAAATAAAAATAATAGAATCATTTTGCTAACTACATCAACCCCCCAAAAAAGAAAGTCATCTTCCAGATGAATGGAAAACAAAATTGGAAGATTGAACAATCAAACTAAAAATTTACTATGGGGTTGGTTGAGAAGATGTCCCTAAAGGTGTACAAATTGAGGATAGAGTGGACTTGTTGACGTGCTTTTTATGACAGCGCCAGCACAGAATAAAGTTGTCCAACGGTCACTCTATTCTCTCTTGATCAAAGTGTCCCACATGCTAAGATTGCTTGAAAGTTCATGTGTTCGACTCCAAGGTTCCTTTTATCGCGAATAGACTCAGTTGGTTGATGTGTTTTGCTGGTTATTTCAAGGGGACTTACGTAGTTGTTCGACTCTGTGAAGCAATTAGGACATGAATGATTTGGCAATATTGTTCTGGTATCTAGACTGACTCGGAAAATGCAGAATTTAAAGGGGATAGGGATAGGGATTCTACAAATCTACTTCTAAAGGGTGGAGGACGAGGATCGACTTAAACAATCTTCAAACCAAACTTTGCTTTGTCTCCTTTCGAACAACTCCGACAAAGTTGGTGCAATCTTCAAAGGATGAGAAAAGTGTTCAAACTATGACGCAACACGTTCATACCGTCAATACGACGCATACAAACATATGAACCATAATCGAAGTTAAGTGCTGATACTCCAGTTGACCACGCAAGGCGAACTTACCATCAGTAAGCCCGCTAGTGGTATGGATGAAGAAGATATGCTCAAATCACAACGCCACACTCCACAATTAACAACTACTTGCATGAAATAAAAATCTACTTTACTCTATCTACCTTGAATTGGAAAGACGAAATGGCCTTGCTAGCTACTCATAACAAAGAAGAAATCACCAAGCAATGAAACTCTTTGTATTATGAAAAGTGTTCACAACAACCTTTTACAAAACTTTCAAAGGAAAGTTTTCTTCCCTCCTCAATCTAAAGCTAACTTCTAAGCTAAATGCTATATGCCTTCTACTCTCTAGCTCTGATTCAACTCTTGATCTAATGTCTAATAATTTACAAATGAGGGGGGATGCCCCTTTTATAATAAGTCCAATTCAGTGGACGGTTTAGATCAAATTACAATGAAGGGCTCAGATCGAGCCACCTATGCCCTGATTAGGGTTTCTGCCCTAAAAACCGCCACAGAGAGGAGTGGGCAATGAATGCACAGAATATTCTCCACTCCCCTGCAGGAATCATAATGAGCAATTAATGCCCACTACCATCATCAAGAAGATCCTCATCAAGCAGCGCGTTCCCACTGGCCTTCTCTCGGATAGCAAACTCGATCAATCGGGCCAATACTGCTTCAACCTCCTGTGTAGAGATCGGTGGAATATGGTTGAGCTGGAACTCCAAGACTGCTACCCTCTGTCCGTATCTGGTGTAAGATTTTCTCCATGTTACTAAGGCGTCCTGGGTATGCTAAATTATACTAGAGAATGTGGAGACATTTTCAAAGTCATCCAGGACAAGTGACCTCGCAGCTGAGAAGAATGGAGGCAGTCTACTTTTCAAGCCATCAGCAGTTATCTCCTCTGGGACCAACTTTCTAGCAAATATGGCTTCTAATGTATTGAGGACTCCCCCCAAGATGTTGCCCATTGCTTTCCTCACTTTAGCTGAATCTGCCCTTGCTGCGTCGTGAAATCCACGGCCTGTGACCACCGAGGAGTACCAACTGGTGAAATCATACCTATCACCTCTCTGAATTACACCTCCATCCACCAAGGTTTCTAGAGGTATATGCATCAAAGCCCCCAAACGAAGTACAGTCTTCGTTTGATAGATGCGAGTATCACCCCAGGCCTGATCTACTATATCCATCCGTGCCAAAATACTTGAGGCCTGTCGATAAGCATCGGCAAGGTCCTCCATGAATTTCCCTGTCTCGGTATGAACACGGCTAACCCACTTGTCTGCCTCCGTTTCCATTTTCTTCAAATCCTCTAAGGCAACAACTGACTCCTTCGGAAGCTCTGATGGACGTTCCACTGCTGGGTTTGCTGGTTCACCTGGACGTGCTAGATTTTGCATGTATCCTATCAAGGTTTTGTGCTCCTTCTTCAATTTCTTATACTTCCCCTCCGTGCGGAGCAACTGATCCTTCAATGCCTGATAGGAGTTATCGAACTCCTCGATAACTTGGGCTCCCGTAGGACGACCCAACTCTACTGTGGTGATCACGTAATTTTCAGGCCTCTCCTCGGTTCGATCACAATCTTCCCTCGGAATAGCCACCTGAAGCGTGCGAGAGCCTGACTCGTCAGTCGAGATCTTTGAAAACTTTCGGGCCCTTTTCTTCTCTGGTGGCGCACTGATCCTCCTGAAGGAACTCCTCCATCTCAATGGCCGGATCCGTATCATCCTCGGGTTCTCTCCTCATTCTGTCGGAAAGCCAATCAGGCACTGTCTGCTGTGGATTACAAACGACAAGGGGCTGTTCTTCTGTTGCCTCCATCTCGTGCACTTCCTCCCTTCTTGCACTGGTTTGCTCAGGCTCATCCTCCTCTATAAGCTGGGTATCTCCCGACCCTTGGGTCCCCTGTTCTGTGTTTTCTTCTTCTTCCAAAGCCGTGTCCAACATCTGCTAAAAATGGGTGTCGGCCATTGTTTCCTCTTCCTCCTCCTGTTGGCCGCCCCTGGATAAACTGACACTAGCTGATTCCCGGGCGTTGGGCTGATCTACCTCCTCAAGTCCCCACTCTTCCTCTAATCCTGCCCTCTGATCGGCAAATAATGAAACCACTCTCAAACTCGAAGACTGAGTTTGTGAGTGCACGGGTGATGCTTGTTCTATCCTCAACGGTATCGGTTGGGTTGGCACTTCCACTTGTGCCCTCGATGTCTGAGCAATTTGTTTCCCCCTTTTTACCGATAACGGCCTTGGGTCACCCATCAAGCTATAAGTAAGGGCGATCGACTTGCTCTTGAGTCTGCATACATGTCTGTCGACCCAAGTCCTGGTAAAAGTCATCACCGGGATAGAAAGCGTGTCCAAGTCCATGATCTCTGGCTCGGACCAATCAGGTGGTGGGACAGGAGTATCCCTAACTGAACCATAGTCGGGTTGCATGACGTTGACATCCTCCTCCACCTGGTCGGGAACTGGAATAATCTCACATTCTCTAATCAACTTGAGAGGAAGTCTGGAAAACATCCTTCTTCTTATCTCAGCCTCATCCACTGCATTTGCCCAAAAGTCCTCCAGATGAGCTCTGTGCCGGTATTCAACGCTCTGTATCATCCGGATGTTCCTGTAAGGATCGAAATCCTGCCTGCCTGTGTGATATGACAAATGATAAGATTGCAGCTCGTCCTCTGCCTCTCGGGCTGCCTGCAAAGAGGGACACACCTCAATGGAATTTCCCATGGTGATAGGGAAATCAAGTCCACCCTTCTTTTTCCTTTTCTGAATCTTATCGTAGGCAATCAATTGCCTAGATACCTCAAGCATTACTATGTGATCAGTGGGGTATCGTGGTAACCGATACGGATACGAAGTGAACCCCTGCAGCCTAATATATGTGAATTTCGGGAATTGGATGAGCCAATACCCATATTCCTCAATCAGTGTCTGTGCTTCTTTAGATATTCTCTGCTGCGTCCTCTGCTGAAGTGTCCTCGCAATGTGCATTGTGAATGCATCATTTGCCCGTTTATAGTTGGCAATGTTAGCTAAATGTAGCTGTGTGCAGGCTTCATGGATTTTGAATTGACCAGGGGCACAGCCGATTGGCTCCTTGTACGAAATCCCTCTGTACTTAGTCATTCTGGCCAACATGTAAATTACATATGAGCTCATGTAGAAAGTCTTCGTCACCTTCAAGCTCCTGAATTGCTCATCGATGTGGTTGCTAATCATCCTAGCCCAATCGACACACTCCTTTCCCTCCAAGATGATCTCGATGAAGTAGAACATCCAAGGCTCGAAAATGTAAGCCTGTGCACTCCCATTTACCCGGCTCAGCATCATTATCAAATCACAGTATTCTTGTTTCACGTCCTCGGCAATTATCTGCTTTGGGAGCTTAGTGCGGGGTGGCCTCGGCTTCTGCATCCAAACTCTGTTGATGACTGCAGTGACTCTTTCGAAAGAGGAAGAGTACATCTTATCTGCCCTCTTGTTTGTCCTGTATAACATCTCCTCAGCAGTTGGAATCCCAAATGCCTCTCCGATGGCATCCGGTGTGAAGTTGGCGAGCAGTTTACCATCCGGAGAGACAATCGTCCTACGTTCTGGCTTGTAGTGATTGGCGCACTCCATAATCAGCTCCGGACACTGAATTGCTGGCGGAAAACCAGCAGCTGCGTAGATTCCACTCTTCATTATATTATGTGCCGTGACTGATGGTTGATGGCCCCCTAGCCCGAACATCCTCGATTTGAGTGCATTTAGATTAAATGAACCAAGGTTGGTGTCATTTAATCCCGCCAACTTTGAAACTATTGCTGACTTTGGGAGAAATGGCTTAGCGAGCCTTTTAATCATTGCCTGCCGGGATGAGCTAGCCTTGCCTGCTTCATTGTTTGCAGCTCTGCCTGCGGCTCTGCTTGTTCCTGCAACATCCTTTGCTCCGGCCATCTGCAAAATAAAATAGAATAGCAATAAGTTAGGCTGCAGATTTTTTAAATAAAATGAAGTAACCTCCGAGACGGCTGCGAACGTGGAGTTAGCTTTTTGAAAATAAAAACTCTCAGCATAAATTACTAACTCCAAACCTCGTACTGTATAAAAAACTTCAAGCTTATAAAGAAGCTTTCAACGACTGCACTTCTGACTGGCGAAGAAAATTGCAGCCAACTACCAACTTTCAGCAATGTGGATACTTTCTCAGCACAAAGCGAATTAAATCCTTTGTCTTGACTTCGTCAACCTCAACAACTTTAAACTTCTAGCAGCTTGAATAAGTAAAATCTGCAGCAAGCTTCAACTTTCGTGCAACTTCAATACTCAGCAATTTCGAAATAAATCCCCAGCACAATATAAATTTCTGCAACTCAACACTCTGCAACAACTTTCAACAAATAAATCTTCCAGCAACTCCGGAAAACAACTTCAACCTTCAACTTCGAAATTGCAGCAACACACTTTCAGCTTTTCGAAAGAAAGAGTCTCGGCAAATGAAAATTTCTCCAGCACTTCGTACTTTCAGCAACTCAACACTCCGAAATAAAATAAACTCTCAAAGAATTTCTCTCCTCAACCACTTCGAAAATATTTCAATCTCTCAAGAACTTCTTCAGCAACTTCAACTTCGAAACAATGTGAGGAGAAATGAGAGAAGAGATTGTTTAAATAACTCTTCTCGGAGAATCCTGCTAAGTAGTGCTGGGGCTATTTTTAGCACCTTCATCAATTTTCCACTCTCTTCGTTCGGAATCTTCTAATTCAAGCGCAGTAGTGGGCTAGTCGTCAGCCGGTCATTATGGCAGTTGCCATTAATAATGATTCCTTCCTTGTAAAAATTCGAATCCTTCCTCTTAGTCTGCCAGTTAACTCTTGGCGATTTAAACAACTCGCGAGAAAAACAATCACTTGACTTGATTTAAAATTCCATTTTAAAATCTCGCAGTGTTTAAATAAATTCAACTCGAAAAATTTCGTGGGAGTTGTAAATTTATTTCCAACTTTTAAAATGTCTGTCATTTAAATCCTCGATTTCATAAAATTTGCCTTAGACATTTTAAATTCTCTCATTAAAATGTTCAACTCCGGGTGATTAAAAATTATTTGCATGCTCGAAATAATTCATCCTTTGAGATTTAACTTCCGTCAGGAAAATAATCTAGGCAAAACGAATTTCCTCTGAAAATATTAAAATTTCCCTTAGGAAATTAATTTTCAAACTCTGTTAACTCATGGGTGCATTTTAAACGGGTTCATTTGATTTTCACTTGACCCATGGAAAATATTCATCGATATCAAATCTTCCCCTTGAAAAATATTCATCAACCTTCAACTGCCTTTGGAAAATTTTAAAATTCATCAAATCATCCTTCCATGCCAAGGGCGTATTTTCTCTAGTGAAATGTTATCTTACTTAGAAAAATTTTCGAACATTTTCTAACTCTGGCGTACTTGACCTCTTGGTATTATTTTTTCTCTGATTAAAAAAATCTCCATGCCTTAGGAATTAAAATTTAAATCCCTCTCATTTCTTGGGCGCATTTCTTCTTGGTACCTTTTAATTTCCATGTCTTAGAGGATTTTTTTAAATCACCCACAAGCTGGGCGCACTTGATATGCTAAGCCTTCACTTTGCCTTAGACGTTTTTCACTTAGAAAATTTTCATGCTTCACCTTTACTTGAGGGCGCAAATAGACATGTCTACTCTCATCTTGCCACTTAGAAAAATTAAAAAAAAACTCCACTTCAACTTCTTCAAGGGCGCATTTTGAGTTGCAAGCTTTCAATCTATGCCTTGAAAAAAGAATCACCTTCCTCTACCACAAGCTGGGCGCATTTCAAGGGGGTAGCTTTCATTTTCATGCCTTTCAAGGCTCTTCCTCAAGGTGGGCGCAAATGGGCATGTCAATTTCCAATCTTGCCTTAGGCGTTTTTTTTTTTTTTACTTCCAATATTCTCCTTGGGCGCAAATACATAGGCAAGCTTTCATTTCCATGCCTTAGTAGAATTTCATGTTAACAACACTTGCAAGGTGGGCGCATTTACTAGGCCAAGCTTTCACTTGAGGGCGCATTTCATAGGGTGAACTTTCAACTTTGCCTTAGGCGTTTTTCCAACCTCTCCACACTTTGACTTGGGCGCATTTCCTTGCTGGAGCTGGGCGCATTTCTATGTGCTTACTTTCAACTTCATCATGGGCGCATATTGGGTGTCAAGGTTTTGTTTTCAAAGACTTAGAAACTTTTGAACTCTCCCAACATGACTTGGGCGCATTTAGCATGTTATGCTTTTATTTCATGCCTTAGACAATTTTGCCATCTCTTGGGCGCATTTGATGGCATGAGCTCCCATTTGAGGGCGCATTTTCATGGGTGTGCTTTCACTTTCCATGCCTTAGGCAATTTCAATGCCTTCATCCCTTTCTTCAAGGTGAGGGCGCATTTAGAGGGGTTAGCTCTCAACTTAACACTTAGAAATTTTTTGATACCCCTTTAGCTTATGGGCGCATTTTGCCCCTCAAGCTTTTGTTTTCACCACTTAGGAAATTTTGACTTGGCCTCACAACCTTGGGCGCATTTTCATATGCCCACTTTTGTTTTTGCCTTAGAAAATTTTGATGCTCCCCTTATTCCTCCTTGGGCGCATTTTGCCAATTAGGCTTCCATTTTGACTTGAGGGCACCTTCTGATGGTGAAGTTTGATTTTACACTTAGAAAATTTTGACCTCTTCAGCGTGCTATCACCTTCTATTTTTAGTAAGTCCTCGATTTTTTGACTTCCACAGCTCCGTTTAGCCCGAAAATTTCACCATATGATATTCTCTGCCTGGTGAACCCGTTTTGCCAGTTATCTGCCCTGACCTGCTATTTATAGCCACCTGCTATTTATAGTAAGTTCTGACTTTCTGACTTCCACAAGCTCTGTTTAGCCTGAAAGTTGCAACGCTTGATCTTGATAGCTTGAGTGTCACTCTGATGCCAACCTCGGGTGCAGACCTGCTATTTATAGCCGTGCCCTGACTTACTAAAAATAGTAAGTTCTCCGATTTCGCTCAAATTTTGCCAGCAGGTACCTTGAAGTGTGCTGACATGGGTGGGGTACTCCGTCTTGACTATTTTTGGACTTCACCCCCCCTATAAAAGTGGAAACCCTAATTTGACTTGCATGTATCCCGAACGGTCTCCGTTTGTCCTCGTTTTTCTGCATGTCGTTCTGCTTGCTGAACTGGAGTGTTGGGCGGCTGCCAGAGTGTACCTGCTAAAAATAGAAACTGCCTGAAAAGTGACTCATCCACTGCCGGATGGTTTTGCATGTCATATTGCCCGCGGGATCTCAAAAAACCCAGAAAACTGGTTAGCATGCATGCACTGGCTAAAAATAGTAAGTCCTTAAACTTTGATCTTCTCCGCTTGCATGTCACACCGTTGCGAAGCTCTCGGAAAACCCATAAAGAAAAACCCGACATGCGTTGAAAAACACTGCATGCAAACCCTAAAAATAGCCTCCGAAGGCTGAACTCTGAAAGTGGTCGTCTCGGTTCGCATGTTACATCACTGAGAAGGTTTTGGAAAACCCAGAAGGATTCTCCAGACATGCATCTGAAAAGCTCATGTGGAAACCCTGAAAATGGCTCTTGAAGCCTGAACTACCAAAAATAGCAAGTCGTTTGATCTGGCTCAAAATTTACGTGTAGGCAGCTTGATGTTACCCGGATGCAGTGGAATTGACTTAATTCCAAGATCTCAATAAAATAGTCCCAAATTGAATACTTACTAAAAATAGTAAGTTGCCGGAATACAGTGAAAATTTAAGGGGACTCTGCTGGAAGTCTTCTGACTGTTGTACTAAGCTTAGATTCCAATTTTATAACTCAGTTTGACCTTTAATAAGCCTGAAGGATGAAAACCCTAATTACACAGGCTTAACCAATACTTTAACCTGGGTCAAACGACGGGACATCCCCGGAAGGACCAGAGACCAGAGAGAGAGCGAACCAAAGCCAAAAGACCAGAATGGAGCAAAATTTAGGGGGTCCCCATCTTGATGGGGTGATGTGTGAAAAAGGTCACAACATCTGGCGACTCCACGGGAAAGTGTTGAAAAACACTTTGAAAATTAAACCTTGGCCAATCCCTCTAACCATCATACGGAAAGGATACTTACTCAAAAGGGAGAAGAATCCCATATTGGATCAAAACACCTTCATCTGAGATCTCCTGACTTATGTGTTTATCTTATCTCTAAACCATCGTGACTCCCGAGATCGATTACGGCAGGTTATACAAGTATCTTAACTTCAAAAGCGTCCCGGACATTGCCTCGCTGCCAGTCAGGCGTCTATAGCCCTGACAAGGTTGTCGCTACAATTCTCACGAATATTGCTCCACTGCCAGCCAGGCGTCCATAGCCCCGGTGGAGTTACTCGTATATTCCCAAACCAATATTCAAAGTACGATATTTCTTTCAGTTTCTTTCTTTTGATATTTCTTTTTTAGCATATTTTCTCCTTTTCTCTTGATTATCCGTCAATTCCATAATCGGTTGGCAAGCAATGAAGCTACCAATGGGTTTGAGAATTGCAGTGGTGCTGAAGCAAGATTTAAAATTTTCACTTGCCGTAACCCCTCCCAAGGAATCAAAATGACTCAAAGCAGCTTGTTTGAACCAATAAGACATGATGATCTCAGGCTCATGTGTTAAGACACAATAACTGATTAAACTCCCGAGTCGAGCTTATATGAGACCGGATGATGACAAGAGGAAAACAACCTTGGCATTCTATCGTTTGTATAAATTCATAAAAGTCCCAGGGAAGTAAACCAAACTGTGAAGAAACAAGATATCATCACCTCCATCGCAACGGAAAACCCTAAACTCAAGTCCATTCTGAACCCAAACCAAAACCACTTGAGCGGACAACTCAAGGGAAGAAACACCAAAACCCAAAAACCCAAAGGGCAACAAACCAAAACCAAAACCCAAAAGGGAAAGCAAGAAAAAAACAACCTAATCTACTATGTACAAAGTAGGATCCAGGAGGGAACCTACGCTTGGAAATAATGCTTGAGGAACTGCCCATTGACTGGCAATGGGATATCCTCCCCTGTTAGCGTTTTCAATCTGAATGTATTATCTCCCAGGATCTCAGAAACCTGATATGGGCCCAACCACAATTTGTCGAACTTGTCGTGATCACCTCTTCTTTCGTGGGCTTTATCCCAACATAAAACTAAATCTGAAATCCTGAAGGCCTTGACCTTGGCCTGCTTGTCGAACCATCTTTTCACGACTCCTTGGTGCTTAGCCAGATTTTCCAATGCCTCATCTCTTTTCTCCTCCAAGTGCATCAAATGAGACAACCTGACTTGAATTCGGTCTTCGCCTTCCAGATACTCCTGAATAAACTGAAGAGTAGGGATCCTTAATTGAACTGGGAAGACAGGGTCTTGCCCATACACCAAATGGTAAGGAGATGTTCCCAAAGAATTCTTCGTTCTAGTCCTGTCTTCCCACAAGGCAAACCTCAGTTGTGTGTGCCAATCCTTGGGGTTCTTATCCAACAGTTTCTTGATAGCATTCAGCAAATTCTTATTTGTGGACTCTGCAAGTCCATTTCCTTGTGGATAATAATTTGAGGAGAACTTCAATGCAATCCCATACTCAAATGCCCAGTTTGAAAATTTCAATGATGAGAAGGCGGGGCCATTGTCGCACACCAAAGCATGTGGACATCCAAACCTTGTAACAATATTCTCTTCGAGGAACTTAATGACCACATCTGTGGTAGAAAGCTTGAGAGCTTGAGCCTTTGTCCATTTGGTGCAGTAGTCTGTGGCTGTCAGTATGTACCTGTGTTGCGCCGAGGACGGCGGGTTAATCATTCCAATAAAGTCCAACCCCCACTTGGCAAACGGCCTGACCTCAATCACTGGCTGCAAGGGCATAGCCGGATTCTTTTCTCTGTATGTAGCTGTCTGACAAATGTGGCAAGTCTTCACATGCTCATAAGCATCCTTAAAAAGTGTGGGCCAATAATACCCAGCCCTTGAAATCTGATGAGCTGTGGCCAAACCACCTCTGTGACCTGTCCCGAATTTCTCGTGGAAATGTCCATAAGCTGCTTAGCTTCTCTTTTTCCTACACATCTCAAATAGATACCTTCGTGATTTCTTCTATAAAGTACCGATCCCTGCAGCATGAATCTCTGGCTCTTCATTCTTAAAGCCCTTCGTTGCACTGGATTCAAATGTGAAGGACACCTGTGGTTCAACAAATAGTAAACAGTGTCATCGTACCATTCCCCTGGGGACACCTCTTCCAGTATATATGTTTGTTGTACCAGCCCAGGTCCTGCCATTGCAATCGTTTGTGCCAATGCTTGTCCTCGGACTAACTTCATCGGCTGTATCTCTATGTCATATTCTTGCAAGCTGGCGACCCACTTGCCTCTTCTTTCTCCCAGTTCATTTTGCATCAGTAATGTCTTTACTGTGGCATCTGGAACTATTGCATGTACTTTGCTCCTTAGGATGTAGTGCCTGAACTTCTTAGCTGCTTTTACTAGAGCATAAGCCTGCTTTTCTACATTGGTGTACCTTAATTCTACTTCCTTCAATGGAGTACTCATGAAAGCAATTGGATGTTCATCTTTTTCTTCTGTTCTCTGGGTCAAGACCGCTGCGCAAGTGTGTTCTGAAGCAAAGGAGTACAAGTAGAATGGTTTTGAATAATCCGGACTAACTAGCACCGGAGCATCTACTATTGCTTGTTTGATTTCCTTGAACGCCTTCTTTGTGAGAGGGGTCCATTCTATCTTTGCATCCTTTTTCAGCATTTCATTTAGTGGTCTAACAATCTCGGCGAATCTAGTTATGAATTTTCTCACAAAATTAATCTTGCCAAAGAAAGACCTCAACTCTTTCTGACTCCCTGGCATGCCGATCTTTGAAATTGCCTCAATGCGGTCTGGGTCAATTGATATGCCCTGTTCTGAGAGGACATGTCCTAACAATTTTCCTTCGGTGACTCCGAATACGCACTTCTTTGAATTGAGAGAAATACCAAATCTTCTGCATCTCTGGAAGATCTTTCTCAGGTCTTCAACATGATCCTCCCTCTTTTTGGAGAACACGGTCAAGTCATCCATGTATATAATAATGCATTTTCCAACTAAGTCTCTGAAAGCAATGTCCCTAGCTCGTTGAAATGTGGCCCCGGTGTTGATTAGGCCGAAAGGCATTCTTCTGTAAGCGAATGTTCCCCACTTAGTGGTGAAAGCTGTTTTCAGTCTATCTGCTTCTTCAACCATCACCTGGTTGTAACCTGAATAACCGTCCAAAAAGGACATCATCTAGGAACCATTTACAATCTGCAAAACCTCATCCAACGAGGGCAAGGGATAGTTATCCTTCTCAGATGCTCTGTTTAGGTTGCGGAAGTCAACACATAACCTTATCTCTCCATTCTTCTTCCTGACGGGCACTAGATTGGCGACCCACGTTGAGTGCCTTATTGGGAAGATTATTCTGGCCGAAAGGAGCTTCCTTACCTCCTGATATATCAACGGTTCCAACAACGGGTTCACCGGCCTTTGTCTTTGCCTGAATGGTTTATTTCCCAGCTTCAATGGGATCGTGTGCGTGATCAAGGTAGTGTCGTATGTCTTTAAGTCTTCGTAGCCCCAGGCTACCACGTCAGAGAACTCTCTCAATGCTTGCACTATTGCTTCTCTTTCTTTTGGGGTACACACTTTTCCCACAAATACATTCTTTACTTGCTCACTAGTTCCCAAGTTGATTGTCTCACATTCATTCCCTTGGGTGCTTTGATTCCGACTTAGTTTATCAGGGTCAAATAGCCTCTCTAACTCCACCATGCCTCTAGGAATGACATTTGTCTTCAAATTTAAGATCCCTTCGGTGTCAAATTCCGCTTCTTCGGTTTCTTCTTCGTCTATAATCTGTGCTTCAAACACCCCTGAGTTAGTCAAGAATTCCAAAATCTGCTTATCATCATCAAACACCTGGAAATTCTTTATATTATCTGGAACTGAAGGTGTGGAGATCAATTCTACTGTGAACTTCTTTAGACCCTCCAACTCTAATGGCTCTAGTGAACTGGCTGCCTGCGCGAGAGAATTAGCCACTGGATTTTTAGATTTGTATACTTGCTTGATATTGAATGCGTCGAAGCTTTCGATCAAGTCCCAGACTCTGTTTCTGTACCGTCCCAATCTCTTGTCGTGGCAAGCATACTGTTTTCTTACTTGGTGGACCACTATGTTGGAATCTCCAATGGCATGTACAATTTTGGCACCTTTCTCTATAGCGAGGATCAACCCATGAATCAAAGATTCATACTCAGTAACATTATTGGTGCAAGGGAACTGGAGCGTACAAGCACCTAGATATGCCTCTCCCTTGGGGCTGATGAGTTCAAACCCTGCTCCATTCCCTTTGTTAGACTTTGATCCATCAAATCTCAGAGTCCACACTTGATCTTCTATATGAACGCTATGGGTATTGGGACCATTTTTCTCCACTGCGGGCTCAATCTTCTCACTTTCTACCCATTCTTTTGTCAGGGAGCTTTTCTTCTCATTTATTTCTTCTAGTTTTTCCACCAAAGAGACTTGTGGAACTCTCTTTGAAACTTCTTCAATGGCCGTTTTGCACATGGCGCATGTGAATTCTGGGTGGAACGCTTCATGGATCCTGCACCAATTGGGATTAACATACTGCTGATGGAAACATTCTTTCCTGATTCCATTCTTTGCTTGACATTCTTTAGCACAAAGTTTCTAAAATTTTCAAACATCCCCTCACCATCGCTTGAGTCATCTTCAATCAATACTTCAGTGGAGGGAGACGTACCTTCCAAGTGTTTTTCTTGATTTACACTTTGCAACATGAGGACTTCCTGTTTGACGGGCTTGTACGAACCCAAATCAGTCTCTGCAAACAATACCTCATTGTTATCACCATATTCAGTGATCATCAACCGGAGCCGTGGTGTGCTTTGCACTCTTATTTGGTTAGGGATTCCCCTCCAAGGCAGCCACATGTGAGAAAAGTCGGTGGCGATATATCCGTTCAACTTTCGGCACCAGTCTCTGCTAAGCAGCATGCCGTACCCATCTGGTATATCTACAACGGAAATATCAATACGGCCTTGGATTCTAGGATCCGCGGCTAGCTGCATGTGAATGTCGTTTAGTTCCCCAACAACAGGAACTTCAGTTTTATCCAATTGAGTCACTTTCTTGTTGGTGTGGAGTGGGATTAGGCCCAATCTTTCGCATACCTTCAAAGGCATGACGTTGCTTGAAGCTCCGGAATCAATCAAACAATTGTGTAACATTTTTCCAAATATTCTGACTGAAACCAAGAATGGGGCTGGTTCATCCTTCCCTTGATAAAACACTACTGGTTTTCTTCTTTCATCTAATACTTCATTTTTCCTTTCATCTTTATGGTCCGACTGTACTTGCTTGCCTTGAGTCATATTTCTCGCATTCTGTTTCTGCTTCACGGCATCATCAGCTTGAGAGCTTTTCTCAATCTCGGCCTTTCCAGGAGTGCTTGTAGAATTTAATACCATACCCTCAAAGTTCTGATATTGTTGTGGTTCCTCCCAAGAATCGTAGGAGGTTTGTGGCACACTTTGCACCACATTTGTGTTCTGTGCAGGACGGGGCTGCGTGACAACCTGGGGGTGTCTTGGCACGTTAGGTGCCTCTTGCGAAGTGCTTCTTGTGGTGGGGATGTCAGTCAATGTCCCTAAGAGAGTCTCTCTTACTTCTTGGACCTTCATCAACTCATAGAGTGGTAAACTGACCTTTATCTTCTTAAATTCTTCCAGTACAAAGGAGCTCAGCTTTCTTATATCTTCTCTAGGAGAATTCTCCTTTTGTCCTCGGATCAACTGGTAAAATGGCTGTTGAGGCATCTGTGGTCCATTTGATCTTGCTTGTGTGGGACCCTGCTGTCTATATTCCGGAGAGTCCTTGGGTGCAATTGGCACGTTGCTCGCATTAGGATGCGGCGGTGTGGTAAAGCTGTTTGGTGGCGTTGACGAAGTCAATGGTTCCCTTTGAGGATAACCTCTTTGATACACTTTAGGGGGCCCACCATCAGTAGTCTGGAGAGCTTGCACTTCCCTGATTCCTTCTACCAAGACACTGTTGTTAAGAGGCGGGAAACTATAGCCGTCTCTGCTTAGGGGCTCATCTGGTGATGCGTACGTGACATGAGCCTCTGAAGGCGGTTGAGCCTCTGGCGTCCCCACGGGACCATTTGCCGAAGCTGGTGGAAACCTCTGATTAACCGACGGAGGTGTATAACTTTGGAATTCAGGTGGAAACTTGAAGTCTTCCAAGATCAGGGCTTGATCATACCGGGGTGTTGGAACTATTTCATGCCCCGTGATTGGAGGATTCTCCACTGGTTCTGTATTTTTCACTTCTCCTCTGAAGATGTCAGCAGCGACTTGGAACTCGTGGCATTGCAACTCAGAGTGCTGACTAGTGTTGTGCAATCTACACCATCCTGACAAGGCGGCCTCCGCCAGGTATACTCTGTCTGTCGGACGGTTCTCAGGAGGCGGTGGGTTATCCAGCGGTGTAGGAACACCTCCATTGTTGGGTCCCGTATTCCAGGATCTCTTCTGGAATCCTTGATTGTTATTTCTATACCCATGATTGTTCTCCTGATTGTATCCTTGATGAGCATCATGGTGATGATTCGGAGGATTATTCTGATATCCTCGGTTAGCACCTTGGTGTGCTTGATTGTTCCTTTGCATGGCTTGAATTTGATTATTTTGATTTCTGAGGTATGTCACCTCAGTCGACAGCTTCTTTACTTGTTCCACCAAACCTTTTATTTCATCTCTTTCCTCCTGAGTCTGTGTCGGCGGTACTGTGTTTTGCAGATAGACTGGCTGTGCGATTGACGCTTGAGATGAAGGTACTCCAGGGTGGAGAACCAACTGATTTGATGGCGCGGTCGCCTGGTAAGATGGTTGTGGAACTGGATTTAATGCTGGAATTTGCTGATTCCAGGTTTGTATCTGACCGCTCGTAGAACTTAAGCCAGTGTATAGTGAGGGACCAGTTGTATTTTGTCCCATGTTTTGGCTCACTTCAACTGCTTTAGCATAAGCTAAGTTCATATCGGCGGGAGCGGGGTGGGCTTCTCTCACAAACATTGCAGTTAAGGGGTCCAGAGCGGCGTAGTAGCTTTCTCTAGCATCCGTGATAGTGTAAGGAGTTCGTAATCTTGTGAGAGCCTTCTGGAATCTATTGTTAAACACATGAATGGGCTGTTTTTCCTGCCTCCTTACTTCTACAAACTGTCTGAACAATTCTGCGGGAGTGATGGGAATACCAAACTTTCCGATGAAGGCCGTCTTCATCTGTTCCCATGTTCTGATTGAACCGACTGGCAAATGTATGAACCAATAATGGGCCTCTTCCCCCAAAGAATAGGGGAACAACCTGCAAGCTACATCTGCGTATGCAATCTGCCTATTGCGTAGGTGGTCTTCAAACATTTTGATGTGATCCTCAGCAGTGCGGTTTACGTCGTGGACGTGGAACTTGGAGCAAAAACTCTCTGGATTCTTTGGCATGTCGTGATAGTCGGCAAACTCCAGCGGAGATGGGTTGGTAACCAACCAAGTAGCACCATTTGCAACTGGCTGAGCCATTGCTTGCCTTCGCCGATATACAGCTGTTGGAGTCGTTGGTTGCTGCTGCTGAATTGCTATTGGTGTGGTATCTCGGGCGGGTCCTTGCTGGGCAAACCTTGAAATGCTAGGCGGAGTTCTGAATAAGCTCGAGACCTCTTCACCGCTTACTGCTTCTTCACTTGATTGAGCTTCTTCGTTTGATAAAATTTCTTCACTTGAGGGAACTTCCCCGTCTGATCGGGTACCTTTCTAGTAGGTAGCTCTAGCTCTACAAGTTCCTTGGTTGAGCTGGGTGCAGACCTCAAAATTCTCTTCAACTTATCCGGCGAGAAAGAACTGATGCGATCCAGGATGAAGCTGCTTTTTTTCACTGGCGAGGCACGGGAGCAAGTGGCTGTCTTTGATTCAATAAATCTCTCTCAATAGCAACTTGGATCTCGATAGCTTTTTCTTCTTCTTCTTGCAACACCAAGCTCGTCCGCATGTACTCAGCTGCACTTCTCTTTGTTCTCCATGCGAGGTTGTTCAATCCTAAAAGAATATCTTCTTGATCGTCGTTGAATCCCAAATTTGGCTGTAGCCGCGGAGATATCCCTCTATGAGGTAGCACCATCTTGGTACATTACACTTTTATAATTTCTTTGCTTCACTATAAAAGTAGGTAGGCCCTCCTTCTAGCGCCAATTCTGTTGACGTGCTTTTTATGACAGCGCCAGCACAGAATAAAGTTGTCCAACGGTCTCTCTATTCTCTCTTGATCAAAGTGTCCCACATGCTAAGATTGCTTGAAAGTTCGTAATAAATTTAGAGCTCAAAGAGTTCCTTTTATCGCGAATAGACTCAGTTGGTTGATGTATTTTGCTGGTTATTTCAAGGGGACTTACGTAGTTGTTCGATTCTGTGAAGCAATTAGGACATGAATGATTTGGCAATATTGTTCTGGTATCTAGACTGACTCGAAAATGCAGAATTTAAAGGGGATAGGGATAGGGATTCTACAAATCTACTTCTAAAGGGTGGAGACGAGATGACTTAAACAAATCACTTCAAACCAAACTTTGCTTTGTCTCCTTCGAACAACTCAGACAAGTTGAGTCCAATCTTCAAAAGGATGAAAAAGAATGTTCAAACTATGACGCAACACATTCATACCGTCAATACGACGCATACAAACATATGAACCATAATCGAAGTTAAGTGCTGATACTCCAGTTGACCACGCAAGGCGAACTTACCATCAGTAAGCCCGCTAGTGGTATGGATGAAAGAAGATATGCTCAAATCACAACGCCACACTCCACAATTAACAACTACTTGTATGAAATAAAAATCTACTTTACTCTATCTACCTTGAATTGGAAAGACGAAATGGCCTTGCTAGCTACTCATAACAAAGAAGAAATCACCAAGCAATGAAACTCTTTGTATTATGAAAAGTGTTCACAACAACCTTTTACAAAACTTTCAAAGGAAAGTTTTCTTCCCTCCTCAATCTAAAGCTAACTTCTAAGCTAAACGCTATATGCCTTCTACTCTCTAGCTCTGATTCAACTCTTGATCTAATGTCTAATAATTTACAAATGAGGGGGGATGCCCCTTTTATAATAAGTCCAATTCAGTGGACGGTTCAGATCAAATTACAATGAAGGGCTCAGATCGAGCCACCTATGCCCTGATTAGGGTTTCTGCCCTAAAAACCGCCATAGAGAGGAGTGGGCAATGAATGCACAGAATATTCTCCACTCCCCTGCAGGAATCATAATGAGCAATTAATGCCCACTACTATCATCAAGAAGATCCTCATCAACCAGCGCGTTCCCACTGGCCTTCTCCCGGATAGCAAACTCGATCAACCGGGCCAATACTGCTTCAACCTCCTGTGTAGAGATCGGTGGAATATGGTTGAGCTGGAACTCCAAGACTGCTACCGTCTGTCCGTATCTGGTGTAAGATTTTCTCCATGTTACTAAGGCGTCCTGGGTATGCTGAATTATACTAGAGAATGTGGAGACATTCTCAAAGTCATCCAGGACAAGTGACCTCGCAGCTGAGAAGAATGGAGGCAGTCTACTATTCAAGCCATCAGCAGTTATCTCCTCTGGGACCAACTTTCTAGCAAATATGGCTTCTAATGTATTGAGGACTCCCCCCAAGATGTTGCCCATTGCTTTCCTCACTTTAGCTGAATCTGCCCTTGCTGCGTCGTGAAATCCACGGCCTGTGACCACCGAGGAGTACCAACCGGTGAAATCATACCTATCACCTCTCTGAATTACACCTCCATCCACCAAGGTTTCTAGAGGTATATGCATCAAAGCCCCCAAACGAAGTACAGTCTTCGTTTGATAGATGCGAGTATCACCCCAGGCGTGATCTACTATATCCATCCGTGCCAAAATACTTGAGGCCTGTCGATAAGCATCGGCGAGGTCCTCCATGAATTTCCCTGTCTCAGTATGAACACGGCTAACCCACTTGTCTGCCTCCGTTTCCATTTTCTTCAAATCCTCTAAGGCAACAACTGACTCCTTCGGAAGCTCTGATGGACGTTCCACTGCTGGGTTTGCTGGTTCACCTGGATGTGCTAGATTCTGTACGTATCCTATCAAGGTTTTGTGCTCCTTCTTTAATTTCTTATACTTCCCCTCCGTGCGGAGCAACTGATCCTTCAATGCCTGATAGGAGTTATCGAACTCCTCGATAACTTGGGCTCCCGTAGGACGACCCAACTGTACTGTGGTGATCACGCATTAGGCCTCTTCTGCTCGACTGCCAATCTTCCTGGCCACACTGCTGCGGCGAGCCCACTCGCCACCGAGATCTTTGAAAACTTTCGCCCTTTCTCGTGGCGACTCTACCCTCCGGCAGAACTCCTCCATCTCAATGGCCGGATCCGTGTCATCCTCGGGTGCTCTCCTCATTCTGTCGGAAAGCCAATCAGGCACTGTCTGCTGTGGATTACAAATGACAAGGGGCTGTTCTTCTGTTGCCTCCATCTCGTGCACTTCCTCTCTTCTTGCACTGGTTTGCTCAGGCTCATCCTCCTCTATAAGCCGGGTATCTCCCGACCCTTGGGTCCCCTGTTCAGGTTTCTTTCTTCCAAAGCCGTGTCCAACATCTGCTGAAAATGGGTGTCGGCCATTGTTTCCTCTTCCTCCTCCTATTGGCCGCCCCTGGATAGACTGACACTAGCTGATTCCCGGGCGTTGGGCTGATCTACCTCCTCAAGTCCCCGCTCTTCCTCTAATCCTGCCCTCTGATCGGCAAATAATGAAACTACTCTCAAACTCGAAGACTGAGTTTGTGAGCGCACGGGTGATGCTTGTTCTAGCCTCAACGGTATCGGTTGGGTTGGCACTTCCACTTGTGCCCTCGATGTCTGAGCAATTTGTTTCCCTCTTTTTACCGATAACGGCCTTGGGTCACCCATCAAGCTATAAGTAAGGGCGATCGACTTGCTCTTGAGTCTGCATACATGTCTGTCGACCCAAGTCCTGGTAAAAGTCATCACCGAGATAGAAAGCGTGTCCAAGTCCATGATCTCTGGCTCGGACCAATCAGGTGGTGGGACAGGAGTATCCCTAACTGAACCATAGTCGGGTTGCATGACGTTGACATCCTCCTCCACCTGGTCGAACCGAATAATCTCACATTCTCTAATCAACTTGAGAGGAAGTCCGGTACCATCCTTCTTCTTATTCAAATTTCATCCATCAGATTGCCGGGTGCGTCTTCCGATGAGCTCAGGTTTAGGTATTCAACGCTCACAGACGTCCGGATGTTCCCGTAAGGATCGAAATCCTGCCTGCCTGGGTGATATGACAAATGATAAGATTGCAGCTCGTCCTCTGCCTCTCGGGCTGCCTGCAAAGAGGGACACACCTCAATGGAATTTCCCATGGTGATAGGGAAATCAAGCCCACCCTTCTTTTTCCTTTTCTCAATCTTATCGTAGGCAATCAATTGCCTAGATATCTCAAGCATTACTATGTGATCAGTGGGGTATCGTGGTAACCGATACGGATACGAAGTGAACCCCTGCAGCCTAATATATGTGAATTTCGGGAATTGGATGAGCCAATACCCATATTCCTCAATCAGTGTCTGTGCTTCTTTAGATATTCTCTGCTGCGTCCTCTGCTGAAGTGTCCTCGCAATGTGCATTGTGAATGCATCATTTGCCCGCTTATAGTTGGCAATGTTAGCTAAATGTAGTTGTGTGCAGGCTTCATGGATTTTGAATTGACCAGGGGCACAGCCGATTGGCTCCTTGTACGAAATCCTCTCAGATTTAGTCATTCTCACAACATGTAAATTATATATGGTTTCCATGAAAGTCTTCGGCTACCTTCAAGTTCTCGAATTGCTCATCGATGTGGTTGCTAATCATCCGTAGTCACTAATCTATTACACTTTTCCTCTCCAAGATGATCTCGGCGAAGTAGAACATCCGCTCAAAATGTAAGCCTCGTGCACTTTATCATTTATCTTGGGCCAAAGATCATCATTATCAAATCACAAGATTTTGTTTCACGCCCTCGCAATTATCTCATGGGAGCTTAGGTGCGGGTGGTTCTGCCAGATTCAAACTTCCGTTGGATGATCAAGGTAGCGGATTTTTCGAAAGAGGAAGAGTACATCTTATCTGCCCTCTTGTTTGTCCTGTATAACATCTCCTCAGCAGTTGGAATCCCAAATGCCTCTCCGATGGCATCCGGTGTGAAGTTGGCGAGCAGTTTACCATCCGGAGAGACAATCCTCCTATGTTCTGGCTTGTAGTGATTGGCGCACTCCATAATCAGCTCCGGACACTGAATTGCTGGCGGAAAACCAGCAGCTGCGTAGATTCCACTCTTCATTATATTATGTGCCGTGACTGATGGTTGATGGCCCCCTAGCCCGAACATCCTCAATTTGAGTGCATTTAGATTAAATGAACCAAGGTTGGTGTCATTTAATCCCGCCAACTTTGAAACTATTGCTGACTTTGGGAGAAATGGCTTAGCGAGCCTTTTAATCATTGCCTGCCGGGATGAGCTAGCCTTGCCTGCTTCATTGTTTGCAGCTCTGCCTGCGGCTCTGCTTGTTCTTGCAACATCCTTTGCTCCGGCCATCTGTAAAATAAAATAGAATAGCAATAAGTTAGGCTGCAGATTTTTTAAATAAAATGAAGTAACCTCCTAGACGGCTGCGAATGTGGAGTTATCTTTTTGAAAATAAAAACTCTCAGCATAAATTACTAACTCCAAACCTCGTACTGTATAAAAAACTTCAAGCTTATAAAGAAGCTTTCAACGACTGCACTTCCGACTGGCGAAGAAAATTGCAGCCAACTACCAACTTTCAGCAATGTGGATACTTTCTCAACACAAAGCGAATTAAATCCTTTGTCTTGACTTCGTCAACCTTAGCAACTTTCAACTTCTAGCAGCTTGAATAAGCAAAATCTGCAGCAAGCTTCAACTTTCGTGCAACTTCAATACTCAGCAATTTCGAAATAAATCCCCAGCACAATATAAATTTCTGCAACTCGACACTCTGCAGCAACTTCAACAAATAAATCTTCCAGCAACTCCGGAAAACAACTTCAACCTTCAACTTCGAAATTGCAGCAACACACTTTCAGCTTTTCGAAAGAAAGAGTCTCGGCAAATGAAAATTTCTCCAGCACTTCGTACTTTCAGCAACTCAACAATCCGAAATAAAATAAACTCTCAAAGAATTTCTCTCCTCAACCACTTCGAAAATATTTCAATCTCAAGAACTTCTTCAGCAACTTCAACTTCGAAACAATGTGAGGAGAAATGAGAGAAGAGATTGTTTAAATAACTCTTCTCGGAGAATCCTGCTAAGTAGTGCTGGGGCTATTTTTAGCACCTTCATCAATTTTCCACTCTCTTCGTTCGGAATCTTCTAATTCAAGAGCAGTAGTGGGCTAGTCGTCAGCCGGTCATTATGGCAGTTGCCATTAATAATGATACCTTCCTTGTAAAAATTCGAATCCTTCCCCTTAGTCTGCCAGTTAACTCTTGGCGATTTAAACAACTCACGAGAAAAAAAAAAATCACTTGACTTGATTGAAAATTCCATTTTAAAATCTCACAGTGTTTAAATAAATTCAACTCGAAAAATTTCGTGGGAGTTGTAAATTTATTTCCAACTTTTAAAATGTCTGTCATTTAAATCCTCGATTTCATAAAATTTGCCTTAGACATTTTTAATTCTCTCATTAAAATGTTCAACTCCGGGTGATTTAAAATCACTTGCATGCTCGAAATAATTCATCCTCTGAGATTTAACTTCCGTGAGGAAAATAATCTAGGCAAAACGAATTTCCTCTGAAAATATTAAAATTTCCCTTAGGAAATTAATTTTCAAACTATGTTAACTCATGGGTGCATTTTAAACGGGTTCATTTGATTTTCACTTAGAAAATATTTTATCAAGTCGCCAACCCTGTCTAAATGTCTGGAAAATTTTAAAATTCATCAAATCATCCTTCCATGCCAAGGGCGTATTTTCTCTAGTGAAATGTTATCTCACTTAGAAAAATTTTCGAACATTTTCTAACTTTGGCATACTTGACCTCTTGGTATTATTTTTTCTCTGATTAAAAAAAATCTCCATGCCTTAGGAATTAAAATTTAAATCCCTCTCATTTCTTGGGCGCATTTCTTCTTGGTACCTTTTAATTTCCATGTCTTAGAGGATTTTTTTAAATCACCCACAAGCTGGGCGCACTTGATATGCTAAGCCTTCACTTTGCCTTAGACCTTTTTCACTTAGAAAATTTTCATGCTTCACCTTTACTTGAGGGCGCAAATAGACATGTCTACTCTCATCTTGCCACTTAGAAAAATTAAAAAAAACTCCACTTCAACTTCTTCAAGGGCGCATTTTGAGTTGCAAGCTTTCAATCTATGCCTTGAAAAAAGAATCACCTTCCTCTACCACAAGCTGGGCGCATTTCAAGGGGGTAGCTTTCATTTTCATGCCTTTCAAGGCTCTTCCTCAAGGTGGGCGCAAATGGGCATGTCAATTTCCAATCTTGCCTTAGGCGTTTTTTTTTTTTTTTACTTCCAATATTCTCCTTGGGCGCAAATACATAGGCAAGCTTTCATTTCCATGCCTTAGTAGAATTTCATGTTAACAACACTTGCAAGGTGGGTGCATTTACTAGGCCAAGCTTTCACTTGAGGGCGCATTTCATAGGGTGAACTTTCAACTTTGCCTTAGGCGTTTTTCCAACCTCTCAACACTTTGACTTGGGCGCATTTCCTTGCTGGAGCTGGGCGCATTTCTATGTGCTTACTTTCAACTTCATCATGGGCGCATATTGGGTGTCAAGGTTTTGTTTTCAAAGACTTAGAAACTTTTGAACTCTCCCAACATGACTTGGGCGCATTTAGCATGTTATGCTTTTATTTCATGCCTTAGACAATTTTGCCATCTCTTGGGCGCATTTGATGGCATGAGCTCCCATTTGAGGGCGCATTTTCATGGGTGTGCTTTCACTTTCCATGCCTTAGGCAATTTCAATGCCTTCATCCCTTTCTTCAAGGTGAGGGCGCATTTAGAGGGGTTAGCTCTCAACTTAACACTTAGAAATTTTTTGATACCCCTTTAGCTTATGGGCGCATTTTGCCCCTCAAGCTTTTGTTTTCACCACTTAGGAAATTTTGACTTGGCCTCACAACCTTGGGCGTATTTTCATATGCCCACTTTTGTTTTTGCCTTAGAAAATTTTGATGCTCCCCTTATTCTTCCTTGGGCGCATTTTGCCAATTAGGCTTCCATTTTGACTTGAGGGCACCTTCTGATGGTGAAGTTTGATTTTACACTTAGAAAATTTTGACCTCTTCAGCGTGCTATCACCTTCTATTTTTAGTAAGTCCTCGATTTTTTTGACTTCCATAGCTCCGTTTAGCCCGAAAATTTCACCATATGATATTCTCTGCCTGGTGAACCCGTTTTGCCAGTTATCTGCCCTGACCTGCTATTTATAGCCACCTGCTATTTATAGTAAGTTCTGACTTTCTGACTTCCACAGCTCTGTTTAGCCTGAAAGTTGCAACGCTTGATCTTGATAGCTTGAGTGTCACTATGATGCCAACCTCGAGTGCAGACCTGCTATTTATAGCCGTGCCCTGACTTACTAAAAATAGTAAGTTCTCCGATTTCGCTCAAATTTTGCCAGCAGGTACCTTGAAGTGTGCTGACATGGGTGGGGTACTCCGTCTTGACTATTTTTGGACTTCACCCCCTATAAAAGTGGAAACCCTAATTTGACTTGTATGTATCCCGAACGGTCTCCGTTTGACTTCGTTCCTTCTACATGTCGTTCTGTTTGCTGAACTGGAGTGTTGGGGGCGGCTGCCAGAGTGTACCCGCTAAAAATAGAAACTGCCTGAAAAAGTGACTCATCCACTGCCGGATGGTTTTGCATGTCATATTGCCCGTGGGATCTCAAAAAACCCAGAAAAACCCAGAAAACTGGTCTGCATGCATGCACTGGCTAAAAATAGTAAGTCCTTAAACTTTGATCTTCTCCGCTTGCAAGTCACACCGTTGCGAAGCTCTCGAAAAACCCATAAAGAAAACCCGACATGCGTTGAAAAACACTGCATGCGAACC